>VDFB02274714.1:2208077-2430271 GCA_007258455.2 Sequoia sempervirens
TCTCTCGACTGTGATGGCCAATATCTACTACCGAGCTTGATGTCGCTCAATAGTAACCAACTGCAACTATTGTTGTAGTTTCTAAGTCTGAACATCAAAGGGATTTGGACCTGGTGGTGTCTATTTCTATATTGATGGCTACTGAGGTCATTATTGATGCAATGGTGGTGCACCTAGGACCTGTCCATCCTATTGTTGGCCATCCTGGTCATCTTGTCCTCTGCCCCTACCATCTAAACCTGCCCTATCCTCTACCCTGCCCATCCTTGGCTAGCCTCGACCTCTACCTACACCCATCCCTCTCAGCCTCCCTCATGGAGGTATACCTTCCAGATCTGTTAGTCTAGGAGGGGGTACAAACCATGCATCATATGCAAGCATGATCTGTGCATCCGCCTGTCCTTGATCATAGGTCCATGGCCTAGCAACCAACTATCTAAAGCCCTTGACAACCTCGTGAGATGGGATCATGTGTCCCAATGTAGTCTCTTAGGCTTATTTGGAAAAAATATCCATGTATGTGTCATCAAGCCTGTCCTGCTTCTTGCCAAACTATTTGGCAACCCTATCTGGTAGGTACCTCTCTATCATTGTGTGCTCTTGACCCTATATATACTGAGTCTATCAAAAAAAGAATAGTTGTTGAACATCATCATACCAAGTCAGCATCTGTAACCATGACCACCATTTGAACAATGGCATTATCGTTGATGACTCAATGCAAATGAGGAATGTTGAGCTTCCCTATGTGTTGCAATGTGATGGCACATTTGTACCGCCAAAAAACTAGATCATCTAACTCCACATTTGCCATATGAACAATAGGTCAGAGCATGACAATGTGCTCCCAGGCCCATATGTGAGGAAGGGTGACCCCTGTACCAATCACTCTCCCATCACAGTATACAAAGTCATGCATATCATGGTAAAGGGAGGCCAACATCACTGGCCCCCATGCATATTGGGTCCTCCTGAAGAGCATCTTGTGCCAAGCCAGCCCCCATCCTAGATTGAATCCCCTGCTCCGTCGATCTAGAGTAACTAAACCTAAGATCACTACCATAATAATCAATCTGAAGGTCGACGCCTAACCTTTGTACATCTTGAGGTCAATCTGGGAGTTGACCAAGATAATGGACTCTTGGTCTAGAACCTCATGGAAGGCATCATAGCTAACATCAATATCATAGATCATGTGCTCACCATGTATCAAAAATCATAAAATTTATCATACATCCTCCAGTGTCACTATCGCCTCATTGGTAGGTAAGTGGAATGATGAGGTCTCGCTATGCCATCACTCGTATAACACTGTCATCATTTCCAAATGGGTCCGCACAATGGGCATGTAGGAAACATACCACAAACCAATCTCTCCCAGGTGCTCCTGTCACAACTCGGACAAATCATCAAGTTTGGACAACATAGTCGATTGGTGCTCATGGGACATCAAAGGCTGAATAACCTCCTGCACCCATGAAACGCACAATGTCAAAACTCACAAAAAATGGCTAAGTTTGGAGTTTTTATCCCCCAAAATGACAAAAGTATTGTTATTTATGATAGTGTTGCTATAACTCAAATTCTAAACAGCAATGTTGGATGCATTCAAATTACAAATCGTGAAATGCACCACTAATAACACCTACGTCACCATTTGAACTTTGTAAACCCTAATTCTAAATTTCAAATTGGGTGACTATGTCACTATTTACACATGCACTGCGATTTGTAATCAGGAAACCCTAATTCCAAATCGTGAACTACATCACTAATCATAGTAGTGTCACTAAATTCAAAATAGTGTCACAAATTCTAAAAATAGCATCATTGTATATCGACGCCACCTAAATCTAAATTTTAAAATGAAATAAATGGACTCAAAATTCAAAATGCAAGTCAAGTTTCGAATTACATACTGATGGTCTTGCGCCTGGAGGCCTCTGGTACTCACGAACCTAGTCGGAAATGTGTCGTGAGAGCACTCATTACACCATTTCATTAGAGGGTTAGAGCTCAAAATGCAAGAATTCTCTAGGGTTTCAATGCACAAATCAATTGATAGTGACCCTTCCTCACCTTTTTATGCCTCCAAATTAGGGTTTTTTGCCCTAATTTAACCATAAAGCTAGGGTTTTTCACCATTTTAACCAATCTTTCCAAATTGAAACTTATTTTGCATCATTTTTTTTGCATTTTTGGCATGTTTTTTGCATCCTAAAGCCTTTTTGGACCCTTGAGGCAACATTTAACCTTTGTCAAGAAATCAACCCAAATTTTAAATTTTTTGCTCGATTTCTCAAGGGGGTGGGGAACCAGCTTATTCCTTCCACTAGGGCAACAATGGGGCATCTAAAAATCAGATTTTTTTTATTTTTGATTTAAGCGTAGTTTTTAATCGAAAGAGTGTCAAGCTTTCAACCAACGTATAAGCTTCAAGGAAAATGTAGACACTAAAAAATGGCTTGAATGATATCATGCACTCGAATCGGTATACTAACATCATTTCCTCCTAAAACCCATCCTCTTTTCGCTTAATTAATTAAAATTTCCTAACTATTTAATTAATTACATCATTTTCATCTCTTAACCTAATTAATCTAATCAGATTAATTCATCCCCTTTCATGCTAATATTTTTTCTTATTAAATTAAATAAATTGAATTATTTAATTTAATCCCTAAATCTCCTTATTTAATTAAATAACCCTAAGTTATTTAATTAAATATCATTCCACCTTTCCCCTTTTTTGTTAAATCACTTTATTTAATGAATGTCATCTAATTCCCTTAATTGCATAATTAAACCTTTGTTTAATTATCAATTACCTAATTAAATCTAATTCCCCCCACTTGAAAAAGAATATTCCTCCTTTGCACATTCCTCCAAAAGGAATATTCCCATGGAATATTCCTTCCCCCTTTTGCACAATTAAAATTTATTTTAATTTACTAAATATCTATTTTCTCTCACCCATGAGAATATTCCAAAGAATATTCTCTTTCCTCACTCATTTGAAAAAGGGGAATATTCATTTTCTAACAAACTTACTTGACTTCTTGTGCAAGTTAACTTGTGTGTTTGTTTGGACAAAGGTGAACCCTTGATTAAATATCATCATTGATTCTCATCCGTTGATGAGAATCCATGATCCATGCCTCCAACTTCTTCCATCCTTGACCATTGATCAACCTTTTTGATCTCAACCCTCCATTTCTCACTTACTCTCCTATAAATAGGTCACTATTTAGAGACAAAGGGATCCATCTTTTTTAGAGAAAACTCATGTTGAAATCACTCACACTCACACTCACATTTAGCATTTATTTAGTAGAATTTTAGCTTAATTACTTGCATTAATTAGCATAGCTTCCATTAATGGCTTCCATAGTAACATAGATGCATTCATGTAGCTCATTTGTTAATTAGGGTTTGAATCTTGTAGTTTAAAATCCATTTAGATTAGCTTTTCATTCACACATTTTGATCATCTTAGCATAAATCATGTTAAAATAGATTGCATTAGGTTAGTTTAGCATTTAAATCTTGTTTCATCACACATCCTACAATGGTTTCATTAGTTTTCTTCAATAAAACTAATTGAAATGGGCTTATTTATCCCTAGGATTGGCAATGGGTCGTTGTTCCACATCAACGTGATACCACTCCCCCAATAGGAGAAGTTTCAATGGATTAGAGTAGGTGTTTTGAAGCTTTCATAGTTTAACATGTTAGTTTTAATGAATTCCTAGTTTAGTGCTTGTTTGAATGATCTCTATTGGATTGATGTTTAGTGGCATAAATATACTTTGCATCCTCGTGGATCAAGTGTAGTCATCCCATACTAACCCATCGGTTACACCACCTGAATTTGAATATTATCTATAATCCTTGATAGCCATCATGTTTCACATCTGAATGATATAGTCATTCTATGGAATTGCATTTCTAAATCCTTTGTCTTGATTAATATATGTTTCTCTGATGGTTGCTAGATCTCTAGCCATATCTTCCATGTGATCAACCATCTTTTAACTCCTCTTTCCTCTTGCAAAATATAATCAAACCCTCAAGTTGGTAAGATCATGGCTCTAATACCACTATAATTTCCCTTGCTGGAAAATTATATCAAATTTTTCAAATAAATATTTTTCCTTAATTATGCAATTTGCAAAGAATAGTGAAATCAAGTATGAGATAAACTTCACCAAAATGAGCTAAATTGACACAAAATGGTACGCAGCTAAAGTTTGATGATATTTTAATGAGAATACCATGAAATTACATCTGATTTACTGTCATAAATAGTAGCTAACAACAAACTACAATTGCAACAAAAATACATAGAAAACCCTTGCGAATGCAAGCCAAAATATGCACCCAATTGATGCCAAACTCAACACAACTCAACAAACCAAACTTTTCAAATCTAAGCAGTAATATTATACCAAGATATGTTTTTGATACAAGGATATTTTCTATAACCTACAACAATAACAAATTGAAACATTCAAATACACTTCTACACTAAACAACTCCAACAATATTCACACATAAAGCTCTAAACTGTAACTTTGTAGCCAACTGCCAGCCTATGTATGAATATGCTCCTAGAGGTCATTAGAACCATTTCCTTCAAGCCTCAGACTCCTCAGTTTATTAGCCTTGGAGTTCTTCCTTCCTTGGTTTCTCAGCCTCAGAAGAATTATTACAACCTGTGAAGAAAACATGCATAGAATGAATCCACAATGCAAAAAATTGTATTTTATATGTGTTTCCATTTTAGGAATATTTTTGGATGCCCAGATCCTTAGGCCTAGAAAGAGGAATCTTGCATGTCATGATTTGTAACTACTTTCCCAATTTTCCTCCACGAAATTATTTGTTTCCCAAAAATATTTTCTTTTTTGACTACTATTGGCATAAGCAATTAAATATGCTTTTTTAGCCAAAACATGCTCCAACAAAACCCACACCCAAGTATGGGTGATAAATAATTAAAATGTCCATTTGATGATTAAGTATTATTTTTATTTAATCCAATCATCAAAAAGGATATCAATTGGAAAACTAGACTTATTATAAACAGTAAGTGCTAATTTTGGAAAGGGGACATGACATACATGGGTACCTAACACAATCTTATTGTTGGGACCCATTTCTCTTTTTTAATTTATCTTAAGTTACACTTATGAGTGTTAGTATAATATTTACTTCACCTTGAATATAATATATCCTAAGTGTGATATTCCACCTATTTAATAAGTTTACTTAGGTTATTATGAATAATCAATTTTACTCATATAAGTAGCTAATAATGGCATGTGTTCACCTTGAGTTGAGGTAAACAAGTGATACCAATACCTCATAAATAATTTATTGATGTTAGTTATGTGTCATCTTTACTTAGTTAAGTCCACATGTTCTTAGTCAAATTGAATGAACTAATCTACTAATTGTTATTTCAACTCTTGACCTCATAATTAGGTTGAGTTAATTAATCCATTGATTGGAACTTAAACTCATGAACACTAGATATGCCATCTCTTGATTCATGCATCTAAGTGGCTTATTTATATGTACTTAGTCCATTCATTTAATGGTTGATTTTATTTGATTATTTATTTCCTTTATTTTGGAAAAAATTGTGTTCTTGCATATTGTATCTATTATTTTATGCTTAATTGCAATTTCTTCATGCACCTAGATATACACTAAAGTGATTAGACTCCATCAAATCTTACAAATGCAACATAGTAAAATTTTGAAAGAATATAATTTAAATTGAGAGATATGAATGTTCGATTTTTCAAGGTTTAGGGTGCTCCCTAGATCACTTGTTGCCACCATTAAAACCTGCAAAAACAAACAGAAGTGCAATGTTCCCCACTTTGAGCCATACTTTTTTTTCTAATTTTTAATGCATAATTTAAGTATAGAGGGGATTCAATCTAAGGGGGTTAGATAAAAGCATCTTTGGCCGCACTCTCATAGCTCTAAACCCCTTGAGATTAAATTGAACCCCTATTAGTCTCCTTCATGCTTACCAAAATTCTAACAAGAAAGAAAAAAATATAATATGTATTAATTTTTTAATATGTTTTAAATTTTATAATGAACTAGGTCTGTTATGGAATATAATGACCTATATTCAAGACATTAGGAAAAACAATAAACTTTGAAAAATATATCTCAAAAAACACTACATTCTACATGGATGTGTTCAAAGGTAGTAGATTGGGTCATAAAGCTCATAGAGGAGCACCTACAATGCACAACATTACCAACCCCAACAAACAAGGGAAGGACTTAAGAGGAGATAAAAAGTTTTAAAATTCTAGAATGACTAAATTTTTTGAAAGAAGGGTATTTCACATCGGGTTCACAAAAATCTAGAGGAGATTTGTTAATCCCAAGACAATGAGGTCTCAAAGAGAAAATAACCCTCAAATACCTTAAAGGACATAGCTCAGGTGATGGGATAAGATAATGAATGAGTGTTTGTTTATGTTTTATGTAGAATTAAGAGATGAGAGTTCCAAAAATAAAAAGAGTAGGTCAAAGAGGTCTTCTGGAAAAACTGATGAGCTCTTTTCCAAGGATGATAACTTGGTGTGTGGATGTCCTTGTAGTGTGTTAGTGTCTTGTACAGACCAAAAATCAAGAATGTCTTAGAAAATGACTAAGTGACTACTAACAGTTCTAAGTACTAAATACTCTTAAAATGCAATAAAAGAGGATAGGATAAAAGAAAATAAAGTGATGTAAGCTAAATTAAGTGTGAATGATAAAATGAGAGAAGATAAAGGAAATAATCACAACAGACCAAGAGATGAAGCCTCTAGTAGAGAAATGTCTCCAATACCTACACACATAAGATTGAGGAAAAATGTTGAGGCTATTTAGGGGCTTGCTTTAGTCAAACCCTCATTTCGATGTTTCCACCTCCATAGATAACCAAGTAGAATCAAGATAGATAAAATGTATAAATAAAATACATGTGATAGAAATAAATCATACAAAGGAGGAGAACCCCTATCATGAATGTAAAAGATGTGTGATAGAAACAAACCTCACAATGAGGAGAACCCCTATCATGAATGTAATAGACATGTTATAGAAACAAACTTTGCAAGGAGGAGAACCCCTATCATGGATGCAATAAATAAATAGGATATTATATAAGACAATATTACATAAAACAAAATAACAAGAGAGTGTTACCAATAGCCTATGATTCTCCTCTTGAGTTGATAGACGTGACAAACTTGTGATAGAGAACTTCAATTGAAATTTAATTGTGAGAGTGAGAGAAAGAAAGAGAAAGAGAATAAAACGTGATAGAGATCTTAGAGAAGAGTCATAAATCGATCAATCGATTGCCAAAATTAAGTGTTTTGGGAAGGTATATGCATGCAAGGGTCGTCCCAGTGTGACAAGGAGCTAGTAGAGGTGTTACATTCGCTGATAGGTGGGAAACGTAGCATCTCAATGACTACTACAGTCGGGAATCTATACAAGACATCTGTGTTGTGTGTATACATCTATGCAACATGTATTCATCTATGATATAAATCCACCTTACTAGCAAGAAAATAACAAGTTAAGCAATTAAGGATTAAATTTAAGTTAGATAAAATACATATTGTATTATTATCTTAAATTTATCTAAATGGGAGGCTTATGTGATGTGAAATTGCATAGGATACAATTTACAATGTTACACAACCATCATAGGATTATAACACTCAAATTCATGCAGTCAATGCCCACTAGAAAATATGATGAAGGCAATCTCTAATTAGTGCAACTAGAATTTTCACTTACCAAATCAGTATAGTGGTCTTGATCTTAGTGTATTAAATAAATGATAAAAATAGGCTATAGAGGTAAATATATGATTTTTTGATATAGAATGAGATATTGTAGACCATGCCAATGAAATTTTAATAGATAATTATATGCTTTCAAGAAAACTGCACCAAAAAATGATATCATATGAGCTCAAATGAAGACTTGAAATTTTCTTAAAATGAGAATTACTCAACATCACTCAAGAATCTACCTTTTCTAAGAAAAATAAGACACTAAAATTAGAAACCATCTACACCACTATAAATCTCATTTAAAATAAACCCATATAAAAAAAGTGCTAAAAAAAAAGAGTAAAAATGAGCAAAAATGAAGCCTACATAGTTTAAGTACAAAAATAAGAATACAAATGGAGTAGGGGATGGCTGAGGAATTCATAATAATTTCATGCCGATATTAGCATGTCATTGATAGAATATGTTCCTGGGTGACAAAATATTCCATCAAAACTTGAAAAACCATTATTTTTTCCAAAATTATTGTTGTAAGAAAAAAACAATTGTTTTCAAATCCAAAACTACCCTATATTCACAAGTAGATTGTTTCACAAGAGGTTTAATCTTGGTATGATGGTTTTTTGTTACCATCTTTCTCAAAATTACCTATCAGTTTACTATCATCAAGTATTATCTATATAGGCCTATTTCTAATACCAACTAGTCATACATGTACAATTATGAGAGTTGTAGGCTATATGAGGGGTAGAGCCAATAAACTCCCCCTCAATTATAGGACAAAAAAATAATGCAAAACATCCAAATATTTTTAATTAAAAATTTAAATTTTCAAACCTTCAACCAAAGGATTCACTTTATTTGGGCCTACAATATGATAAAATATAATGCTACAAATTTGTATGATAAGGGAAAAAGTAGAATTTTCTCATAGATTAAAATCAAGTGCTCCATTTTGGATGATTTGATAGACAATACTTATATTTTTTAGCCTCCTAGATGTGATTTGGTGTATTTTGTTTCAAGATGATATTCTCTAAAAGACAACCTCTTTACCAAATCTTTGATTGAAACCTCTATTTCTTGAATAACATGAATTAGCTAAAGACTGCAACATAACTCTGATACCATGTAGGATTTAATAAAAATATGAATACAAGACTAGATCTAGGTAACTATATAAGGTGACAAAAGCTAGACGCAAACATACAAAGAGTGTAAAATATAATTTTAGCTAAAATATAATAAATAGAATATGGAGAGATTAATGAAAATTATTTATTCAATGGAAGAAAAGAGCTATAATATATAGACTTAAGATTCCAAATTTGATGAAGATGAGGAAGAGACATAAGAATGAAAAATAAGGGATTGCTTCAACTAAGTTTCTAAATGTAATATGATAAGAAAAAAATAGAATCACATGAAAGTATAAAATGATATGTATTGAATTATTCTATCCTACTTAATTAATAAAAATAGATTACCTAAGTAAACTTAAATACTAAGTTATAAGAGTGTCTCTCATCGCTACCACTTCCATTGTGTGTTGCCCTTCTTCTCTAACTATGAATGGTTTGATCGGTGCCCCTCCTAGACACGTCTATCCCTCTTCCTCTCTTGATGTTGCATGTTGTGTCATCACTCCTAAGCATATTTTTTGGGTTCATAGGGATTTTTTCCCTCTGTTTCTTCTGAGCAAGTGCTTCCTAATGTTGCTCAGTTTCCCTTTGTACCTCATTTAGTACCTTATGTTTCCTCTAGGGGTCACTCTTTCTCCCAAGTGACCAGATTCATATCTACTCCCCCCTCTCTAATGTTCCCTAGCCCCTTGGAAAGATCTTCTCCAATTATGGTTTCTAGGGTGGATGTGGTTGAGAATGAAAACTATTATTGGAGGTTAGGTTTGGTTTGTCACTTCACCAATCTTTGGCCTTCTTTCCTTGACTTGAATAAGTGGGATTTGGAGCATTGTCGAGCATTTGTTACAAGTAAGATTGAACTCTTCCCTTGTGCTAAAGGTTTCTTTGTTGTTTTCACTTCTATTGAAGATAGTGGTGTGATTTTGGGGCATCTTTGAGCTTGGGGATTTCACTCTCTTATGCTCAAACCTTAGTTCTCTTCCTTCAATCCTCTTACCAAACCACTCAACGTGTATCTAGTCTAGGTTAGAATCCTAAATCTCCCCCTTAAGTTCTGGGAGGAGTATTGCTTTGAAGCTATTGGTAATTGTATTGGTCACTTTTTGAAAACTAATGTTGCCACTTCCTCTATGGGCCATTCTACATGTGCTTAGTTATCGGTGGATATTGATGTATCTTTTCCTCTCCATGAAGAGGTGGTTTTGTTGGTGAGGGATGGACCCTAGTCCAAACCAATTGACTATGAGAGTTTCACCTTTAGGTGTTTTGTTGTTTTTCACTAGTCACTTGGCTTTGATTTGTTATCTTCAACAATAGAAGGGTGCAACAACTTGGTGGAAGGATGTGAATGATCATCTCTTGATTGTTTTGGCTTTTGACTCTTCTAAGGAGGCTTCCCCATGCTTATAGGGATCGTTTTGATACTAATTTGGATTTGGTTTGCCTTGTTGTCCTTGGTGATGCTCTTGTGTGTGCTCCTTTGGTTCCTCCATTTGATCCTACCTTTCCCCTAATTCCTATTGGGGCAAGTGGTTGTGGCACTCCTCGTTGTCCTCGTGTTCCCCCCTCTAATGCTCTTGATACCTGTTAGCTCTCAAAACTGCACCCTTGCTAAGTTGTAGAACTTAGCATTTTGGAGTAACACGAGAACACTCCTAGGCTATGGGTCACCTAAACTTGGAGTGGACCTCCAAATAAGGTTGGCTCTTGAATGGTGTCACCTAAACTACTGGTAAACTAATGCTTTTCTGAGGAAAGAGTAAGAAGGAAACATAATCTGAAAATAACTAAAAGCTTTAAAAGGTGATGCACCAAAAACACTAAGTAAGACCCGTAAAACAACTTACATACATAGTTCAAACAATTACAGATCTTGGCTTACACAACTCATTTTGTATGCTTCTTGCATAAGTGTTTTATGAGAAGGTTTTAAACCTAAACTCTTAGAAGGAAATAAATTTCACAACTAAAAGCATTTGCATTCATAACACAACTTATAACCTGCAACCTACATACTTTTCTACAAAAAGGTGCTAAAATGAGACAAAATTACAAGGAAATGGAAAAACCTCACAAGTTATCTCATCAATCAACTAAAATTCACACAATAAAGCATAAAATGAGAAGGCAAAAGAACTCAACTTCATTGATCTCCAAGGTGTAAATTGCTATACAAGTCTATAAAAGAGTTACAATACTGCTCCTACTGAAAGAAAACCCCAAAAATGAGTTACAATACTGCTGGAAAAGAAAGAACTAACCTCAAAACTGATGTTTGAAGTTACTTATGCTTTTTTGAAACCTACCCCACACAAATCCTTCTAGAAGCTTCCTAGTCAGATGCAACAGAAAAGCCAAAAATAAAGCACCCAAAACCCCTCCAAAATGTCCACAAAGCGAAGAAAAAGTTAAGCCATGACTTTACCCACAATAAAAGCATGAGAAAATGCCTCCAAACGCTCTCATTCCCTCCAAAACCCAATCAAAAATAGCCCACATACTTTCCACGTGTTGGTCAATCATCATTATTCAACCATGTCTCCAAATTGCTTTGACTCATACCTTTGGTGTGTCTACAAAGGCATAAATACTCAACCATGTCTCTTTAGTACATTATATGGCATAATACACCTCACTTTTGCATTTAAAATAACACTTTAACTAAGTGATTTATAATTATATCACATCCCTTAATCAAAATGTCTTACATTACAAAATAAATGCAAAGTGAAAAGGTCATTACATATATTTGAAAATCAAAGCCAAGATGTATGAAAAAGGGACCTCCCTAGTTGTTGGACATGAATACCAAATAAGGTATTAGTTTTATTGCGAGAGTTTAAATAAAAGGGAAAAATGCATTAGGTTGGTCGGCATGTTTTAGGCTAAAAACCTTAGCAACAAAATGATGCAAAGTTTACAAAAAGCATTTTCATTTTAACTTTTGATCTTTCTAGAAGTTGAGAGTGCCAACCTAGGGTTGTGAGAGGCTTTGCAAATGATTTTCATGGCAGTTTTGTGTGAAAATTATCAGAATCGAGTTGGGGTAAGCCTTTTCCTATAGAGCCACACCATTTCCTTCATTATTTTTGTGAATAAAACTCATTTCAAACTCGAAAAATGAAAGAAATAGCATATATTTTGTTTTTTTCTATGTGATCTACATTCTAAAGCTTTGCATTAGTTTTCATTCTCTATACAAATGAGTTTTTCTATGGAAGAGGAGACAAAATAAGGGTCTCTATTTCTTTATCCCTCTGTGACTCTTTCATATATTTCTCTTGGCATTTCTACGCTGTGGCTTTGCATTTTTCTAAAGGAAATATAGAAGAAAAGTGGCAGCCTCAATTAAGTTCTTCATTTTTTGAGAATAAAGTGCTCATTTCAAGCCATACCATGCCAAAATGATGAATAAACTTGTCTTTTGTGCACCTCTTCTCAAGAAATTTTGAGGGTTTTTACCTCTCCTATAGCATTCTTTTTTTTTGGGTTTCATCATATTCTTTCTATAAAGAATCCAAGGTATGAATGTGAAACCCTAAGCTGAGAATTTGAATTTTCATTGTATTTTCTGAAAAATGAAATCACAACTCCCTTCTATGCATTCGCCCCCTTTGCAAAAATGAAGATTTTGCTTCATTGTTGCTCATTTACTGTAGCATTTGTCTAAGTTTGGCCTTTCTAAAAACATAGAACAGAAGTTGCTTTTATGCACAATACAAAAGGTGACTGTTCCAAGTAATACTGCCCTTTTGAAGAAAAATGATTTGTAAAATGATTCAATGGCATTGCATAGTACAGGTATAATTCAAAGAATCAACACATCTTTTCCATTCCTTCATGAGCATTTCCCTTGTGTACTTGAAACCCTTGCTTGCATAGGACTGTTTCTAAATCTTGTATTATCTCAGGCCTCTAGAGGCAATTGCTTGAGATAGAATTTGGTTATTTTACCATTTTTCTCCAGCACTCCTTTTGTTGCATCTATGTGAATGTTGCTTGGTCCTTCAACACTTTTTAAACCCTTTCCTAAACTGTGTCTCTCATTGATTTAGAGTTGATTAAATTAAATAAACTATCATGTTCTCGACTCTCGATCTTCCTCTTTAAAGGCTTTCTTGAAACTATTAGCCATAGTTGTAGATTAAAATGAACAAACAATGGCAATGCAATTCCATTACGCACTCAATAATGAAATGAATCTACCATACCCATATCTAGGAGCTTTATATTCAAACAGGGACCAATCCTTTCTCTCAAAATGTAGCCTGGGAATCATGTACAACAGCTTTAGTGTCCCCTATAGACTCATGGAATGCCCCCTTGAAGGATTGCTCTCCTATCAACTGTGACAATCTTCTCTTGTTTCTTTTAAAGCTTTTGAATCATTTCAAAAGTCTGTTGAAATGATGCTCCCATAAACCCTTATAACTGATCCATGAAGACTCTGACTTACACGAGAAGCACCCACTCTTGACACTAGTCACAATTTTCCATGTTTAAGAGGAAACAAAGCCGAGCTAACTAAGTTCCTATTTCACTTTTTTTATTTTGAAAATGCAATTTATAGCAACGGTTAAGCACTTCTTATCTTTCAATATCTTTCCAAATTTTGTAGTATCTCTTACATGTATATTTCAAGGTACCTTTTTCTACAACTATTTCATAAATTGATCACTCAAAATGATTTTGTTCTTGTCCACTAAAACAGTAATAGTATGCTTTGATATTTAAAATGCAAAGGTTTAAGAATGACCTTACATTCATTTTAGGCACAAAAAATATTAAATGTTTTCAAACCTTCACTTGAATTTCTTGTATAAGCATTGCTCACCGTTTCATGGTGATTTCAAAGCTTGTCATTTACTACCTCTTTTTGAAGATCACTATTTAATACTGTACTTGGACATTTAAAATCACTATTGGCCAGCATCTTTTGTCATTTCTTGGAAAGCATATCTTCATACATAGATTTGTCACTATCCTTCATACTGTTGGAGCACTACATTTTCATTATTTAAACAAGTCACTTCACATTGAATATCTCTATTTGTGTCTTTCAACTCATTATAAGCAACCACCCTATCTTCACATTCTTCATTGTCTTCAACACACCCAGACTGTCTTTATCAATGTATAAATGAACAACATTTTCTACTCATTATATATTTGCTAACTGTCATGGTCATGCTCTTCATGCATTAAGATCACTATGACGGGTACATCATCTTGAGGCATTGTTTTGAACATCGTTCTTTGTTGTCTCTACATGTTTGGATAGTAGCATGCTTCTTTGTAGTTCCTCATTGTGGGTTCATTGACCACCATCTCCACTATTTTAACAAAATAGGGCACAATCTTTTACATTTGAAATGCTTATCACTATCATTGATCTCACTGAAAACCATTGTATTGACATGCTTTAGGCACTATGTGTTGATCTTCAACATTCTTTTCTCTGCAATACCCTATCTTATTTTGTGCTCTAGATAGAGATCTCTATTCTTTTAAACATTCCTTCTATGACTGTCTTCAAGAAATATTCACCTTCTATGTCATGTACCATTCTTTGTGACTATTTTCCTTTTCTTGAAAATACGCATCACTACTTTTATTTATTGTAGTTTTATTAAATAGATACTTGCTATTTGTAACAATGAAACCGTCATCTCACTGTTATGAATGATGAGTATCTGATTGATATAACTACAATGAATAAAAGCTCTACACTCTTATTCCTGTTAAAACCCAAGAAGGTAGCATGTTGGGCTCAACCCTCGTGGGAGCCCATTTTACTCCACATGTGAAATTTATGATATCAATGCAAAGTGATCAACAATAAGAATATTCAAATACCTACATAGTGAACAAATGTATGTTAAATAAAAATAGAGCATATGATAGATGTTTATGATAGCCTTTTTGTTTTCCTAGATATCTGTGGTATGCAAACTCTTTTGATGCTTATGAGGATCAAGCTATATGTTTATGGATGTTTGCATATGTATTGATTGGTGATCTTTCATTGCTCTAACCAACTCTCTCTCACACATGCAAGAATTCTTGGAGTAGCAGGGCAAACAACAACTAAAGGTTGGATAAGTAGGAAGGGCTGAAGTTGATGCAACTCTACTCAACTAGGATTTGTCATTCAGGAAATGACGGGTCCCCCTTTCTTTACATATACATTTTTTCTTTCTTATATACATAAATGTATAGTTTTTTCCTTTATTTGCATTCAAATAGTTTGTCCCACAGCTTGTGTGGGACACCATACATTTATATTTATCAATAAAGACTAATTTTACAAAAAATATTTTGCTCTCTTCTTTGTTGTATGCATTTGCATAATATAATAATGCAGTCTTTTTGATAATTTCTTTTATGCATATGGATGAAACTTAGCAGAAAATGATATGTACCTTTCATCTTTAGTTTGCAAAAGCTATCTCAAATTTACTTGATTGAGCTGGAAGAAAAATTAGGTAATAGTATCCCCATGGGGGAGTCCCTTGCTCTCCCTTATAGTGGGTGTCCTAATGATAGCACCACTTGGACCGTTTTTCATAGAAGGTGTAAAGGTCCCTTCGCTACCTCCTCTAGTTCTCTTTCTTGTGACTTATTGGTTAAGTCTATTTGTGCAAGGTTGCATCCCTAGCCTCTTTTTTCTACCTAATTCCAAGCTCTGGTTAAAAGCTTTGTTGTTCTTTGTTTATTTCCTTTTGTCTCACCTCTGGTGAGATTTGTTCCTTTTTCCTTGACAAATGTCATGTAATGGGTACGAGTTGTTTTTATCTTAATCAAAACTTAAATACTAAGTTGCAATTAAATAGTTACACCAACCAAAATGAAGCTCAAATACCCACTTTCAAATTAAAAATTATAGCTATCAACAGGGTGTTAGATTTAAAAATAAAACTCTAATCTTGTAGCCAAGGTTAGGTGACAAAACTAGCACAATTATAATGCTAATAGAAAAAATAAATATAATAATGAAGCATAATGATGCAAAAGGAGGATCAAATTTTTTAAAAAGGATACATCCTACAAAAAATTTAGACCTAAATACCTTAAGGTAATGTAAAAACCCAAAATAAGGTGGTATTGCACGTACAATAGATTGGGTTCACCAAAATGAAAAGGAAAATAATATTTCTTTTAGGGTTTAAATGAGGCTAATTAAATAATGCAATCAAATAAGCACAATGAACCTAAATTAAGAAAAATGGTTGATGAGAATGGTCAATTGATCTTATACTTTAGAAATTGAATAATATGCATGATGATACTTGACTTGATGATTAAAGAATGAAGACCAAATAGATGAGATTCTAGAATTTGCTTGATGTTATAACTAAAAACAATGCCTCATTGTTAGTGGGATTACTAGAAGTTTGTACGAAATCTTTGCCCTACTAGAGGACAAGTTTTATAACAACTCTAAGACGAATTGGTTGCCATGGATATGTACTTGAGATTAGGACTCATTTGGCTATAGTCTTACGAAATATCTAGGTATTTATTATTTAAAAATACCTTAGCATTTATCAAGTAGTCACATAGAGACAAGTTCTCCTAGATTAACACCCAAAAATTGAATAAAATTGAATACAACGGGCAAGTGCCTAAGCATTTTATTTCTTTACTCCATTGTGTGTTGCTATTAACTACTCCACTGCTCTAGAATGCTTGATTAGGAGATGAACACTTTATGATTAAAATGAACTTATGAAATGTCATTGAATGCTAATACATAACATCAAGTTTACCAAATATGTGTTTAATTGTCTCAAGTAGAAGGGTGAAGGGAGGCAATTGACCAAATTTGAATTTTGAATTTTACACAGGAAAGGGACAAGTTCACAACAGTGAGGACACCCTTATGATGCAGACTTATCTTATGATAGGACAATAGTTGATGTGGGTGGCAAATGGATAGATGAAGGTAGATACATAGAAATGTGTGATAAGTAAGTGGATAAGACAAATGTATAAGAGTGTATGTATAAATGAGTAAGACAAGGCTAAGTATATAAGAATATGTATGCATGTGTATATTAATGGATAAAAGAGTTAGAAAAATGAGTCCAAATTGGTATGGATCATATTATTTATAATTATATACATGTACCCAAATTTCAATAGGTGAATTGGTAAAGGGAAATATAAATCTTTACAGCATGTAAAGGTGGACGGTGGGAGACATGTAAGAAAAAATAAGTATATTAATGTGACGGTGTAGCTGCTAGCTTGGTAGTCACTAGGGAGGAATGGTTGAAATTCGAAATGTCTATCCATTGCATGTGCATTGGAACTGATTACAATAATGGAGATAATGATATGCTAATGCAATGAAGGTCCCACTCATCCGTAAGGTATCTTCAAGTGCTAACCAACAAATTCATATGATATTGCAAAATAAAGAATGAAATCCTGTACTCCATAGGATATGCTAAGAATATGATAACAGAAATGGGACAACTATAAGAGTATATTCTTAACATATTCTAACTTCTTGTGATATAAGTCAAAGGATTAGGAATCATGACACCAATAATAGCATTCTCTGTGCATGATTGCCCCTCTTTCTTAATCATACAGACTTTGTTCTATACAAATTGCTCATATTCATACAGACTTTGCTCTATAAATTGTTCATATTCATACAGATTTTGCTCTATATAAATTGGTAATCTGGGCATGTAAACTGTGCATTAATCTAGGTAGTTGTGCCATCTTTTTCCATTCCTTCAAGTAGCATAAATTAAGGAGTCCGTAGGATGCAACCTGGCATGAGTTTGAATGTGTAATAGAACTTCGCTTAACAAGATCTGTAATTATCAACTGTTTATGGTACATGGTGTAATGACAATTCTTGAAAATATGGTATCTGAAATGAAGTGTTGAGGTCCCTACTATTGTGACCTCACAACTTTGATTAATTGAGAAATTATACGTGTAAGGTTTTAGGAAGTTGCCCATTACTGTGCATGGGGCTTTTTTCTTTGCGTCACTTTCATTTGGTACCTACTCTTTGATTTCAGTTATTGTGCGATGTTCGGTTTTCCCTTTTTCATTTTATCCTTATGATTTCATATTTTCAGGTACCTTAGCCATGGAGTCTGCACTGGGTGCAAGCAGAGGAGCGATGGGTAGTTGCCCCCTGTTCAGAAACAAGGAAATGGGAAGCAGCAGTAATTCCAGATGCAAAATGGGTCATATGCAGTATTATGCAGGAGCAGTCAAGGTTTACTGTGGGAAGACAAATAAATTAGAAAAGCAAAATCTAAAGAACCTTTCAGATCTTCATGATGGGTCCTTATCAGATAAAAGAAGGATGAAGCTGCTGCAATCAGTTTCCAAGAATCTACAGCTCCTGTCTATTCCGTTTTCCCAGGATGCAGATAAATCCCTCCTAGAGGAAGTCAGAGGCCAAAATTTCTCTGTAATTGGGCAGTTTCGTTTCTTCTTGTGCTTTTCAAGTTGATTTAGAACTCGATTAGCTATTGATTGCTTGTTGCTGTGATTCAGGATGCTCTGCAGGTTCTAATGGCTCAACTGGAACAAGAGAAGGCAGAGTACAAGCTGAGAAAAAAAGTAATGAAAGCACAGAAAAAGGCGATCAAAGCTCAAAAGAAACTGCAGAACAAGTGTGAAGATGACTCATCATCATGTGATTCGAGCGCCTGTGAATGTGAGGTGGTCGACGTGGCACAACTTTGCATGACTCAGCCAGCCACGGTGTCGATGACTGGGACTCCTGAGCCACCCCAGATAACAGGAGACGCCATTCCTGTCATTTTAATGAAAGAAAACTGTTCAAATATAGGTGGGTTGCAAGGGGAATTTGCAGAGGGGGAGAAAGGGGTGAGGGTGAGTGGAGTGGAGGTGTGCATGGGAGGGAAGTGCAAGAAATTGGGGGCCGACCAACTGCTGGCTGCTTTTGAGGAGAGAATAAATATATCTGGAATGGGATGTGGGGTACAGGCTGTGGGCTGCAAATGTATGGGAAAGTGCAGAAATGCACCCAATGTGAGAGTGCACAGTGATTTCTCTCAAGAATTGCATATGGGTGTTGGGATAGCAGATGTCGGTTTTGTGTTGGATCATCATTTTGGGGTGAAACAGCAGGAGGACGAGTTTAAAAGCAAGAATGTTGTTTGTGTTTGATCATGTGTTTGTACAAACATGCCTGATCGATGTTGCTTATGGTGAAAATGGGAGATCTTTTTGTAACTTGTAGATATTTCATTGCTGAGTCAAGCAAGTTAGATTGTGTTCAGCTGCTAGGAGAGTTTATATTATTTTCAGCTGCTAGAAAGGTGGGAGCATCTATGACTGTAGTTCTAACAGGGACTTGTTACAAGTTGTTTCATAATTGTGTTTTCTCATACATATATATATATAATTATGGTTTTCTATTGTGGCAATTATTGTAGATGCACTGTTATATTTATTGTTCTCTTGGTTTTCTATTGTGGCAATTATTGTAGATGCAATTATTGTTCTGAGTATTTTCAAAATATATAATTATTTAAAAAAAATCAAAAGAGCATCTAATGAATTATTACTTATAAATTTTGTGTAATTGTTTATTCTTTCATAATAATATATGTATATATTAACAAATCTCTCTTAAAGAATTCAGAGGTTAGAGATAAATGATTAAAATGATGAGTGATTTAACAATTTTCATAAAGTCATATTTCTGGGCTTTGATGTAATGTTGTTTGGTGATGCAATGAATTTGAAATAACCTAGTGTAAGAATTAGGGCTTTGTCACATGTAGATGCAAGGACTAATGTAGCTAATGTGAAAAGATAAATAGTCATTACAGATGATCCTTTTAACAAATAGGTTTGGTGTGGTTGTCCTAATGATCCATGATGGAAATGATGTAAGGAGGGATGCCCTTTTATACATGTCCTAGGCACCTAATTTAAAATATTTGGTGTGAAAAATGACTAATAACAATTAGTTGGAGATAAGTAAGCTTGGGTATATATTAAATTTAAATTTTGAAGAAGCAAGTCAATTTTGCATGTACAGATTTGAATTGTGTCAAAACCACATTTTCTATTTTGAACCCAAATGAGGAAATTGGAATATGGTATCAAGAAATAGTCTATACATAGGAGTAAGATGTTTTTGAAGGTCAATGTGAGTCGATACTCAATTAGAAATTACCAAATTAGTCAAAATCATGTGCTAAGGAAATGCACAATTTAGGGTACCTAAGCAATGTAGCATAAAATGAAGGGTAAAAGTGTAAGGTATTCACTTTTCACACTTACATATTGTCCCCTTCAATTTAGTGGGCATGCGAATCTACATGCGCAACCATACCAAAGTAATAAAAACATAATTCTAGAAACATAATAACTAAATCAATGATTCATATCCAACTTGTGGTTTCAACATAAACTTGAGAATAATTAGTAATAATACGACCTCTTTCATTTTGTGTTGTTCGTGAAGGGATACCCACAAATCAAGGAGAGAGAAAGATTGGTTAGAAACTAAGGATGATCACATGATAACCATTATTTGAAAAGTGAGAACAAGTATGATAGACCAAATTAGAAACATGAGCATGATAAATTAGAAATGATTAAAAAAAATTAAGTTGAAGATATATACCTAAGCTACTTACCTTTGTGTGACCAATCTGTGTGTGAAATGGAAGATAAAAGATACCTCCACTTTTGTGCTCCCCAACATGAGGAATCATGGATGCATGTACCCTATGAAAAAATAATCAACATTACCCCTAAGTAACAAGATAATGATGGATGCATGTACCCTATGAAAAGATAATCAACTTGGCACCTAAATAACAAGATCAAGTGAAAATCAAATGAATTAACATATTGAATAAAGTGCAATATGTAACATGTAGTAAGAGAACTAGGTAATATTTTTAACCATTAAAGTTATTACCATTAGATAGGTCCATCTCAATTTTCTTAAAGATGTACCATTTTAATCCATGCACCCCATGGGACTATCCATTTACTATCACACAGTGTGTCTTTATGAATAAAAATGTGATATGCTTATTTTATTTGATAGTATCTTGTGTAATCTCAACATATGATATGTAATGATTGTCAAAATGAAGATACTCATCATCACTAGCATTAAAATAATCCTTATTAATTAATCAATCAAAAAAGCTATCCTCATTATGTGAAGTAGATGTTTGATCCTTAATATCTTCAATTTATGTTTTCCTTTTATCCATAAGATTTTAAATTTTATATTTGTGCAATGCATCTATCTATAGAATGTCCATGTATTCATGGTGATAAACACAAAAATGTTTAGCTTTCTATGGTGTAATTCTAGACACATTCATTATCTTAACAAGAGGTAAAGTGGTGAGTTTGTGTGGCAAAATTTGCTTCAAGATAACATGCAAAGGATCCTCCAATCCAATGAACTCTATAAATATTCATGATTTTATTTTTGCATGATGAGCATCACTATAATTGAAATTAGATTCATCCGCATTGCCTCCATTTTTCAAATGTAACATTGATGATAACTCATGGGAATAATATACTATAAATATTATTCATATATAAAAGATTATGTTGCAATAAAGCACACTCATATTTGCACACACTAGCACATAAATATGAAAATGAATGATAAGATTATAGATCACTTACTCTTTGAGTAGTGGAAGCAAACCATTGATAAAGAAACTTTAAATCTCAGATTAACGAGTACTGTGGATCTCACATTAGTAGTTGGTATGTGCATGGAAATGGGGGACCAAAAGCAGGTCAAAATTGACCACTTTTTTTTTGAAATCATAAAAAAAAGAGATCTTGGATGAGAAATTGAAGATAGACACGCCCAAAATTTGAAGATGCAACAATATTAATAGTCATAGTGCTCAAAATTTACTTTCTAAACTACTACTTAAAAAATAAAATAGTAGAGATTAAGAGGTTCAAATAGGGGAAGCACATAAAATACTCCAATTTATGTCAAAAAAATATAACATGGTGTCTCGTGTGCTCACCTTAAATTGTTGAATTTTTTAAGTATTTAAAAATCACTTTCATGAAAAATTAGCTAACATCATGTAGTTCAATGCCCCATTCTTTGCTAATTTTTTAATAAATGTATGATTTTTTATTAATTTTTAAAGCAAACACATCCTTAATAGCAAAAAATTGAGCTTGTTCCACCTAATCTTTTTTAAAAATAATTGAAAATATTATATTTTTGAATGTGTATAAAATAGAGTGTAGAATGTAAAATATATAATCTATTTCAAAATTGGGTGAATGGATAAAAATGACATTAAAAATATTATATATCTAGGTTTTGGCAAAGAAAGAAGACATTGACAAAAGAAATTCAAGATCAAAACCTTAACATCTTGAAAATATACAAAAAAAAAGTTACAAAGGTACCAAGAGAGAGATCATGATTATTGTGAAATTTTCTTAGATCAAAATTTAGAGACATGCAAACTTGATGAAGAGAATGCTCAATCTTTAGGTTTTTTTTTATATTTTGTAGAACACATGCCTTTGGGGATTCACAATAAAGTCCAACCCTTTGAGTTGGATGCCCAAGAAAAATCCAACCCTAATGGTTGGAATATCCAAGGAAACACATAACATAAATGTGTTATGATTCATTCATGTTATAATTCTCTCACATTATAATGCATTTATGCTATAACACACTCATTTTATAATGCAAGAGCATGTTATTGTATGTAAAAATCACCGAACAATCAAAAAGTATGTCCATCTCATGAGTTTGGACCCACATGCTCTATTTTACCTTGTAATATATGTTTTCTTCGACATAGAAACACACATATTATAAATTTTAGAAATTTTAATTATTTTTTGAAAAAAATATCACATTTTCTTCTTTCATTAATATAGAAGATTAAAATTGTGTGTTTTAAAATTGAATTTTATCATTTACAATGCAATAAAGCATGGTCTTCATAATTCTTGCATTATCATAGTTCACAACTCACTCCATGCTCACATAATTCAATTGGGCATTGTCATGGTGGAGAAAATGGAGGATACATTACATGATCTTCTCTTTTTGTTAAGTCATCACCCACCTTCACCAACTCCCCATGTTCAGGATGCTCCAGATGTTGATGAAAATGGTAGTGATGAAAATGTTGTCCATGCTTCATCATTATAAATGAGCCTCCTATGCAGTTCTAAAAAAGGTATATCAACTCTAGCTTTTTTCATGTGTGGAAGTAGGGTGCTCTATTTTGTTGCCACTTCTTTGGTTCTAGGATCTACATCAGATTTTATGCTTCTCTCGACCTCTATTTTCTCATGTAATACTCTATGTAGCCATCAATAATGCATTTTTATCTTTCCTCTTATCTAAAAGTGTCACTGTATTTTTCTACTTTAGGCTCCTTTATATTTCTAGCTCTTTAAAATCTATACCCAACTTCAAACAAGGCCTTGCTATGTAATAATTTTTTATTTTAATATAAACCTATTTCAAGTGCTCTACACCTTTTGTAAAAAATAAATTTAATAATTTGAATGATTAATTTTTCATGTTTTGAAGAACTTGAATGGTTGTTTTCATGTTGTGAAGAACTTGAATGATTTATTCATGTTTTATCTTTCATTTTAGTAAGTGTCAAATATTTTAACCAATTGTATTAAAGTGATATAGAATTCAACATCATATCAAGAAAATTAATTAAAAAATGAAACATCCAAGGGAACATGAAGAGAATGAATGAGACAACTTTGTGCAATTAAGAAATTAAATCTTAGAGGTGAAATTATGTCTTCTTTTCCATCTCAATTTAATATTTTATAGTTTGATAGCTTGTCATTTGATTATGAAATTCTATTAAGAAGCCTAGTTCAAGCATGGAAGATATTTTCTTGGTAGTATGCATATCAACATTAAATTATGAGGGCTTAAATTCTTGCTATATGATTAATTCATATTCTCTTTGGTATCAATTCTCTTATTATAGCCTCACAAAAATCATTCACACTTTATGTTATAATTTATTATTTAGTACTTATAGCTAGCGAGTAAATAAGTCAAAGTGCATGTTTTATTCTCAAATGGCTAGTGTTATCACCTTTCATAGTCGTCACTATTGTTATGTACCCTAATTTTATTAATCCCTTGTCTTATCCCTTGGTTTCCCTATGAAAACAACATTTCTTCTATTAATTTTCTCTACACTATTTGTTAGGGACGCATGTCAATTTTTATGATGGTCTTTATCATAGTGGGAAGTCATCTCCCACATAGCTAAACTTTCATGATTATTTTTAGGCTACCTCATACCTTCAACCAAGTTAAATCTTACCTCAACCATCCCATAACTTATCACTTTTATCCTCCTCCTCACCACACATTTTAACCAAACATGAAGAGTATAGGACATGTGATGTGAATGATTTATGTTTTGAGGAACCTACCATGATGTCTTCTTTTCCATATCAATTAGAGGATGGCATATTTGGTTAGTTTTGTGAAATCATAAATATATTTTCCATTCAATTTCTACCTCATTCTTGCATTCTTACCATCACACACATTTAACTTATTTCATATTGCATAGCCACACTTCCTTTTATAGTATACTACCAGGTCCTCAACATTTCATATTGTACACATACCCTTACAAGAAGCATTTTCTTCCACTCATTATTGACTATCTCTCTTCTCATTTAATACTACACACCTTAATTTCCCACTTGACTTCCTATATTCAAACCCTAAACACCTCCTAATTCACCCTATGCTCCATTATTACCTCATAATCATATCCCATTAACCTCTAATAGGTTACCCCATGTTATATTATCTCATCTTGACCCATCCTATTAATCTATACTATTCCATCCTATATTCCATTATGATTATCCCCTTATATTATTATCCCATTACCCTCTCTTATTTCACCCTATGTTCTAATATCCCCTATTGGTCTTGTCCCATTTTCTTCTCCTATTTCACCCTATGGTATGTGATCCCCTCCTAGATCCTCTAACTAATCTCTACTAGTCCATCTTATTTTCCATTATCCCCTCTTTTTATTTTCCCTTTGTCCCTTCTATACTATACCATTTTCCTCCACAATTCATGTTATACACATACCCTTATAAGAAGCCTTTCCTTCCACTCATTATTGATCAACTCTCTTCTCCATTTATACTACACACCTCAAGCTCCTACTTCATATCCTATATTCAAACCATGGACACCTCATAATTCATCTTTTATTTCATTATTCCCTCTTAATCCCATCCCATTATCCCCTCTTGGTCTTGTCCCATTATCGCCTCCTAGCATCATCTCATTATTGTGTTTGTATTCATCCTATACCTATAAACCTCCAAATAGTATCCTCTTATGATAGCCTCCTTCACCTTTTGACTCATTATCTCCTCTTATCTAACCTTGTGATCTACTTTCCTTCCTAATCTAATTTTATCACCTAATCATAATCATCTTTAGTTCTTATTATCATTTTGCAACCATAGCTCACCACCTTAGCATAGTTCATCTCGTTACCCTATCACTATCTCTTCTTTATCTATCCTTCCCCTATGTGTAGTCTACCATATACACCAATAGAGAATAATTTATTCCTCCCATTTTACATTTATATTGATAGAGCATAAATTAGTTCTAAAAACTACTTATTATGGTGAGAACTTTTTTTTGTGTTATAGACCTACTTGCTAATCAAAAGGTTGATGATCATCATCTTCAAATTTAAGGATAGCTATTTTCCTTTGTATTATATAAAATTCATTATCCAAATGATTTGTGATAATCATAGTTATGGCCCTACTTATATTTAGGTTGAGAAGGCCCAATTATGGATACCCTAATTAGGGAATAGCTAGTTATGTCTTGTTTTTAATTTATTCTTTTCTCTTTCAGCGTCTCATTAATGATATCTCAAGGATCATAATCCTTGATATTGTAGAGCCTAAAAGATAAGATTATGATCCCTATAATGTCACTTTCCCCAACGTTGTCCTCTCCTTCTTTGTGAACACCTATATCTATTTACAATAACTTGTCTTCCTTTCACTAATTTTAAGTAATGGTTCTAGAGTTAAGGATTGAAATATTCGACACATTGACATCAGTGATCTATCCTTGAAAGAAAACATGAAGAATCAATTGGATAGAGAAAAACTAAGGAAATTTGAACCTAACTAATTGGTTCCATACATTATCACCGCAACATTTGGATTCGATGTTGAAAAGGTGAAAAATAGGGTCCACCAAAATGGATCAACAAGATGATGGACCACTTATTTTTCTAGGGCCTTTTCATTCAAATTATGTCAAGTAAGATGTCAATAATAATTAGAAATTCAACCTAACTGTTATAGCAACTATGAGGGATGTTTTTAGAGCATAAAACGTTGTGTACCTGGCCATAAAGTTGTTTTTGAGCTATAGAGAATGCATTCGCCTTTAGTGGTGAATGGGTCCTTTTCAGGTTTTGGAAAATTGATTTCAGGATCATGTTACTTGATTTTTTCATTCTTGAATTCCCTATTATTAGCTTCTGGAAGTTTCTATATAATTATGTAGCGCTCTTTCCATGATCTTGCACTTTGAATGACAACTTTTTGCAACTTTGCAACTTTGACAATTTTCAACCTGTAAATTTTCAATCACACACTCAAAGGAAGAAAAAATTGTTGTTTTTTTAGTAAATGGAGGTTTTCCTGAGTCAAACCCATTGTAGGTAATTAAACCAAGTGATGAAATGAATAAAATGAAGCATGAAATATGAAATATGTAAATGGTGTCACCTTGGAAGTTGTCATGTGAAACAAATATGCAATCTAACATGTAGTGGTGATGAAGAATGTAGATCTTTGATGTGAAATGATGCTTGTAAATGGATCCTCAATGCAACATTAACTTCTTAGCTCAACACACATGAATGCATTAAACCATTGACATGATGATATGACTTTGAATTGTTGTAATAAACATTTGAAATATGCCTTGAAATTCCTTTGAAATGCTCTATAATGCTTGATCACTTGAATGCTTGAATGCTTGAAATTCTTAGGATGAAACAGTGAATTAAATTCTTATTTATTCTAAATTAGGAGATTAACCCTGAAATTCAAAGAATTAAGATGAACACCAGATTTGGGAAGAAACATTATTAAATTACCACCAAAATTAAATTCAAAAAGGGTGATCTCATTAAGGGAGGGCCTATTCACCATTCAGCATGAATGGGTCTTGGCTAAGTTTCCAGGACCAAGCTTTGGGGGACTGAAAGAAGGATAAAAACCCATTTGAGATCAATTGAGAAAGGGGGGTCCTATTAAGGGAGGATCCATTCGCCATCAAGGGAAAATGGATCCTAGCACAACTTACTAGGACCAAACTTTTCCCAATGAAATATTTTGTTAATTAAATTCTGATTGTCGAGATAGATCTACATGATGTGTCAAAATTAAGGCATAAATTTGAATTAAAAGGTGGTTAAGTACTCCAATTAACCACAATTAATTAAGACCACCTAGATAACTATGAAAGTGCTTTATAACACTTTACAACACTTAAACAAGGTACACATTATGTACATTTTATTTAGAAAGGGGCCCATTAGGCTTAATTAAGCTAATACATCCTAGAAAAGTGTGAAAGTGTGTTACAACACTTTACAACACCTTTGAAAAGGATCAATTAAGGCACGTTTTAGTCAATTAAAGGTCCTAGAATAGTGTGAATGTGTACAACATATTACAACACTACTCCAAGACATCATTAATTCAACTTTAATGTCAATTATCGAACCAAGTAAGGGAAAAGGATACTTTTTCTGTTACTATATTTTGCCCCCACTTTAGTGAGAGGATGACCCCATGTCAAACTCACACTAAATTAGACATTAAAGACACTTAAGTATGCAAAAATAACAAAGATATATGATCATACCCTGTCAAAGGACAAGAAATATAAACAAAAGGATCAAGTACAATCGTTTCAACGCGATGTGAGATAGTGATGTTTGTCCATAACACATGTTGCTCACTTTGGGGTAGTGGAACCTCAATCTGTCCACTAGGTGAGTTGTCCCAAAACATGTATGCTCATTCTGGGGTAGTGGAACCTCAGTATGTCCACTAGGTGAGTTGTCCCAAAGAAGTGGTTTAGTGAGAAAGGCATGTCAGTATGTTGGCTTCCCACCGTATAATGAGAAAGTCATGCTAGTATATCAGCTTCCCATCATATTAACCATACTAAAGTTATCTTCCTGATAACTTTAATAAGGAGCCATAATGTAAATGCTTTTGAATATATGTAAAAAATTTGTTAAAGGGGATTTTTCTTTGTTCATGTAACAGTCTTCCTCTTAGGGAGCATTGTGCCTAATGTCTCCAAGAGAGGACAAGTCAAAAGTGTTAGAGCGTCGCCCATAGGATGCCTCATTTAAATCATGCCATCACAATAGACCATTCACTCTTGGACGACATCAAACCCAATGGAACCGCCAAGAAGAGGACACATCACAAGAAAAAAGAAAAATCACGCCATGAAATTTTGTCAAAAGATGTCATCTATGTATGCCCCCACTTTAAAGCAGTTGCTACACCATCACTATGAGAAACTTCTTTAAAGTAGCCAATATTTTTGATCCTAAGACATGAGAGCTTTACTCAGGAAACCCTATGCCAAGTCATATGTTTCTGAAGAAAGTTGTGTCATGAAATAGGAAGGAAGGGTTTCCCCCACAAACACATAAGGGATCTATAGATTTGGTCAGTACGCTTGTGCTACAATGTTGTCATAGAGCATGGAACTCTCATCATTCCCCAAATACTCATAGAATGGGAAGAATGACACAAAGAGAGTGAAAACAAAGAAAAATTCTTTCACTTAAAAATTGGAAGAAATGTGAATGTCTCGATGCCTTGTGTCATCCCCAAAAGGAAAACACAAGACAAATGAAAAAGAAAAAGGAAAATCTTTTGGATCAGCATGGAAGAGACATATATGTCTTGATTCCTTGTGTCATCCCCAAAAGGAAAACACAAGAAAAATGAAAAAGATAAAGGAAAATATTTTGGGTCAACATGGAAGAGACATAAATGTCTCAACGCCTTGCATCATCCCTAAAAGGAAAACAAATGACAAATGAAAAATGATCATGACATATAGAAGAATGCACAAAAGAGATAGGATACATCAAACAAAACATTGCAGGGGGATCACATTACACACATGTAATCATAAAAAAAATGAGAAAGAAAAAGAATAGTAAGGCACAGGTGAGTCAACCTAAAGCAAGTCATCTACCTCCTAATCTTGGTTGGTATAAACAGAAGGCAGGCAACTAGCCGAAGGGATAACAACAAATACATTACTAGGAAAAGGCTATCAAATTCTTGCCCCCACTTTGTGCAAGACAAGAATGATCCAAGATAAGTGAGGAAAATACACTACTTGCATTATAGAAAATGATTTGCAATAAGTTAAAACATGTAATAGTGAGAATGTTTTAAGATTCTACAAATATTACATGACAAGGAGTAGAAGGGTATGTTATTTAATCACTAGATGGTAATCATTGCCATCAAAGTGAAAATTGCTCAATGCCAATTTGAATGCATGACATTCATCAGTACTATGTCCAAGAGTTATGTGGTATCGACAATGTGGAACATTTGCATCTTTAGGATATAGTATTAGCTTGTCTTTCATTGGTGGTAATGTTATAAGTTCTTTGTTTAGAAGTGGTTGTAGTTTCCTTTCACTTTTAGGTGTCAAACAAGGGAACTATAGTTTATTTAGTTTGTAAGGCCTCTTGTGCTTGCTAGATTCACCAACTTCTCTAGATGGGATTAGGGTAGGAGGTCCCGAGATGATTTTTTCTTTGTTATCCTTACCCTTAGGAGGTATGGGTTGCTCTTTAGGAAGGAGGAAACCTATATCAAGAGGAGGATCTATGACTACTGTACCATCATTACGAAGCCTTAGGTATTCTTTAGGAAAACTTGTGTTGAGAGGGGGATCTTGATATCCTAACCCTTCGGTTTCTTCAATTAGTATTTGCTCTAGGAATTGATGGATTTTATTTTCACTTGTTATATCACATCCTTGTTTGTGTAAGATCCTAAATCCTTTTCCATATGTCTCTTCAAAGTTGATTGATGTGTTGGTCTCTTTGTTGACATAGGATGGTTGAATGTTTTCTTGTTTAGAGGTGCTAGGTTCACCTTCGGTAGGGAACTTAGGGTCAACTTGTGGCTCAATTTTAGGATGTAAAAGTCCAAACATCTTTAGTTGTGTGGGTTGTTTCATTGAAGGATAAAAGAATGCATTGGAATCAAGGTTGTTAAGGAAATCATTTATGAATTCATTCATGTTTCCATCATCTTCTCCAATGATGTGAACATCACAAGGAGGACATGCATTAGGAGTTGTGTGAGCATGAGTGAGTTCAATTTTATTAGGTTCATTACCAAAAACACAATTTGAAACATCAACCAAAGAGAATAAGGACTTCCACACATTGCCTAAGCAATTCTCTATTTTCAGAATTCCAGACCTAAACATGGCAATTTACTGATTACAGAATGCAATAAGCAGAAAATGAAATGTTTTGATGCAATTTTGAATTTTTAACAATGGACTAAAATGAAGCAATTTAAGCTAAATGAAATGAAATTGATGAAACAAAAAATCAAGAAATTAAAACAGGAAGATAATAGCACCAAACAGAAGCTAAAAAACTAAGATTTTAATATCCTGAAAAATGTAGATCTATAGCTAACAGGGACTCATTCACCAGTAAGGGTGAATGGGTCTTGGTAAGGTCTATCTAATATTTTTCTATGGAATTCAGAGTGAATTTCAATGCCTTTTTAGATTCCAGAAGGTACAAATTAGTCATTATCAAGGACTTATTCACCAACAAAGGCGAATGGGTCCTGGTTAGGTATTTTTCAACTATTTTTTAATGATTTGCAAGTTCTCAGTCATATCTTTTAGTTCTAGGTCTATAACAATGAAACATAGCTTCATATTTTCCAAAAATTCAATGCAAAGATTAAATGCACTTGACTTAGGTTGAAATTGAATTTTGTTTTTATTTTCAAATGCAATTGTATGAGGTAAAAATGAGATGCAAAATGACAATTGTTTTTATAATTTTCAGATCTAGAAAGATGCAAAAAATGGAAATCTAAACCCTATATGATATACAAGATTTCAATGCAAAATAAGTAACCCTAAATTAAATCTTAATTCAATGCAATATCTAACTTAAGATGTAATAAGATACTTGAAAAATCAGATAATTGCAATGTTGAATGAGTCGGGATCACCAAAAATGAAAAGGTGAAAAATAGGGTCCACCAAAATGGATAAACAAGATGATGAACCACTTATTTTTCTAGGGCCTTTTCATTCAAATTATGTCAAGTAAGATAGTACCAATAATAATAAAAAATGAAACCTAACTATTATAGCAAATATGAGGGATGTTTTTAGAGCATAAAAAGTTGTGTACCTAGCCAAAAAGTTGTTTTTGAGCTATGGAGGATTCATTTGCCTTCAATGCCGAATGGGTCCTTTTAAGGTTTCAAAAAACTAATTTCAGGATCTTGTTCCTTGATGTTTGCACTCTTCAATTCCATGTTATCAGCTTTTGGAAGTCAGTATATAATTCTATAGATCTCTTTCTGTGATCTTGCACTTTGAATGACAACTTTTTGAAACTTTGCAACTTTGACAATTTTGCTCCAAATCTTGCTCAACTTGTTCTTCAAACTGTAAATTTGCAATCACACACTCAAGGGAAGAAAAAATTGTTGATTTTTTAGTGAATGGGGGTTTTCCTTAGTCAAACCCCTTGTAGGTAATTAAACCAAGTGATGAAATGAATAAAATGAAGCATGAAATATGAAATATGTAAATGATATCACCTTGGAAGTTGTCTTGTGAAACAAATCTACAATCTAAAATGTAGTGGCCATAAAGAATGTAGATCTTGGATGTTAAATGATTCTTTTAAATGGATCCTCAATGCAACATTAACTTCTTAGCTCAACACACATGAATGCATTAAAACTTTGACATGATGATATGACTTTGAATTGCTGCAATAAATACTTGAAATCTACCTTGAAATGCCTTTCAAATGCTCTATAATGCTTGATCACTTGAATTCTTGAATGCTTGAATGCTTGAAATTCTTAGGATGAAATAGTGTGAATTAACCCCTTATTTATACTAAATTAGGCTATTAACCTCAAAATTTAAAGAATTAAGGCCAACACCAGATCTGGGAAGAAACATTATTAAATTCCCACTAGAATGAAATTTAAAAAGGGTGGTCTCATTAAGGGAGGACCCATTCGCCATTAAGGGCAAATGGGTCCCAGCTAAGTTTCCAAGACCAAGCTTTAGGGGATTGAAAGAAGGCTAAAAAGCCATTCAAGATCAATTGAGAAAGGGGGGTCCTGCTAAGGGAGGACCCATTCGCCATCAAGGGTGAATGGGTCCTGGCTCAACTTACTAGGACCAAACTTTTCCCAATGAAATATTTTGTTAATTAAATTATGATTATCGAGATAGATCTTCGAGAGGTATCAAAATTAAGGCCTAAATTTGAATTAAAAGGGGGTTAATTACTCCAATTAACCACAATTAATTAAGATCGCCTAGATAAGTGTGAAAGTACTTTATGACAATTTACAACACTTAAACAAGGTACACATTATGTACATTTTATTCAAAAAGGGGCCCATTAGGCTTAATTAAGCTAATACATCTTAGAAAAGTGTGAAAGTGTGTTACAACACCTTTGCAAAGGATCAATTAAGGAAAATTTTAGTCAAATAAAGGTCCTAGAATAGTGTGAATGTGTACAACACATTACAACACTACTGCAAGACATCATTAATTCAGCTTTAATGTCAATTATCAAACCAAGTAAAGGAAAAAGCTACTTTTTTTGTTACTACATTTTGCCCCCACTTTAGTGAGAGGATGACCCCATGTCAAAATCACACTAAAGTAGACATTCAAGACACTTAAGTATGCAGCAATAACAAAGATACATGATCATACCCTTTCAAAGTCCAAGAAATATAAACAAAAGGATCAAGCATAATAGTTTCAACGTGATGTGAGACAGTGATGTTTGTCCATAACACATGCTACTCACACTATGGTAGTGGAACCTCAGCCTTCCCACTATGTGAGTTGTCCCAAAATATATATGCTCACTCTAGGGTAGTGGAACCTTAATTTTTCCACTAGATGAGTTGTCCCAAAGAAGTGGTTTAGTGAGATAGGCATGTCAGTGTGTCAACTTCCCACCGTATAATGAGAAAGTTGTGTCAATGTATCGACTTCCCATCATACTAACCATACCAAAGTTATCTTCCTAATAACTTTAATAAGGAACCACAATGTAACTGCTTTTGAATATATGTAAAAATTTTGTTAAAGGGGATTTTGCTTTGTTCATGTAACAGTCTTCCTCTTAGGAAGCATTGTGCCTAATGTCTCCAAGAGAGGATAGGTCAAAAGTGTTAGATCATCGCCCATGGGATGCCTCATTCACATCTTGCCATGGCATTAGATCATTCACTCTTGGATGACATCAAACCCAATGACACCACCAAGAAGAGGACACATCACAAGAAAAAAGAAAATTCACACCAAGAAAATTTTCCAAAAGATGTCATCTATGTATGCCCCCACTTTAAAGCGGTTGCTACACCATCACTGTGAGAAATTGCTTTAAAGTAGCCAATGTTTTTTATCCTAATACATGAGAGCTTTCCTCAGAAAAACCTATGCCAAGTCATATGTTTATGAACCAAGATGCATCATGAAATAGGAAGGAAGAGTTTCCCCCACAAACACATAAGGGATCTATGGATTTGGGGTCAGTATGTTTGTGCTACAATATTGTAATAGAGCATGGAACTGTCATCATTCCCCAAATACTCATAGAACTGGAAGAATGACACAAAGAGAGTGAAAACAAAGAAAAATCCTTTCAGGTCAACATGGAAGAAACGTGAATGTCTCGACGCCTTGTGTCATCCCCAAAAGGAAAACACAAGACAAATGACAAAGAAAAAGGAAAAGGTTTTGGGTCAACTTGGAAGAGACATAAATTTCCCGATGCCTTACGTCATCTCTAAAAGGAAAACATAAGACAAATGAAAAATATAACGAAAAGCTTTTGGGTTAACATGGAAGAGAATTTAATGTCTTGACACCTTGCGTTATCCCCAAAAGGAAAACACAAGACAAATGAAAAATGATTATGACATATAGAAGAATGAAAATACATATAAAAGAATGCACAAAAGAGAGAGGATACATCAATGAAACATTATGGGGGGATCACATTACACACATGCAATCATAAAGAAAAATGAAAAAGAAAAAGACTAGTAAGGCACAGGCTAGTCAACCTAAAGTAGGTCGTCTACCTCCCAATCTCGGTCAGTATAAATGGAAGGCTGGCAACTAGCCGAAGGGACACTGACAAATACATTACTAGGACAAGGCTATCAAATTCTTGCCCCCACTTTGTGCAAAGAATGAGCCAAGATAAGTGATGAAAATAAGCTCCTTGCATTAGAGAAAATGATTTGCAATAAATGTAAAACATGTAATAGTGAGAATATTTTAAGATTCTACAACTATTACATGACAAATAGCAGAAGGGTATGTTATTTAATCACTGGATGGAAATCATTTTCATCAAAGTGAAAATTGCTCAATACCAATTTGAATGTGCGACATTCATCAGTACTATGTCCAAGAGTTATGTGGTATTGACAATGTGGAACATTTGCATCTTTAGGATATAGTATTAGCTTTTCTTTCATTGGTGGTAATGTTATAAGTTCTTTGTTTACACTAGTATAGAAACAATAATAAACTACTAAAAACTACTTATAAATGACTATAGTAAGTCACATGACAACTAGTAGTTTATTGCCAGTCATATATAACGCAATCAGATTGATGACTAAACCATTTTTAGTCATTTATTGATTTTTTTGATTGATCAATTTGGTAGTATATTTAGTCGTCGATTTAGTCATTGATTGTTGTGATCTGGTCACTTATTTAGTCACTTTTTTTCCACTAATATATTTAGTCATTGATTGTTGTAATCTGGGCAATTATTTAGTCATTTTTTGTTCACTAATATATTTAACTGGTCATTTATTTAGTTGTTGATTTAGTCATTGATTGTTGTAATGTGGTCACTTATTTAGTCATTTTTTTATTCACCAATATATTTAGCCATTGATTGTTGTTAACTAGTCACTTATTTAGTCATTTTTACTTGTTGATTTTTGTGCATTGGTAGTGTATTTAGTCATTAATTTTAATCATCATTTTGATCAATTTGGTAGTATATTTAATCATTTTTATTCACTGGTTTCACCAGTAATATATCTAGTCATATTTATTCACTATTAACATTGATTTTTGTCAATTGGTAGTATGTTTAGTCAATTTAATTATTAATTGATGTCATTTAGTAGTATATTTAGTCATTTTAATTGATTGATATTTAAGGATTTAAGCATAAAACACAAAAATACACATCAATCATCAATTGCACACAAATATAAGACAACCATTGAGAAGGAAAAATAGGTGAACTTTATTAATTAAAGAAAGGTGTTCTAGTTACAACTTAGAAATAGAGTATTACAATTGTTATTTTCAGTCACAAGACTGAAAATCTAAGTTACAATATTGCCGAGAAATGATTGCAAGAAAGAAACTTCTCCAAAAGACTTATGCAATGATAGAAACACGTGCTTGAAGCCCTAGTTCAATGTGAGCACATGCCCCTAATTTCATCTCTTAAAACTTCTACAATGTGGGAAATCTTCCTAGAGCAAATTGTAACATGTAGAATCCAAGGAGAGTGTTGATCATGTCCCATAAATGAATCTATCTCCTTCAATGCAGTCAACAATAACCCAACTAGAATATTTCCTCCTTTATATGCAACATGCCATCTAATATGAGCAATGTCAGGGTGCTTCCTTTTCTGCCATGAATGAAGTTGTGCCTCAATACAACCAACAAAATTAATATTAGTCTCAATTCAGAAAGAATAAAAGTGCATTGTATACTGCAAGTTTACAAAAGAAAGTCCAAACACAACAGAAAGATAAATCAATTAAAAAATTGTAGCCTGGTCAACAAATGCCTTAAACATAGTGTTCAACATAGGCCTGGAATATGCATGTTAAACCCTTGATTTCAGAACCTTGTTCAAAATTTAAGAAAGGTGATACATTCAAATTATAGAATGAAGTTGACATATTATAGAATGAAGGCTATCAACACTAACCAGACTAGAACAACATTATCAACAAAAATTTCCTGGAAACCAAGCCAAAGAATGCCATCAAACTTGGACAACAAAAATTTCAACCCTGGTTCATGTGTTGTCTTAGTAAAGACCTGCACCATTAAAGAATCCATTTATACATAAATTCCAAATTAATTTGATGATAAAAGATCTTTGATATCCAAATGGGAAGCCTTAACATCCAAAAATTACTAACATGATGTTTCGCAACAAGTTTCCCAAGTGTGACATCATCTTCCCCATTCACTTTACAAGCACCACCCAATTCAACTTTTGAAGGCACAAACACATAAGTTAATATTTGCAACAGTAATTTTTAAACTAATGATTAATAAAAAAACTTAAGACATCCATTAAACTTTCAAGAAAACAACTACTTGAAAAAATACACAGAAGCATCACCAAATGGTTCAAAACTCATCATCAATATAAGTCCAAAAATTTGATGTTCTTGTGCAAGTTATTTAGGTTTATTCTCTTACAGTTCATCAAAATTAGAAAAAAGGGTAGCAAGTCAGGGGATTTGATCATGGGAAAACTTCACAGTTAAAAGGGTTTTGTACTATGTCAAACATCATTTGATTGGTTTTAATCCCACCATTTTACCCATGTGATTACTACCCTATACAATAAGAATCAACCTATGTTCATTTTATTGGTTTCGATCCCTTCAATCCACCTTTGAAACATCTACATGATGTAAAGATTTCCAGTGAGCAGTTGAAACATATTAGAGGCGATTAAAGGAAAGCCTCTCACAAATTATGGAATGATTCAGGTACTGCATGACACATGGAGTTAACCTAAAAATGTTTCAATGCCCATCTAACATCTTAAAAGGTTGTAATAATGTCTAAATTCAAAATGGTACAAGGAGAGAAAAAATCAATACCTTATCTTTGGCCAATGAAATCAAAGGATCAAGAATGGCAGGATGATTTGTATCAGCCACCATAACTATAAACTCTAATTTTCTAAAGTATAACATCTTGGTTGTTGCAACACCCTAAACTTGTTCAATATTAGCAAAAAAGAAATCAGATATTGATCCATTGCCATATTGGATCTCATAGGAATCTCCACAAACAAAAAATGATATATATTAATTGTTTAGAAACTTCCTTAATATCCCCATGTAAATAGACTAAACTAAGTGAGGTTGAGGGTTTGAAGTAGAGTACCATCTTCTTGGTATATGCTTGACTTTGATCATGACTTGTATCTTGAATGAAAATAGCAAGCTAGCTGCACTGTAAAATCATTGGAAAAATAACGACAAAATCCTCTTTAATTAAAATAATCCTTCTAATATGACAAGATATTTCAATTAATTTATAAGAGATCTAATTTCACTATCCAAATAGCCATCAATCCATTTACTGTATATAATTTCCCAAAATCTAGAATTTGAATGTAATGAAACTAACCATAATTACCAAAGATTTGACACCAAAATGTAGTACAAAATGAATTATTTGATAGCAAATGTGTTTTGATAAACCAAATATACCCTTGATATATTGATTTAAATAACAAGGAAAGATCAAACTGGACACAGCAAGATAACAATCATTAATTCACTTCTATAAACAATTGAAACCGGAATTTAGCCACCAATTATAACTTCATTCTATTGATCTTCAAAAATATTTTACAATACATTTCAAAATTTTGTCCTAACTGACATGTCAAAAAGTATCTTGTTAGTTACCCACTTTTAACATAAATCAAAAATCTTATTTATCGTTGTTTACATAAAACTTTAAAAGCAATGAAAGATGAGAAGTGAAGAAAATTTATCAGATGTTGAAGTCCACAGCACTCACAAGATATGAAAGTCTGTTACTCATCATAAGGTACCCATGATCATTCAAATCTTGGAAGGTCCTTTCTCCATGATAGTATTTGCAAAGCTTGGTACTTCACTGTAAGGCCTATTCTTTTGGGGGAGCTAGATATGTCTTCTCCCATTGGTACGTGTAATCATGAGGCCGTTTGTACTCCTGGATTTTTTTTGTGTTGGCCAAGTGACTCTTCCATCTATTGTCTAATAACCATTTGGTATCCGTGATGAATTTTGAGTACCCAACATCTAGTGCAATTATTCCATCTAAGGTTAAATTGAGGCAGTGAATATTTATGTCATCATCAGGTTCTATATATTAGTGAGGTAGTTAGGAACAATTTCGCTAAACTCATCTATCCAATCCTTGGATCCTTTCAGTTGATCATCATCCCTTAGTATCTTAGGCACAAACTACTACTTTAGCATGTGAAATGAATTAATTCTTGCCTTGATCTTTTGGTCTTCTACAAATATGTATTGAAATTCATCTATGACCATTCGAACCATTTTCTCAATAGGCTTTAAATTTGTGGGGGCCACAACACTCCTTTGTAAAATTCTGCACAAAGTCTTTAAGATGTGATGTACAAGTTGCCATTTCTTGACCAAGGGGTCCAATATAGGTACATGGGCCTTTATCTGATCAACTTCTTGTGACAAGGAAACATAACATTCATACACATTTTCCAATTTTTCCACAATTAGTTTAACCCTATGCTCCAAGATTTGTTCCAATACCTTGAGGGTTTCTCTCATTGCTCTTTCCTTTGTTTCTTCATTACTCTTTTTCAACTTTAAAATTTCTTGTTTTAACACATTAAATTGTTCAACAATGATTTCACTTGTATTATTCTGGATGGCAGGGGACTGGTATACTATTAATTATATGCTTTGGGAAGGACCTACTTCCTTCAAATGTTTTGATTTCACACTATCTATGAATAACCTATTCACTTCATCATTTAGATCAGTCTATGCTTTCTCATATTCTACCAATCTAAGCATCATAGCTTTAACTGCATCCCTAGTAAACATTGTTGAGTGCATTGTCATAGTAGTTTCGTCTAATTTTGATGTGTCTTGAAGTGTCTTTACCATGTAAATCCCTCTCATTTCTTTTACAACATCAAGCAACCTTGGTTTTTCTATTCTTTTTTTCTTTGTCCAAAAGGCTAGGGTTTCAAGTCTTGGATTGTAACATGTGCCACTCATTCCCTCATCTGAATTGAATTCAAAAACCAACATGGGATTTTATTGGCTTCTTACTTGATCTAGTAAGAATATCTTTTTTAACTCCATCCCAAGAATAATTAGTATATTTCTTTCTAAGACCAATTTTCTTGCTTCTTAGGGGCTAACAGTAATTTCATTAATCCTAATTTATTCAAGATTTTGGGAAAAAAATTGGTCATGTTGTGACTCCTTAGTGCCCATCTTATTAATTTGGAGCCTCTCTTCAAATTATTTCATTTTCATATTAAACCAAAAATCCTTAAACTCGGGAGTTTGAATAAATTTATAATCTTCAATAAATCTAAGGGCAACAATCACCCTTTCATCATCATGCATTTCTTGATCATTATTTCCATGTACATCCACTCTTTCTTCTAGTTTGTGAGCATCAATTGCAAGCTTAGGTGATGGTTGATCAACTTCATCATCTTTAAAATTCAAAAGTACATTAGCTACCTCTTCAATATCCCGTACTCCTTCACTTATTTCATATGCCACTAAGGGGGCCACTCCATGTGTCTTCTTCCTTTTAGGACTTGGTGCTCAGGGGATGCTTCTGATTGTATTGTGGAAGTGTCTAGTAAGGGCTCTATGATTACAATACCTCTTAGTTTGATGGGAAGATTGGAGGGTTTTGAAGACTCACCCTCAAGTTTCTTTTCTAGTTGAACATATAATCTTTCAAAGTTGTCAATTATTACATTCATCCTTTTGATAGGATCCTTTTCTTTAACATAGAATACTTCAAATCCAATGTCCCTTTTTTTCTCCTCCTCAAGCCTCTTTTTGATTTCCCACTTCCTCTTCCTCTAAAAAACTTCATCAGGTGTAAAGCAATTTCTTATTACATCTTCTTCGTAATCCATTACATGGGTAATCCCAACTTTAGTGAGAAGTGTCTACTTTATAAAATTAATATGCCCTTTAGGATCAAAGACCCTTTCTCCTCATGACTTCAATGAATATTGTATCTTCAAATATTTCTACACTTCTTCAAGAGTGTCAAACCCTACGGATAGCCCCTCACATTCAGTTAGATTAGGGAGGAATGTCCCCTTTTTCTATCTTTTCATAACATCCTGCTCCATCCATAACATTTGCCACATAAATTCTAAAAATGAAATTAAAATAGAAATAAATTTAGTAAAACATGTGGGGCTTGAGGACACCCATAGACCCTTATTATGATTTGGTCTGCAAAGAAGAACGAGTCACTGAAATTGTGAGTGTGTCCCTACTCTGGCTTCAATGCTAAAGGTCTTAATACTTGCATGATTTTATTAGGAAATCTTGGTGAAATATGACCAAGAGTGGCCATGACCTTTACTATGAAATCATCATGAAATATTACATAATCACTATTTTTACATCTACTATCCCAGATGTAACACCAGTTTTGTATAGGAAACCTATTCCCTTCATCATCAGTCATTCCCAAACACATTCTTTTAATCCATTTGTTTCTATTTTAGTACAATATTAAATGACATGGCAGGGAGTATTTCCAGAAAGTGATGGGAGCTAAGTTCTCTCTTGCAAAAATCCCTCATGTAGCACTTTCTCAATTTTAGTAGCAAAGTCATACTCAATGTTGACTTCAAGATTTTGTATCCTCATTTCCATCATCATGAGATATGTTGGCATCCTCTCTTGAGCATCTATTCCAAGCACTTGGCAAAAAGAAAAATAAGTTCTTTTGAAATATACTTGGAAGTCTTATGTGGCAAAGGGCTCATTTTGGGAGGTGGAGATAAGTATCTTATTTTTTACACCCTTTTTCATATGTAAAGGAAGTTCACCACTCATGTAGGTTTTTCTCAATCTCCTATAATCATACTCACTTCTATCCAAGTTGGTCTTAGTGATAACTTTCTTGTTTAACATAAAACACTCTATAATTACTTCTTTAGTCAACACCACTAATGGTGAACCATCTTCCATTCTTATAGTCTTGGTAGTTGGGTGATAATATTGTGCCAATACTTTAATAAACTCAACATCTACAAAGACATTTGGGACTATCAATTTGGCCAAATCTAAGGCCCAAGGATTCAAAACTAGTATCTTCTCAACCCTTTTTTTATAGAAGTACCAAAATAGATCCCACCTTGAGATAGGGATAATTGGGTCTCTACATCCTTGGGTTGTATCTTTAAACAACTTTTTGGATCCTTTGTCTACAGAATTAGGTAACACATCTAAAATGGATTGTTGTAGGGACCTCTTCTTTGATTTAGAAACTGTGGACTCTTCCTTTTTACTCACAAGTTGAATTCTTTTGGGTGGCATGATGAAGAATTTACTCCTACTTTATTTTTTAAGTGTTTACTTGTAGAAGAAAATTTAGTTCTTATACACTTGCTACAGAGGGGTTCTGTGAACTTACCCGATGAAATAATAGCTGTAGATTTTTACCGCTTGAACTCCCTTGCCTCTGGTACAATGAGCTTTGTGAATGATTTCCAAAATATCGTTGAGTCCCAAGTAATATTTTCTATCGAGCTTGGTCACCTCACTATTAATGTCAATTCGTGCAAAATATTTTAGAATCTGCCCATATTTTGAGTTTGAATACATGTCGTTGATTGGGAAATTAAAAGGTGTAATCATTTAATGCTTTGACATATTGTATTGCACTACTGCTAGGTCATTTAAAGACCATTGTGGGGTAACGTTAGCAGTACCACCACCCTACGCACACCCCTTTGGACTCTCACATGATGATGGGTTAATTCTAGTGGTTGAGTGATTGTTCACCGCCATACTACTCTGTCACATCAAGACCACTACGAGTTAGAGGTAGAAGTACCACCACCCTGCACACACCCCTTCGGACTCCTGTGGGATAGTGAGTTAATTCTAACGGTTGGGTGATTGTTCACTGCCATACCATAGTGTCACTTTTTACCCCTTATGGGGTTGTGGTTTACTTTAGTTGTTAACATGTTATCACTGCCACCTTGCAATATTCATATTTGGTTTTCACAGTATTTCGATAAGCATTTGTAAATTGACCTATATGTCTTGCCATCCCGCGCATACCTCTATTGACTGTTGTGGTAGTGTGGTATTGGATTTTATTATGAATGTAGTATTTAAGATATCATTTTATTGAAAAGATTGAACAATTTTCTAATTTTGTAGTCTCTCAGTTTTAATTTTTAGTGTTAGTTAGACCTAAGAGATCATTTATTTGTTTGTAATGGGGAGGCTTAGTTCACCTAATTTTAAGATATCTATATGTATTATTAAATCATAAATGTTTGTTATATGTTTGCATCTAGAAAACATATGGGACATAGAAGAAATTATATTCTTACTAAATAAAATTAATTTCAAATTTTCAACCAAAGTAAGAAAAATAAGAAGAATGATTGAACCTAACTTTAAATGCACTTCAAATTAGCAGTGAACATCTCAGGTTTTATATACAATGTAGTAGCAAAATAATGATGATTACATTCAAAAAATTATCAGTAAAACAACAATGAATAAGCATACATATACTTAGATATTTATTACATTCAATAATAAATTACACCATACATATAACCAAAGTTTAGGTGACATGCTAACCTCTTAAGGTGACAAAACAACATCATAATCATCTGCATTGCTAGCAATATCAAAATCTTGATCATCGCATCTGGATCTACTTGATTTTCTTCCTCATCCTCATCTATGACATGCAATGCATTCTCTCTCCTAATCTCTTCATTGGTAATCAAAATTTCTTCTTCAAACACTCCATCATCGTCATCATCCACTTCTTCGAATGTTTCTTGTGAATTAACATATTTCCCATCAGGCATTCTATCAACAAATTCCATGAATTTTCATTTTGAATGAGACTCTGTTTCAATGACATACGACCATCCTGGGCTTCTTACATCATCAATTAGAAATGATTAGTTAATTTGAAGAGGGGAAACATATGGCTCATCCATCTCTAATTAAAATTGTCTTCTATTTGCATTACAAATCCATACTCATCATATTGTACTATAGATGGTCGGATCCACTTATATTTTAATAATATAGGACTATTTTCACCATAGTCCACTAGAATAATTTGTTGGATGAATCAACATAAAATATCTTCTCAATTTCATGAAGAAATTCAGCACTAACAACACAATCACAATTTATCTTTCCTTTGTCTTTTTCTTCCACTCTTAAATGACTACCATAGGCCCACATTCCACTGAAACATAGCCCATAAATGTGGAGATTTTGAAAGCTCACTTTCCTTCGTTGTTATATCTTGACCTTCTTATTTTGCATCACTGACTACATTAGCAATCCATTCTTCAATTTTTGGAAAAGAATCACCTCAAATCAAATCAACATGACATTTGTGCCTTTGAAGTTGATGTTGCATCCAAGCTTGATTGTCTTCTTCATATTTTCTACATAAAATATTAACATACAAATAGTATGATTGATTATATAAATGTGTAAATGCAATTGAGTAAATAAATTATTGTGTAAAATATTTTTTACCTGCAATTGAGTAAACAAAGATGTGTTTTGAAGAATATAGGCATGTATTGCACTTCTTTCTTGATGTGATAGCTTGAAGCAACATCCATTTCCTTCTAATACTTCACTTGCAACTATTTATTATTTGTCATTGTCCCATACATGCCGATTGACATTTTTAAAATCCTTCATATATTATGTGAAAAATCCCATGGCCTCTTGCATTGAATATCCCTCAAAGATGTTACCTTTTGATTTTTCCCTAGTATGAACAATTTTTTTTAAAACCTTCATATATTGTTCTATAGGATACATCCATCTTGTTCTTATCAGGCCACAATGCTTTAGTTCATATTGTAAATGTATCAAAAGATGCATAGAAATGTTAAAGATTGTTGGTGGAAATTCCCATTCCAATAGACAAAGGACTTCAACAACCTCCTCCCTCAAACTATCAAAGTTCAAAGGATCTAATACATGTAAACTCATTCCCTTTAATATTAGGCCCAACCTTATAACTGCCAATCTTGGCCCATTTGGAAAACTTAATATATTTACCACAATAGGTAAATTTTTATCCATTATGACATGATAGTCATGGGTCTTGAGGCCTCTTAAGCCATTAATGTTAGTTTGTCTTGTAATACTACTACTTACATATCCAGTGGGAAAGCGAGTCTGAGACATCAACTGTAAGAATTGTGCACATTGTTCCTTTGTCCAAACATAAGGAGTACTAGATTTTCTATATTTTTCATCGTCATATTTTTCAACCCAAATATTTCAATGAATCTTTAGTTGTCAAAAGTCTTCATGTGATGAAATAATATCAAAAACACCAAAAAGAGTTTCTATAATAGCATAGGCTATATTTTTCTTAGTATGCATAAATTCAATAGCATGCCTAATGGCTATATCCTTAAAGTATGACAACTTATAGAATATGCAAAACCTTTTTACACTGCTTTCATTACATGGATCATATCTACTACCAAGAATCCCATCATTTTCAATAAATGACATTCTTTTTTGTCCATTCTCAATAATGTAATCACCTATTATTAGCAATAGTGCTTCACGATTCTCTTATTGACCATTGAACCAAGTTTTTTGTTGATGATATGAATGATCCATTTTAAGGTAAACACGATGTCCACAATAAATACACTTATGCAAACTTCTTGAGTGCCTCACAAAATCCTTAAAGTTGCAAGCAACACATCCATGGTATCCATGAACATTAAGACCAGACAATGCACCATATGCAGGAAGATCATGAATCATAAATAATAAGGAAGCTCTTAAAGTGAATTTGATTGAATTATCATCCCTTAAAGATTAAATTTCTTTAATTCCTTTCCATAATTCCATTAGTTCATCATATAATGGCTCTAGATAAGCGTTAATTGTATCTGAAGTCACACTTTTCTTTCCCAGTATAATCAATCATAGCACTAAGAAAAAAGGTTTAGTTGCTGAGGAAAGTTATAATTTATTAAAAATACTGGCCAAGTTGACCATTTAGTACTTTGATCTGAGAATGGGTTCACCCCATCTAGAGAAAAACCCAACCTTATATTATGAGGATCTTGAGAAAAATAAGTCCATCTATTATCAAATTCCATCCATGTCTTACAATCAGGCACATGTCATTGTTTTCCATTAGTGCTCTTATTTTAGGCATGTCATTGCATAAGTTCAGCAATGTCTTTGCACCTATACATTCAGATTAATCATGGGATTACCATAAAGTGGTGAAGAACCTTTCTAGGAACCACAACTAATTTCAACCCTTCTTTATACCTCGCTTCATGATGCTTCAAACATTCACTCTCACTTGCAAGATTCTTGCAAAATAATACACAACCATTCACACATGTGTGGATGTTTTCATACCCTAAGCCTAGCTTAATGATTTCCTTTCTACAATGACTTCGTTTTGTTGGAAATGTGGAGTCAAATGGTAACAACGAACTTAATAATGCCAATAACTGATCTACACTCTCATTTGTCCAACTAAACACCACTTGCAAGTTAAGAATTTGAAGGATTGTTGTCAAACAACTTAACCTACAATTAGCATATAAAGGCTTTTAAGAATCCTCCATCAACTTGGTCCAATCATTGTTGAGCTCTTCATTTAACATTCTATCAACTTCAAACCCTTCGTCTAACATTGTTGCCTCTTCATCTATGTTTGGTGCCACTTCATCTATGTTTTTTGCCTCTTCATCTCTCACACTCTGCCATTCTATCATATCTTCATAATAATTGACATTCCAAGAGCTTATACCACTATGCCCATATTGTATCATATGTCGATAAATGTTGTAGACATATAAAAATGACCTAACACCTATTAGACACCCTAAATAGCATCGAACAACATTGAACAATGTCAAACGACATCAAACATCCCATAACATCCTATAATGTCTCGAAACATCTCAGAATTAACCCATAACTCCTCAGAACATCTCAGAATCAACCTAGAATGTCTCAAAACCTACCGAAATCAACCCAGAACATCTCAAAGTCAACTTGGAATGTCTTAGAACATCTTAGAATCAACCCATATCATCTCATAAGCGTCCTGAAACATATCAAAATCATCCCTCAATTACCCACAACATCTCAAAATCATCACACAATATCACACAACACTGCATTTCACACCAAAATTTGAAACCTTAATTTCCTCTATTAATTGAATAATACAACATTATTTAATTAATTTACTTTTTCATCATTCTCAACAATTTAAATAAATATCATTTATTTAATAGTCTTGAAAACCCTAATTCTACTATTAATTAAATAAAATTACATTATTTGATTAATTCACATTTCTTCATTTCGACCAATTAAATAAATTACATTTATTTAATAAGTTTTAAATCTAATCTTATTTCGTCCTAATTGATTAAATAATACCAATTATTTAATTACGTCACTAAATCGCCTTATTCCCCTAAGTTGATTAAATTATTAAACCATAATAATTTAATTAACACACTTTCCCTCCAAAATTTGAATAATTAAATCAAACTATTCAAATCATTTATCAAAAATCAAATCAAACTAATGCAACTCTATTTGCAAAATTCAAACTTGATTTGCACATTCAACTCCAAAAAGGAATTAATTAATTAAATCAATTAACTCATATTCCTCACCCACTTTTTGATTGAGAAAATTATGGGTTGCTAACTAAGCAATCTAATTTTCTAATTGGTCAATCTATTTCCTAACTACAATCAATCAATTCCTAACTAATCAAACAATTTCTAACTAATCAATCTATTCCCTAACTAGCCAATCTATTATAATCAACTTTGCACAATCTTCTCTTATCTAAATCCTCTCAACACATTTTGACCATTGATCTGGATTTTCTCCAACGCAATCCTGATCGTTGATTCAAAAACTCATTTCCTATATAACAAATCTCTCTCCTCACAAAAAAGGATCGAAGAATCAACATACTTTTTGCAAAAAATTGCTATCACAATCATCATTGATAGAGCTTCAACCTTTTTTGATCAACCAATGATCATTCATCCAGCTTTTCACAAACCATGGAGGCTTCGTGGTGATAAGAACAATCCAACATCAAGTGAATACACTCCACTACAGGATGGTAAAGTTGTACTTATTGCTTCCATTCATTTTGGTAATCATAGGTTTCTTAATGTATGTTCAATTAGCTTAGTTTCATTTCATATGTGTAGGATTAGATTTTAGATTTTATGTGTTTGATCTTGGCTTAGATCCTAATTTCAATTGTAATTTGATCTTCTTTCCTCCAATCATCTTCCCCCTCACACAAATGTCACTTCTTTTTTTCACTTTTCCACCAAGACAATAATTACATGGACATGGATATTTTTCTATTTCCCTCTCATCGGCTATTCTCTCATCAAATGCATGGTATTGATCCCTAGTCAACCTGCATGGTATTGATACCTAGTCAACCTTTGACGTTGATCCATCTATAATTTTCTACACATAGCAACAAAAAAATTTAGAATAAGAGACAAAAACTATTTTTTTAATTGAAAGGCATTTCCATAGCAATAGAGTTATAGAGAGAAAATAAAATAGAGAGTTTAACTAATGAATTGTAAAAAATAGATTTTTTTAGTTTATATTCAAATTGTTGATTACATTGCATTACACATCTTTCAAACTCAAAGCATTACTTCACATTGCATAACTAATAACTAGATGTGATAGATGACAAAATTTTAATTACAATATAGTTTTTACAAAGTCAACCTAAGCAATTATGCAATTACTTCACATTGCATAAATAATAACTAGGGGAAGCTACCAATTGCATTTGCTTGTCATGGCATTCCATGAGACCACATTTCTTTAAGGCATTTTTTCAAAAAGTTCACTACCTTGTCTATGCTACCACATTTTTCATACATGTCTACCAAAGAATTTTATCAAACAGTTCACTGCCTTGTTGCTAAGACTAAAAGCCTAAAACAAGTGCTTTCAACAAGCTAAGGATGCTTGTAAAAAATCTATCAAAGCATAATAGTAAGCAATAGCATAGACAAGGCCTGGTTGAAAAAATGCCTCAAAGAAATGTGGTCTCATGGTGATGGAATGCCATGACAATCCATAACAATTCAATTTTCATGGAATTCCATCACCATGAGACCACATTTTTAGAGGCATTTTTTCTAAAGTTCATTTCCTTTTCTATGCTACCACATTTTTTCATACATGTCTACCAAAGCATTTTATCAAACAATTCACTGCCTTGCTGCTATGGCTAAAAGCCTAATATAGGTGATTTCAAAAAAACTATCGATTATTGGAAAAAATCTATCAAAGCATAATAGTAAGCAACAAGCTATGGTCTCGTGGCTCTTTTTTTGGCACGAAAATCAGCATGATTTTATTTGCATTTTTTGCGGGTTTTAAACGCATTTTTTTGGAAATTTTGCTATTTGAAATGGGGAAAAATCTTTGTGGTCAGTTTTATGCTCTTTTTAATTGTAGGATTCTCACAGTTAGTGAAAAAGGCAGTGTTGAGAAAGGTAGAGCCTTTGAATTATAACCATACAATGCAATGGCATTGAATCATTTAGCAAACCATTTTTTCTTCACAGGCTAGCATTTTCTTGTGGAATAGTTGACTGAGATAACTCTTGTTCAATTGACCACCCTCTCATGAAATCTCATTCATATTATAATATTACATGATCTTATCATAGTAAATTTGATTATGACACAATTGGCTGTTACTACATGACATCAGTCAAGGAAATCCAGAGACCACAAGATTTTGTGGATAGGTTCAATTGAAACTAGGAGATCTTAGGAGTTCTCTCTCAAATTTTGAATAGGTTTTGGAGGTCCACCCTCAGAATTGTGAGAGCTTAAAAGTTGTAGGCCATATATATGCTCAGCAAGTGTAGGCAGAGAAGGCTTTAGAAATTTTAAGAAAGGAAACTCGCATAGATCCACATGATTCCCATGCATTTATCAAGATGAGTGAGTTATTAATATCATCAGACCCTAGTGCAGCCTTAGATTCTCTTAAGACGCCAAAGTCTCTTCTGAAGAAGAGCAGAGAAGAAGTACCCATTCAATTGTTAAACAACATTGGGGTTCTTCATTTTGAGTGTGATAAACTAGATTTGGATCAACAAACTTTTATGGAGCCCTTAGGAAATGATGTTCTACCTCTACATAAATCTTTGTGGTCAGTTTTGTGCATTTTTTACTTGTAGGATTCTCACAATTAGTGAAAAAGGTAGTGTTCATGAAGGAATGGAAAAGATGTGTAGAGCCTTTGAATTATACTTGTACTCTGTAATGGAATTGAATCATTTAACAAACTATTTTTTCTTCACTACAGAGCAGCATTTTCTTGTGGAACAGTTGACTGAGACAACTCTTTTTTCAACTGACCACCCTCTCATGAAATCTCATTCATATTATAATCTTTCACAATCTTATCATAGTAAAGGTGATTATGAAACCACTAGCTGCTACTCCATGAAATCAATCAAGGAAATCGAAAGGCCACAAGATTTTTTGGATAGGTTCAATTGAAGCTGGGAGATCTTAAGAGTTCTCTCTCAACTTTTGAAAAGGTTTTGGAGGTCCACCCTGAGAACTATGAGAGCTTAAAAGTTGTAGGCCATATATATGCTCAACAAGGGCTGATAGAGAAGGCATTGAAAATTTTAAGAAAGGCAACTTGCATAGATCCACCTGATGCCCATGCATTTATGAATATGGGTGAGTTATTAATATTGTTAAAACCCAGTGCAACCTTAGATTCTCTTAAGACGCCAAAGTCTCTTCTGAAGAAGAGCAGAGAAGAAGTACCCATTCAATTGTTAAAAAGAATTGGGGTTCTTCATTTTGAGTGTGATAAACTAGAGTTGGCCCAACAAAAATTTATACATGCATTAGGAAATGACATTTGGGTTGAATTCATAAATAAAAGCCCCAATGCTAATTTTGTAGTTTTTCCTGTGCTCTTTAAGGATATGAAATTCTTCCACCGACTAGAAGAAGGTGGTGTTTCACTTGAGTTAGCATGGGATAAAGTCACAACACTATCTAATCTTGCTAGGTTGTTTGAACATCCACATGATACTAAAAAATAAAATCTTTTATACAGGATAATATTGTTCAAGTTTCTTGATTATGTGGATACATATCTACATCTTACAGCCATGCCTCAGGCTCAGAATGAGATCCAACTAAGCCTAGAATTGATTGGGGATGCACTTAAGGTGGATAAAAACTCATAAAATGCTTTATCTATGCTTGGAAAAATGGAATTGAAAACATATGACTAGCTTAAAGCAAAGAAACAATTAAAGTTGCACAAAGTGAATCAGATGCAAATAATTCTTATGTTGACATTTCACTTGGAAATTGGAATTATTTTGTAGCTTTTCGCAATGAGATGAGGGATCCAAAGGTGGAGGCACAAAATCTTGAGAAGGCTAGAGAAATGTATTGTAAAGTGTTGGCACATAGACCATGAAATGTTTATGCTACAAATGAGGCAACCATTGTGCTAGCTAAAATGGGTCAATTTGATATTACAAAGGAGATTTTTACATAGCTACAAGAAGCTACAATAGGAAGCATCTTTGTTCAGATCCCTAATCTGTGGGTAAATCTAGCACATGTTTACTTTGCACAAGGACAGTTTTAGCTTGCAATGAAAATGTATCAAATTTTTTTGAGGAAATTCTAATTTGGAATTGACACCAAAGTTTTATTATATTTAGCTCGAGCACATTATGAAGCAGAACAATGGCAAGATTGTAAAAGAACATTATTAAGAGCAGGAGAACATTATTAAGAGTAGTAGATTGTAATGAACATTTTGAATTTGTGTTTAATGTAATGAGGGTTTCGAATTACCTTTGAATTCGCTGCAGAGGGCATCCCCAAATCCAATTTTTCTACAGAGGGCCTCAGTGAATTCAAATTCGTAGCTACAAGATTTGAATTCCTTGCCCTTGCCCGCCTTTTCAAAAGTCTCTAGGTCCTCTTTGAATCCTTATCACCCATGCAAGTAGCTACTATAACTAATCAAAATGCCTCATGCCAGGCTAACGAATGAAGCGAGGTTTTCAATGAATGAATGAAGCGAGGTCAAGTGAGATAAATGAATCTACAATGAAAGTGAATAATCGCGCCAATAAATCACGCCAATAATTGGTTGAATTATTATTTTTTTTTAAATCTACTTTGGATTTGATGACTAACTCTTTAGTTATTTTTATTTTTGTGACTAAATAATTTTTTATTCAATGACCAAATTAGTCATTTATTTACTCATTTATAGTTGAGTTACAAAAAATGAGTAGAATTTAGTCATTTTTAGTTGTTGTGACTAAAAAAATTTCACCTAGTCGTTTATTTTCCAAATTCTACTAGTGTGAGAAGTAGTTGTAGTTTCCTTTCACTTTTAGGTGGCAGACAAGGAAACTGTAGTTTCTTTAGTTTGTAAGGCCTCTTGTGCTTGCTAGATTCACCAACTTCTCTAGATGGGATTAGGGCAAGAGGTCCCAAGATGATTTTTTCTTTGTTATCATTACCCTTAGGAGGTATGGGTTGCTCTTTAGGAAGGAGGACACCTATATCAGGAGGAGGATCAAAGACTACCGTACCATCACTATGAATCCTTAGGTATTCTTTAGGAGCATTTATGTCGAGACGGGGATCTTGATATCCTAACTCTTTGGTTTCTTCAATTCATATTTTCTCTAGGACTTGATGGATTTTATGTTCATTTTTTGTATCACATCCTTGTTTGCATAAGATCGTAAATCCTTTGTCATATGTCTCTTCCAAGTTGATTGATGTGTTGGTCACTTTGTTGACATAGGATGGTTGAATGTTTTCTTGTTTAGAGGTGCTAGGTTCACCTATGGTAGGGAACTTAGGGTCAAATTGTGACTCATTTTTAGGTTGTAAAAGTCCAAACATCTCAAGTTGTGTGGGTTGTTTCATTGAAGGATAAAAGTATGCATTGAAGTCAAGTTTGTTAAGGCAATCATTTATGAATTCATTCATGATGGCATCATCTTCTCCAATGATTTCAACATCACGAGGAGGAGATGCATTAGGATTTGTGTGAGCTTGAGTGAGTTCAATTTCATTAGGGTCATTTCCAAAAACACAATGTGAAACATCAACCAAAGAGAATAAGGACTTCCACACATTGCCTAAAAAGTTCTCCATTTTCAAAATTTCAGACCTAAACATGGTAATTTATTGATTACACAATGCAATAAGCTGAAAATGAAATGTTTTGATGCAATTTTGAATTTTTAACAATGCACTAATATGAAGCAATTTAAGTTAAATGCAATGAAATTGATGAAACAACAAATCAAGAAACTAAAATGGGAAGATAATAGCACTAAAAGAAGCTAAGAACTAATATTTTAATGTCCTAAAAATACAGATCTGTATCTAACAGGGACTCATTCACCAATAAGGGTGAATGGGTCATGGTTAGGTCTTTCTAAGATTTTTCTATGGAATTCAAAGTGAATTTAATGCCTTTTTAGATTCTAGAAGGTACATATCAGACCCAACCAGGGACATATTTGCTAGTAAATGTTAATGGGTCATGGTTAGGTATTTTTAAACTATTTTTAAATGATTTGCAAGCTCGTACTTATATCTTTCAGTTCCAGGTCTAAAACAGTGAAATGCAACTTCAAATTTTCCAAAAATTCAATGCAATGCAAAGATGAAACACAAGAATTAAGTTGAAATGAAATTTTGCTTTGATTTTCAAATGCAATTGTATGAGGTCTAAATGAGATGCAAAATGATTGAATTATTTTTGTAACTTTCAAATTTAGAAAGATGCAAAACAATGCAAATCTAAACCCTATATGATATGCAAGATTTCAATGCAAAACAAGTAACCCTAAATGAAATATTAATTCAATGCAAGATCTAATGTAAGATGCAATAAGAGACTCTAAAAATTAAAAAAATTAAATGTTGAATGAGTCAGGTTCGCCAAAAATAGAAAGGTTAAAAATAGGGTCCACCAAAATGGATGAACAAGATGATGGACCACTTATTTTTCTAGGGCCTTTTCATTCAAATTATGTCAAGTAAGATGCCAATAAGAATAAGAAATGTAACCTAACTATTATAGCAACTATGAGGGATTTTTTTAGAGTGTAAAAAGCTATGTACCTAGCTAGAAAGTTGTTTTTGAGCTATGGAGGACTCATTCACCTTCAATGGAAAATGTGTCCTTTTAGGGTTTCCGAAAACTAATTTTAGGATCTTGTTCCTTGATGTTTTCACTCTTGAATTCCCTGTTATCATCTTTTGAAAGTCTATATAATTTTGTAGAGCTCTTTCTATGATATTTCACTTTGAATGACAACTTTTTGCAACTTTGCAACTTTGACAATTTTGCTCCAAATCTTGATCTTCAACCTATAAATCTGCAATCACACACTCAAGGGTAGAAAAACTTGTTGATTTGTTAGTGAATGGGGATTTTCCTCAATCAAAACCATTGTAGGTATTTAAACCAAGTGATGCAATGAATAAAAGGAAGCATTAAATATGAAATATGTAAATGATTTTGACTTCGAAGTTGTCTTGTGAAACAAATATGCAATCTAACATGTGGTGGACATGAAGAATGAAGATCTTGAATGTGAAATGATACTTGTAAATGGATCCTCAATGCAACATTAACTTCTTAGCTCAACACACATGAATGCATTAAACCTTTGACGTGATGATATGACTTTGAATTGTTGCAATAAACACATGAATTTTTCCTTGAAATGCTCTATAATGCTTGATCACTTGAATTCTTGAATGATTGAAAGTATTAGAATGAAACAATGTGAATTGACCCCTTATTTATACTAAAGTAGGATATTAACCCCGAAATTCAAAGAATTAATGCTAACACCAAATATGAGAAGAAACATTATTAAATTCCTACCAAAATGAAATTCAAAAAGGGTGGTCTCATTAAGGGAGGACCCATTTTCCATCAAGGGCGAATGGGTCCTGGTTCAACTTACCAGGACCAAACTTTTCCCAGTGAAATATTTTGGTAAGTAAATTATGATTATCAGGATAGATCTTCAGTAGGTGTCAAAATTAAGGCCTAAATTTGAATTAAAAGGGAGTTAATTACTCCAATTAACCTAAATTAATTAAGGCCACCTAGATAAGTGTGAAAGTTCTTTATAACACTTTACAACACTTAACAAGGTACACATTATATTCATTTTATTCATAAAGGAGCCCATTAGGCTTAATTAAGTAAATACATCCTAGAAAAGTGTGAAAGTGTGTTACAACACTTTACAACACCTTTGCAAAGGATCAATTAAGTCACTTTTAAGTCAAATAAAGGTCCTAAAATAGTGTGAATGTGTACAACACATTACAACACTACTCCAAGACATCAGTAACTCAACTTTAATGTCAATTATCAAACCAAGGGAAAATGCTACTTTTTCCTATACTACAGATGCTTATCAACTAGCTACTCTTGAAGGTGAGCTACTACCTAATCCTATCAATATCATGCACCTTCACAAGTACTATACATGACTTTTAGAGATCCTAAAAAAATCCAAAAAATAAAAAGTAAAGAGAAATAATCTATCCAAAAGTGAAAACCATTTTGGTGGCACTTTGAATAAGTATCATGGCGAAAACATGGAAATTAGGTGCCATACATAGCAAGTCATTTTCTCTACCATCTATCATTCTTCTATCATATTTTCCATTCCACCAATCATAAATTGAGGATAGGATCCTTCATGAGTAAAATTTCTCACCCATCTCATGGCCTCATCTTCTCACCCATCTCATGGCCTCATAATGGTTGATGTTTTGCATTACCCGCCTTCCATACCCATTATTTATTCAATAACTAGCCCTATACCTAACTAGGGGCAATCCTTGACTTATATTTTTAGAACGATCTTGGACATCGTATCAAAGGATATCATCATTATCACCTATCACAATCCACTTTCCATAGTAAATTTTTCATCCATCACAATCCATATTCCATAATAAATTTATATCCCTTTTCAAGACTGACATGTTGGTTAGACACAAGAAAAACATCCAACAAAAGATTGACCTTTACAAATCATGAAACAACAAAGAAACTCTGAAACTAGCCTTCAACATGGATGATCAATTTACTACATAGCTATTAATGTTATTTATCTTTATCAAACTATCATTTGTATTACATATAGGTTGCTGCATCCTTGAAACCAAGCTATCTGTCTTACATGAGATGTTTCACTCCTTAGATCAGACATAATTTTTGGAATCCTATCAAACAATTATTCATTAACAAGAAGATCTAAATTGTTGTTGAATTGTTTGGTCTACTTAGTCTTATCTCTTTATCTAATTTATCTTATGTCATGTTTGTATACTACTCAAGGATATCCACAAATGATTAGAGGAATGAGGATGGGTCATGAATTTCTTTTATTGATTTATGTTTACAGTTTTTCTTAACAATATGACTAGGGAAACTAAATACCTTGGTGTGATTGGGGTTCCGTTTTGGCATAATCATAACATCCTATGCAATTTAAAGGTCAACTAACACTTTCTTGCATTAGGATTAGCATGCTTCATGGCTACTTCCTCACATATTCTAGAAAGTTTATATTTTCACTAGTATAAATTAGGGCACTCCTTGTCTATTGTGTCTTAGTCTTGACAATAGATACTAGCGTCACCAAAGTTTGTCTATGTTGGCATAAATAAAGTCTTATACCTAGTTAATTAATTACTAGGGGACTTATTTACATGTTAAGTTTTCTTAGGTCCTAGGAGGAATCTTTCTAGAAGGTGTTAGTTGTCATTAGTTGTTATCTTATCTTCTTGTAACACATGCAAACCTAGGTAGTTGTGATTAGTTGTCTCATGTCATATGATTAAGACACTTTTCATAATCCTATGACATCTTGTATCTCACCTTGGCTATGATTAAGACACTTTTCATAATCCTATGACATCTTGTACACATCATAATCATATCATTGAATCATATTGATAAGAATACAGTTTATTCTTGTCATATTATATTCTCTCTCTCTTTTGTGCTTTCCATTTGGCCTCAAGATCTTGGAATCCATAACCAATTCTAACATGGTATCAGAGCGGGTTGGTGCCATTGGAGAGTCTTTTTATAAAGAGAGATACCATATTTGGGGGTGTTTCATTTTTGGATTTTTATTGTAGGTTCAAATTAGAGCTTGTTGGTGCAAATCTAAGCTCACCATTGCATCTGGAAGGTTTGAGAAAGTCGATTTTTCCTTTTGTTTCGCCCAAATTGGACATACAAGGACAAATTTATGAGGGTTTGAAGTTGAAGAGTGGTTGCAAGATCTAGGAGGTAGCTGCATTTTTGGAGCATTTTGGCTCAAATTTGACCCTGCCATCGCATCTAGAAGGGCCAAAGACCCTAAGATCGACTGTCAATTCGTCCAAATCAGAGCAGTTGTTCGGTGAGGCAAAAAAAAATTCCCAAGGAGTCGTACGGCCCCTCAGGTTGTCATAACTACAGGGTACAATTTTTTTAAAAAAAATATTCTATTTTCTGTGATTTAAAATTTTCTTTCAAAAAATTTATAAGAAATAAATCGCAAATTTTTAAATCATTTGTAAAAAAAAAAAAAAAATTAAATAAAAAATACATATTCAAGTAACCTGTAGGTACTACTACATAGCAATCCACAAGTACCGCAAGGTACTCTCTGCCACCCAACCACATGCTGCCAGGTGGCAACCTTCCATTTGCCTAAGCCTTCCATCAAATATGCGGCCACTCTACCATTAGCCTTCATAAATATGACGTTAATTTAATAAAAGTAGCAGTAAATTTCTTATATCCAACAGTAATCAAAATCAATTGGCGTCCATAATAATTTCGGCCAGACCCTACAAAATCAGGCACTCCTGAAAGAAATATTCCAAACCATCCCACAGATTCCGCCGACCCCAGTGACAGCTAATGAAATGTCAAATTCAAGCTCGGGTAAAGCAAATATTCTACACAAGGGGAATATACTTTTTTGACAGGCCTAAAGACATCAATTTTAATTGTGTGTAATAATGATGTCACTAATGCGTTAGTGATGATGTCGACATTCTAAAAAAAAATTCCCCCCCCACCAATGGAGTTTTTGATTTTACAATTCAAATTCGAAGGCTCATAACTTAGTCATTTTGGAACCATTTTTTGAGCAATTTTTTTTTATTTGGGCTAATTTTTTGTGCTCTACACATAGGTGCAATTAGTTTCTAGTTTTGGTACTTGGGTTTTCCAAAATTTGCAGATTCTCAAAGGTGTTGTTGCTTCATCCTAATTTTGGGAACTTTGGGAGCTCATATCTTGCTCCTACGGTAACATTTTTGGGTGCAGTCTTTTTTGAAAGTGCATAATTGTTCATGTAGTTTTCAGTGGTATGATCAAATCAATCTCATTTTGTACAAAAAAACTATACTTGAACCTATGGTCTATTTCAACATCTATAAGCACTAAGATCAAGTATAGCTTGCTATTTTTGGCATCTAGCAACTGTAAACACACTAAATATAAAGTTCCAAATCATATATTGCTAAGGGGTTTCTTGATTGAGTGATTTGGGGGGGTCTCTTGATGCATTATTTTGATCTATTTGTTTGTGCTCTCTCATTTTCATGGATCATTCTAAGGTTCCTTTGCTCACATCATATAATTATTTAGCATGGCATCAAAATGCATGGAGTATTCTAATGACTGAAGGTCACACTCTATATGTTGAAGATAAGGTACATGAACCTACAGATGGAGATAAAAAGGTAAAATGAATGATTAAACATACCAAATATCTTGGGTGTCTTCATAGACTTGTTTCTCAAGATTTATTGTTTCAAATTGAATCATGTAAAAATTATCATGAAACTTGGGACAAGTTGAGAAAATTGTATGGTACTACAGATGAAGTAAGAGGCTATCAAATTGATAATGAATTGATGATCCTTGATCCTAAGAACTTTGACAACATCCAAGACTACATCACTAAGGTTAATGATCTAAGAGAGCAATGTAAAGCATGTGGAATTGATAAGGACATTCAGTTGGTCTACAATACAATGAAAAAAATTGGTTTTGATTATGCTTCTTTTGTTTCTAGCTTTCATACTCATATATTGACTATGGGGTCTACATATACTACACCCTCATTTGCATCATTTTCTGATATGTTGATACATGAGCAACAAAATCTTATCTCAATGGGTCTCATCAAGACTTCTAAATCTTAGGCATTGTTGGTTAGTTAGGTGAAAGAATCAAAATTAGATAAGAAACAAAATAAAGCAAAGAATAATCCACATTCAAATCAAGCAAAGAAAAAATCCTCTTCTAAAGGGGAATTGTCTAAGAAGGAGAGGCCTTTCTGTGTATATTTCAAGAAGGATGGACATGAAGAACACTATTGTTATAAGAAGGATATTGATGAGTTGAAACATCTTCTCAAAAATAATCACATTGATTTTCCTTCTAGAATGTTTGAATCTTCTCCTACTTCTTCAAAATAGTCTAAGGGAAAAGGTCATGCTGATTTGGCATCTACATCAAGAAATAAAGGTCAAGCTCTTTGTGCTTTTTCAAGTCCAGGATCAGGGAGATGACTTCTAGATTCAAGAGCATCTCATCATATGGCATCTTTGCAGTCTATTTTCTCTTCATTTCAATCTTGTACTATGTCTCCTATCTTGATGGGAAACAATACATACATGAGTGTAATTGGGAAGGGATCTATTAGTTTTGGGGACGACACTTTCCAATATTTTTTGTGTGTTCCTCATTTGACGAACAATCTTCTTTCCATATATCAGATTACACATGGTGGAGATGGGAGGACTATGGAGTTCACACCTAATTCAGTCATCATTCGAGACTTGGAGAGTCGAGAGATCATTACTACTAGGGTGGTTGATCATTCATCTTAGTTGTATACCTTTGTATATTTTTCTTCTAATGGTGACATTGTTCCTTCAGTTGTTGATCACAACCATGATTCAGAGGAGACATTTGGATTTTTGAACTTGGGACTTCTCACTTTAGATATATTTCTTGAGTCATGCATTTCATCTCCTCCATCTTCTATTGTAGTTGATGATGGTTGTGTTGCTAAAAATATGGCTTCTTCTGATTCAATGCATCAAGATCTTGATGGTCTTTCAGATTTGGCTACTTTGGATGACTTCTTGACAATTATTTTAGACTTATTTGTGGAGTCTCATCTTGCAGATTTGGGAGACATCATCAATAACATTCATCTTCTCTTTGAAGGAGAAGATCCTTCTTCAATTGTTGTGAGGGAACACCTTGACCCTCTTGTTCAATACCTACATGACCATTCTTTACAATTTGGCATGAGTGTGGATTGTTTTGGACAACATTTGGAGGAGGCTTCTTTAAAGGGTATATATTTGTCTTTGAATCATGTTCTACATTCATCTCTACTAGATTTTGGATGTCCTCTTCAACAATGTGGCCTAGAATGCATGTTTGGAGTGTGTAAGATTTCAGCATCGACATGGATACACTTGTGCATTCTTCAGAGACATCATCATCCATCATCCATCTTCTTGACCTGCATACATTCTTGGTTTTGTTTCTTCCTAAGGGGAGGAACGTTGTTCAACGAGATTGGATCATCTTCAGCGTTCAATGTCAAGCTTCTACCATCATTGCAAGAGACTCAACATTGAGGGGGGGGTGCATTGTCTCTATTCTTCTCTCTTATGGGGGGGTCTTATTCCTCACAAGAGGTTTTTACCTTCTCATGCATCATTGAGAGTATTTCACATTTCTTTATTATATTTCATCTCTCTTTTAGGGAGGAGTTTTGTCCCACTAGGTTTTCTCCATTTGTGAGATATTGCATTGCATTGTACATGGGTACCTAACATGGCCTAGTATCCGAGACCCATTCTTTCATCTTTATGTCATTTGCATACTAATATTCTACTCCCTAAGTTGCACTTAAGGGGGGATATTGGTGTAAATAAAGTCTTGTACCTAGTTAATTCATCACTAGGGGACTTATTTACATGTTAGTTAAGTTTACTTAGGTCCTAGGAAGGAATCTTTCTAGAAGTTGTTAGTTGTCATTAGTTGTTATCTTATCTTTTGATTTGTAACACATGCAAACCTAGGTAGTTGTGATTAGTTGTCTCATGTCATATGATTAAGACACTTTTCATAATCCTATGACATCTTGTATCTCACCTTGGCTATATAACCAAGGGATTTCTACTACATTGTACACATCACAATCATATCATTGGATCATATTGATAAGAATACAATTTATTCTTGTCATATTCTATTCTCTCTCTCTTTTGTGCTTTCCATTTGGCCTCAATATCTTGGCAACTATAGCCAATTCTAACAGTCTCAACTTGGTGTACATATATCCACTTGTCCATATATAATTTGTAGGAAAACAACAAAATTTTCCATCACAATTCATACTTTGGTGTGCATACATATGTTTCTCACATAATAAAATGCTTTATGATGATAATTATGCACTATTAAAAAATATCAAAAACTATCATACCAATCATGCATCAATCAAGATCTACCTAATCATTCTTCACTTCTTATTGAGTTTTTCCTCTCACTAACATTTCTTTTGTCAGTCCCTAAAATCACTCCAATGGTGTGCTATAACACACACAAAAAAAATGCATCACCAGCACCATCTTTCATCCATACTCATGTTAGAACATCATAATCATATGCACGTTAGTTCATTCATATTGCATAAAACTACAGAAAAATAGATAGCATTGCATTACATTTTATAGAATCATCATCTAATTTTATTTCATCAAAATAAATCATAGCATAACATGTCATAAGCACATAATATCATCCTGCATATAGTTCATATAAGCATGTTAATCCTATCATAAATCATAAACATTAGATATCCATACATAACAACATACATAAAAGCTTAAATCAATATCATGCACATCCATCCATCTATATGAAATCATACATGAGCATACACACACATCATAAATCCATATACACATAGTATAGGAACCATCACACAAAAATACAAATGCATCACATAGATCACATCACATAGAAACATGCACATACAATATATAGTCATCATGTGGTCGCTAGGATGGATAAGGTGACCTCCTGGGTATAGATACACCACCACTTCTAATCAATCTTTGTGAATGATATCTGCTCTAAGACATACTCTTTATGTAATTAGGTGCCCTCTATGAAGGTGGCACTTTATCCTCGTATAACCTCCTATAATACTTTGATGCCCGACCTACCTAATATAATTATTGTCCAATATATTCGATAGGACCAATGGAAGTCTCGATGAAACTAAAGGACTACTACTCAACTCTCTATGCTCAAATCACTGTGGTATCTTGCTTGGTAGTGAGTTGCATAACCTATCCATGTAAACCCTACAGTTGTGCAACCTATTCCTAAAGAGCCTATATCTGAGCCTACAAAGCTAGGATTTGTGCCTATGCAACATCATCTCCCTTGGCCTCCTCCTCCATCACATCCCAGATAGCCTCTCTCATGAGGACCTCCTCCAACCCCTCATCAACTGCCATGTCTCACACATCCTCCTCCTCCTAGGCCTCCACATCAGGCATATCTTGCTCTTGCTAAGTAACATCCTCCACTCACACCTCCTCCTCTACGATAGGTGGTACTAGCTATTCAGGAATAACAGACAATGCTTTGCCTTTGCCTCTTGTACCACCTATGCCTCCATCCCTCCCTCCACCTCCTCCATCATCACCCCAATATTTTCCTCCACCACCACCTTTGTCCCCATCATCACCCTTCCCTCTCCCCCTCCCCATAATTATTCCTCCAATACTCTCCCTAGTCTCTCTCAAGAAACTGGCACACCAGGATCTATGAACAATGTAGGCCTATGTTGTAACCACTAGGCATCATAATTTGGTGTGGTGCCTGCATTTGAAACCTCTGGTCTTGCACCCCACTAAATAGGAAGTAGTTGGTCAAGCTCCTAGAATGTAACCTAAGGATTGATGGTAGGACCCCAAAGTCCCACCTCCTGAGCTAGTTTAGAAAACATCACAATACCAATGGGAACACCCTATCACTCCCAAAATTATTGCAACACCCTCTTAGATAACTTCCTCTTGATGATATGTTGATTCTAGACTGTGTGACTAATCAAATATTTATTTTGTTTACAATAAGGAAGATACTTTGCATCATCATCCCAAGCTACACATTATTTGTATGAACTCCAAGTGAATCCAAAAAGTAAATCAATCTCATGGAACTAGTAATCGACATCCCCAATGTGTCTCTAAGTGAAAACCCCTCCATACATGAAAACATAAGGTAACCCATCAAGTAGATCTCTTGAACAAACTAGTCTAAACATAACAATGTGGTCCCACACCCATAGATAGAGCAATGTGACCCCACATCCAATAGAATATGCTCCTTGTATGCAACATCATGTAGTTGGAAGTACAACATAGCTAACACATAAGGGCCCCATGAATGCACTATTTCTTCATCCATCATGTTGGCCAACATACAGCCCCATCCTAAGGGTAGTCCATGCCCTCACCAATCTATCACCAAAACACTAGCTATCACATTGCAAAAGATAATGATCAAATGCTCATATCTGTCTATGAGAGTGTCCCATCTAATCGTATACTCCTCGACACCTAGGTCATTAGTGTTGAAACATCGTTGCATGAATGCTAATCCAAAATCAGGGTTGTAAACTACCCTCTCATCATGAATGGGAATGCATACGATATGTCATACATCCTCGAGTGTTACTATCGCCTCTCTAATAGGAAAATGAAAAGAACTAGTCTCAGAGTAACACTTATCCATCGGCGCAATAATCAATCCCCAATTAGTCCTCATATCAAGCATGAAGGTAACATAATAGAGTCCAAGAGAATGTAGATTCGCTCTCTATATCATGACTAGATGATCATGAAGCACCATAGAATATGGTTGACTCTCTTGAGTATACAACAATAGTAGTCTCACTTGTGTTCAAAAAACACATCATGTCAATCATGACACCTGGATAAACCTATTTGACCTTTTGAACTCTGATTTTTTTCCTAAAAATGCATTTAATTAAGCAATAGCCAAATTCATCACTTTACTTAACAAATGCAATGCACATATCAATTGTAGCTAAGCATAACAAATGTGTCACACTATCCTACACTTGTGTCACTGAAATACATTTGCAACACTAAATCTTACAAATGTTTTTCCACAATATGATTGCATATTTAAAAATAGTTGCAGCCCACAAACAATTGTGTTCCCACAAAACAAATGTGGTGTGCATTTCAAATGTGGTGCTAAACCTAACACTTGTGGTTCTTGTGACTATAGTTGCAGTGCAAAATTTTGTACCACATCTATTGCTTAGTTTTTGAGCCCTAAAATCTAGCCAAAAATGAGAAATTTTCAAAAGCAAGAAGAGGTACATATGGTATCACCTAAGCCCTCTAATCGCTCGTAAGTCTACACGCACCACCCATGATGAGAAGCCTCTAGAATTCTCACCATAACCGTATTTCTCTACTACTAATGATCACTCCTCTCCTCTCAAATTTTAAAACTCACAATGCACAAATGAGGAAAATGACCCCACAAAGGCCTATTTATAGACCTCCCAAGCACTAATGGACCCCCCTTCTTAATTGGATGCATTGCCCGTGACACTAAATTTCTAATATGAAGGCTTAAATTGACCTATAAACATAATTTTTTGGTATCTACAAACCTAATCACATCAAATTATCTTGTCAAAAAAATTGCAAATTTTTTTTAAAAAAATCTTTCCCAAGGGGGAAACGCACTATCCCATTGTTATCAGGGCATACTAGGGTAGGTCCTGACCATAATTTTTTGAATTTTTTTTTACACAATGCTCAAAATAATATTGTATCAAAGAAGGGCAAAATGTAGATACCCGAAATTGTCCTAACTTGTGAGTAACGCTTCTATCACTAATTATCATCCTAGTCAAAGGATTAAATAATGTTCAATTATTTAATTATTATTTAATTTCATATTCTACTATTGATTAAATGATTTTATTTTATTTAATTAATTCAATTTACTCTTATTCCTTCCTAATTAATTAAATAAATTATATTTATTCAATTATGTCATTAACTTTAAGCAATAGTGGCATAGTGTGATGGTTAAGTTCTTGTTGTGTTGTTCTTGTCATCAAGGCTCGAACCCCATTGGGGTGTTATTGTTGAATTTTTAAATTGGGGATGAGGTTCCTCTTTTGTGACCTCACTGGTTCATAGCTCTAGGTCAAAAGTGTTTACCCCTTCAAAAAATATATATATGTCATTTTTTATCCTTATTGTTGAATAGTCTGGATAACTGAGAGGGGGGGTGAATTAGTTATCATAAAATAATTTTCTTGACTTTATTTAATCCAGAGAAAGATTATATCAATCAGATAATAATCAAATAGATATGAACATGAAAGCACAACACCATGCACAATGAACACCAGTTAAGGTGATTTTTACAAAGGATCACTGCCAAAATGCTCATTGCAGGTATGACTCACTGTCGATGGGCTCACTACCCAATTAATACAAAAAAAAATAGTCTCACTGACAAAAATGAACTAATGAAGTTGCATCTACATATGCATGGAGTCAATTCTGGTTTAGAGCACAATATTTGTCTGCAGCAGATCCGATCAAGAATCTTCTTCCCACTTTCCTTGCACAACCTATGCACTACTAATTACTTATTCCTGACACTTTCCTTCTACTTCCTTCTCTATTTCTTATCACGTAATCCTTCACACTCTTGTTTGGACACACCACACTTCTTTTCTTTTCTTTTACTAAAGATATGTTCTATATATATATACCCATAGAACAAAGTAAGTCAGCCTAGCAAAACATGCCAGCTTGAAGAACAACCTTGAAATATTCAATAAAGCTTGGCACACTAGCATTGGACCCAAAGGATAGGTCACACATAAATATCTCCTTACCACATTACCAAGGGACCCATAAATACGCCATACATAAGATAGCATAATTACCAAAAAGATAGAAAACTTTGAATTACATGAAATATATTCTGGAGACGATGATAATACCACAACCAAGACCAATTCTTGATATCCATCAATTTCAGTACCGATCGGAGAAACACAATTAGACATACTAAAACTTGTCACATGTTACATGAACGTACAGATAGCAAGGATACCTAGAATAAGCTTTGAGCACAACATCCAATATAAAAATATTAGACTTCATTATTATGCATTAACTATCTTCCATAGATGTCCCAAAAAGAAGTATTATCATATCTAGATCAAGAAAAATATTCACACTGCTCAACATCAAAGCACATGATAGGATAGATCATTTATGTATATCATCCAGAGCACAACCTTCTAGATCCCAGGTTTTGAAATCAATGACAACAATGCTAAATCATCTCAACTTCTCAACAATATTCCCCCTTTGGCATTGATGGAAAAACAACAAGAACTCAAAAACACAAAAACTGCAAACAAAATACTCCAAGCACTCCCCCTTTGTCAAGCAATTCAATTCCTCTTCTTCTTCTTTTTTAATTATTTCTTCATTTTCTCCCCCTTTTTTCCATCAAAGGAAAAGGGCCAAATAAGAACATTCGAGAGATCAAGTAAAAATAACACTTTTCACACAAAAAAAATTCTTGTACCTTTCTCTCACAGTTGGAAGAATCCTCTTCCAAGCTTGTACCGCATAAATCATTCTGGCACACATACTATCTAGTAGAGCCAACAACTCAAATGATGATGACCAATCCAAAGACAGGAACTGAAGTTCACAATCCTTTGCATCATAAAGTATCCTAGGGAGATAATCCAACCGAACCTCAACAATTTCTTTGACCAACCAAAAAGTTCTAACCAAATCTTCCCTATGTCTCTAAGTAGACAATAACTTTGCTTTCAACTCTCCAACTCTTATTCTTTGTTTTCCATCTTTATCTTTGAAGAAGTCAAAACACTTTCCAATATCATTCAATTCAGATTCAATAGCTTCAATTCTGCTTCTAAAGTTGTCAACAATAGTAGGCCACTGGATGTTAGTTTTAGGATTAGAAATGTAAGCAATAAAAAAATACAATACAGTGAACAATGAACACAACAAGATACCTTGGGAAAACCCTCCTTCTCGAGGAAGAAAAAACCAACAACAATTATATCTCTTATATTATAAATAGAAGAGCAGAAATCTTATTACAACTAGGCCCAAGCACAAGGCCGATTTGAAGAAATAAAACACAACACCTCTCCTAGATGCAAATGAATGTATAGTATAATGTCTCCTTTATTTCTTTTGATCTCCTTGAAGCAATAATCTGATTTGTTGCAAATATGTGAACTCTTCTATAAGTGTGAACTTGTCTTGAATTAAATCGAATGAGAAAATGAATGATGGTTTCCTTGTATATATATAAAACAAGATGTCTCTTCATGTAAATTCGGCCTCCTTCCCAAATGCGATGACTTTTTATTCTTAGTCAACCTCATATAAGATTAGAATTTATTTATCATTTAATTTTTCTTTGAAATTGAGGGAGAAAGAGAACTCTCGTTGCTACAACATCAACACTTCCTCTTAGCTAGGGAGATATCTTTCTCAATATCTATGTCATGGAGTCTCTCAACATGAAACCCACAATGGCTACACCCATTTGTGGTAAAAGAGTTCATCATAGAGTCTCTCAATGTGATATCATCATGGATTCACTCAACATGATGTCCACCATGGCTACTCCCATGTGTGGAAAGGAACATGTGCACAAGTTCCCATCACAGAGTCACTCAATGTGACGTCATCATGGAGACTCTCAACATGACGTCCACCATGGCTACTCCCATGTGTGGATAAACACAAGTACAGAGGATTCATCACGGAGTCTCTCAATGTGATGTTGTCATGGAGTCTCTCAACATGACATCCACCATGTCTACTCCCAGAGGGTGGAAAGAACCACATCTCTGTCTCAAAGATGGACAAGGGCTTTCACCTCAAATTTCTCTATCTCAGAGAAAAATGCATTACAAGGGCTTTCACCTCATACTTCTCCATCACAAAGAAATATACACTAACAACAAGTATTCATGATGATGTGACTCCCTTTGAAGTTGATATCAACCTCTTGACCTCCTCATCCAAGGTTGCCTCTGATGGTATGTTAGACTCCCTCTAAATGTTATTTCCTTCTCTTCAAAGAAATTGACTGGCTTTAGAAAAAGAAACATTCTAGATTGACTTTAGAACTTGGCTCCTTCTGAGATGTCCCTATGTCAATTTCTGCACAAGAAACAAGTTGAGTAGACTTGAATTTATAATCTCGAGAAAAGTGACCATACTTGTCACACCTGTAACATTGAATGTGAGAGAAATCCTTCTTTTTTCGGTTCTAGGGCAGAATCTGGTTCTTTGTCTCTATTCCTCTTTCTTCCTTTGCCTCTTTGTCTAGAAGTATGTGTAGCAAGAACTTGATTTTCTACATCATGATGGTTCTTCCCAATTCCTCTTGTTTCCAACCTTGACTCTTCTTGAATACAATCAATTCAAAGATGATCAAACTTGGGTAACTTAGATCTTCCATTGATGCTTTGAATAAAGGGTTCCCAAGTTTGAGGAAGACCATTAAGTTCCATAATAACAAGATCTTTGTCCGCAATTATATCCCCAATAGTGCTCAACTAATTTCTCAAATCAACAATCTTCATAAAGAATGAGATGACTAAATCATCTTTATCCATTTTTACATGGTGAAGTTGTTGTCTCAAAGCAAGGGCTCTGCTAGTATTTTTATCACAATCCTTTTAGAGTATCAAACATTTCTTTAGCTATCTTCAACTTAGAGATGATCGGTACTAGGTGATCCATCACAGAGTCTATAATGATCTTTCTAGCCTTCGTGCCATTTTTCTTCCACTAGATTTTCTCAGTATCATCGGAAGGCTCAGGCATATTACTTTCCAAAAAATGAAGAAGATCATTCTCCTCTAATGCTATAAGTACCCTAGGTTTCCAAGAGTTGAATTTTGTGCCTTCATCAAGTCTATCTTCTACCTTGACACTAGTCGCCATCTTCTTTTTTTGCACAAAATTCACTTTCAAAGATCTGCCCTAAGGTCTAAAATAATTAACTTAACTGCTTAACAAATTTGATCAAATCTTTTCTTAGACCGGCTTTGATACCATGTTATTTTTAGGATCAGAAATGTAAGCAATAAAAAATGAAACATAGTGAACAATGAACACAACAAGATACCCTGGGAAAACCCTCCTTCTCGAGGGAGAAAAACCCAACAACAATTATATCTCTTATATTATAAATAGAAGAGTAGAAATCTTCTTACAACTAGGCCCAAGCACAAGGCCGATTTGAAGAAATAAAACACATCACCTCTCCTAGATGCGAATGCAAAAATAGTATAATGTCTCCTTTATTTCTTTTATTCTTCTTGAAGCAATAATCTGATCTGCTGCAAATATGCGAACTCTTCTAGAAGTGTGAACTTGTCTTGAATTAAATCGAATGACAAAATGAATTATGGTTGCCTTGTATATATATAAAACAAGATGTCTCTTTATGTAAAGTCTGCCTCTTTCCCAAATGAGATGAATTTTTTTTCTTAGTCGGCCTCATTAAAATAAATAATATATATATTGCAAGTCACACTTGCCTCATTTAAGATTAGAATTTATTTATCATTTAATTTTTCTTTGAAATCGAGGGAGACAAAGAACTCTCGTCGCTACAACATCAACACCGGAGACAATACCTGTAGATGTTACACATCTCCTTAATGCATTATCTTGTCTCCAATATGTTTGGATAACTTTTATTTGGATTTAACACACCTTCTCTCAATCATAGCTTGGATCTTATGTCCTTCAGATCCTTCCCACAACAAATTTTCTTCAACAACTTCTACCAAATCATCCGATAATGAGTTAGAAACAACTGAAACAGTAATACCCTTTTTGAGCAGATAATCAACAAAAGCATCTTCAATTCTAGGCCTACTGACCGGAGAGCGAGCACACCACATTTCACCAATATTTTTCATATCACCTTCTTCCAACACTAAACAAATATTATTTGGATCGAAAGAGTCAGATCTAGGTAGAGACTCTTCATCCTTCTCCTTCTCTTTTGAGATAGTGATGACATCCTTTGTGTTAATTTTCCTTGTTTTAGGTTCTAGATGGGAACCACCAATGAAAACCTCTAACTCCTTCTTACCGAAGGAGGAACCCTCCTCAAACTAACTAATAGGCATAGTAGTAGACACTATCACACCAGAGCACAGATTCATCTGCAAGGATGATAAATAAACTTTGCATGCACCTGCTTTATTTTCCATACATTCCAAATATCTATAAACTTTCTTTCCAACAAGGATGTTGGACTTCCACTTAACATTCTCCTTTGACAGTAAGGGAACTTAGAAAGTAAAATACTAAACATGTGAGCAAAGACCCAAATCGAAAGGGATAACTCTCAACCAAAAACATTCTAACATTCTCAATTAGGTTTTCCATCATTAGGCTACACAACTCAAACTTTTTATTTTCCTTCACCATATTATGTGAAAGATACACAACAATAGCTGAAGTAGAACCTTCACAATTTCAAAATTATATTTTGTAAGTGATACTATAAGCAACATACCTTACTTTAGGATTGGAAATGATAGGATATGCATTGAAAAACTCCCCCTAAGCCGAGGCAATTGGCTCAAATTTCGGAAGAGAATGTACCAAGATCTCGTGCCATGGCAGAGTTCTCCACACTCGTTTCCTTTTTCTTCTAAACCATGACCGTTTTCTTCTTAGATTCATCTGATTATGCAAACTTCTTTTTATTTTCAGGCTTTTCCGGAGCAACATATTTGCATGTGTTAGCATAATGTCCGGGTTGACTGCACTTGTAATATATTTTTCCTATCTTAATTGAGTGAACCCTAGATCTTCACTGATTAGCTTTGTGACCATAATTATGGCATAAATGGAAATTACCATGAAAGAGATTATTCATTCCATTCCTTCTAGCTGAATTAGATAATTGACTTCTACAATGACTTGCTTTGTGACCAATCTTGTGACAATTAAAGCATTGAGTACTCGGTTCTAACTTTCTTTGCCCTTAGTGTTCTAATTTGAGCTTTCACCTAAGAAGTCAAGTCCTCCCTTTTCCTTGTGACATTTCTATATGGACAAGAGTTGATGCAGAATTATGCTACTTTCACATACTCTTTCTTCTGATTTCAGCTTTCTTAACTCTTGATCTAACTTCTCATTTTCTTCTAATTTTTGTTTGATGGTATCTTTGATATTTTCTTCAGTCTTCTTGCATTTTTCCATTTTTTGTTTGATGGTATCCTTGAGATTTTCTTCAGTCTTCTTGCATTCATCCAACTGTAGCTTTAGATTCACAACACTTCCCTTTGACTCCTTAAATTCTTAGCTGACCTCTCTGTGTCTTTCTTTGAATTTCCATATTTTCTCCCTTAGCTTTGAGATATAGGCATTTTCCTCCTTGATGTTTTCTTTCAATTCTTCATGTTCATATTTCGTGCTTTCCATATCATCTAACATTATCTTCAATTATTCCTCAAAGTAATAGTCTCCTACCATATGTTCAAACTGCCAAGATCTCCCTCAAGCAGTTAAGCTCTATCTACAAGGGACCAAGCTTTGATACCAATTCTTGAACAGTCTGGATAATTGAGAGAGGGGGTGAATCAGTTATCATAAAATAATTTTCTTGACTTTATTTAATTCGGAGAAAGCTTATATCAATTAGATAATAATCAAATATATATGAACATGAAAGAACAACACCATGCACAATGAACACCAGAATTTACATGGAAACCCAAGAAGGGAAAAACCATAGAGAATGCTAATTCTCAATTATAGAACACCAGTTAAGGTGATTTTTACAAAGGCTCACTTCCAAAATTCTCACTGAAGGTAAGGCTCACTGTCGGTGGGCTCACTGCCCAATTAATACAAAAAACAAAATGGTCTCACTAACAAAAATGAACTGATGAAGTTGCATCTACATATGCATGAAGTTAGTTCCGATTTAGAGGACAATATCTATGCAAAAAATCCGGTCAAGAATCTCCTACCCACTTTCCTGGAAAACCTCTACACTACTAATTACTTCTTCCTGAAACTTTCCTTTTGCTTCCTTCTATGTTTATTATCATGTAATCCTTCGCACTCTTGTTCACACACACCACACTTCTTGTCTTTTCTTTTACCAAAGAGATGTTCTATATATATATGCCTGTAGAACAAAGTAAGTTAGACTAGAAAAACATGTTAGCTTGAAGAACAACCTTGAAATATTCAATAAGGCTTAGCATGTTAGCACCGGACCCAAAGGATAGGTCGCACATAAGGATCTCCTTACCACATTACCAAGGGACCCATAAATAGTTCATACATAAGATAGTATAATTACCAAAAAGATAGCAAACTTTGAATTACATGAAATATATTATGGAGCCAATGGGAATACCACAACCAAGACCAAATCTTGATATCCATCAATTTTAGTACCAGTCGGAGAAACACAATTAGACATACCAAAAATTGTAACATGCTACATGAATGTTCGGATAGCAAGGATACTTGGAATAAACTTTGAGCACAACAATCGATATCAAAATATTAGACTTCATTATTCTGCATTAACTGTATTCCATGGATGTCCCAAAAAGAAGTATTTCCATATCCAGATTAAGAATAATATCCACATTGCTCAACATCAAAGCACATGATAGGATAGATCATTTTTGTCTATCATCTGGAGCACAACCTTCTGGATCTCGGGTTTTGACACCAATGACAACAATGCTAAATCATCTCAACATTTATTCCTCTAAATTAATTAAATAATTATTATTAGTTATTTAATTAATCTTCATCCACTTTCTAAATTAAATAATTACTTAAATGGTTATTTAACTTCCTATATTCTCTCAACATTATCCACTAATCAATAATAAATCAATTGAATTATTTATTTATTAATATCCACTTGTACATTCATTCAATAATTAATTTAATTATTTATTTATTTAATATCATGTGTTTTCCACCTCATTCCTATAGAGAAGGGGGATTTTCTACTCATGAGTCTCTTTATTCTCAAGAGAATCTCAAGGGGTGAACTTCCCTAAACTACCTCAACAAACAAAGCAAGAGTTCTAGAATAAAAAAGAGTAGGTCGTGGAGGTTTTCTAGATAGACTGATGAATTCTTAGTCAAAGGATAGTAGTGTAGAACAAGGATGACAGCACGGCGCATTAGAGTCCCAAAGGTGCATTGGAGTCTTGTATAGACTAGAAATCGAGAATATCATAGAAAACAACAAATCGACTACTGATAATCTAAATACTAGGAACTTCCAGATTGCAGGAAAGTAACATAATGTACTAGAACTAAAATGAAGTGAAGTATAAATGATAAAGTAAGAGAATAAGAGATAGAAACTACTCACAACAACCCAAGTAATGAAGCCTCCAACAAGGAAATATATTCAATACCTACATACATAAGATCAAGAGAAAATGTTGGGGCTGTATAGGGGTTTGCCTCTATCAAACCCCCATTTTGGTGTTCCCACCTCCATGGATAGTAAAATAGATAGAGAAAGTGAAAAAAGTAAGTGAATATAAAGTAATAAAAGCAATCCATGCTCAAGGAGGAGAACTTGTATCACGAGATAGATATTCAATAGCTAGGGGATGTGAGAAATCCAAATATGCTTGCAAGCACAAGATAATAGGGATAGTTGTGAAAGCCAAGAGGGTTACAAAGAGTGTTGAAAGAGCTTGAGAGTGTTGTGCAAGCAAGATAGATTTAGAGAGTTGTGGAAGCTTGAGAGAAGCCAAGAAGCTAGGGAGAAGCTAGAAGACCAAATAGATTTTAAAAATAGCTTTTAAAGAGAGAAGAGGAGGGAAAAGAAGCTTGTTGAGCTATTACAAGGCAACCGGGGCCATTATCACTGACAAAAAGAGTTGACAAGTGGAAAAAATGCTCGAAAATGGTTGTTTGAACATTGAAATGTCACAGGACACTAGCATGGCACACAAACATCCACACGTCTCGCTAGTGTCTAGACACATCACACTACAAAATGACAAGAACAAGAGAAGCACAAGGTTTGACGCAAACCTAACACAGGAAGGTAGCTACTGAAAAGGGATCCTGAGCATCTTGAGAAGGGAAAAGGTTGATGTAGGGGCTAAAATGAGCCTACACAAGTTCTAAGAGAGTGGACACTAAAGTGGATACAAGAATGTATGTGAAATTGCAAGGGGTACAATTTTATGACATTACATTTTTCCTCCACTTTAGCAGGCATATGAATCTACACTAATATGCACGCTAAAGGAAATATACTAAACATAAATAACATCATGGTACCAAAAGGATACTATAGAGGAAGTAGATAACTCTTTGAACAAAGGAAGCATTCCCTCCGACTAAAGACCTACAAAAAAAACACATTAGACAAGAAAGGTCTGCACATGACAACAAGGTTAGAATATAAAAACCATTACATCACGGGGTTAGAACATAAACATGAATAACACACACACACAAAGGCACATAACAAACTAAAGGATGTGAGTCAGCAAAGTAAAAGAGACCTCAATGTAGAAGGTTGTCTCAGTACTATGTGTCGTCCCCAAATTAAGAAATAACACATAGAAGAATTCTTAAATGGAGAGAAGAATGTAAGGATCAATTGCTTCAAGAGAAGAAAGCACCCGAAAGTTAGGGAAGCAACCAATGTCGAAGAGAGAAAGAGAATATACTCAAGATGAAGAAGATTCAAATCTTCATTCTAGTATATACAATTTGAGAAGAGAAGAGAGAAAGGGAGGAGCTAGAAAGGAATGAAAATTCCAAGAGAGATGGCTCCATAGGTACTTGATCCTATGGAAGAGTTGAAAAAAATGTGCGATAGGCCCTCAAACCTATGAAAGGTGAACAAAAGGCTCTATAGGTCCTCGGAGCTACAGAGTTGAACAAACTGAATTGGAGGCCCATGGACCAACGATGAAAAAATATTGCAGGATGAAAGTGCTTTACAAGTCCTAAACTTGCAAAGAGGGAACCCTAGGTACTCTCTCCTAAGAGAAGCCTAATGTGAAAGGCTCCAAAAATTCTGATTGGTCCTTATAGGTGCTCGGTCCTGCAAGGTTGATTGAAAAGCAACTTCATAGGCACACCTACAAAGCAACATGTTAGTTTGCAAACTAAGCATGTTAGGTAAGCTTGATGGAAAGGAGCTCTATAGGTTCTCAGTCCTACAAAGCAAGACTAATCAGATGGACCTGTGGCTACTGCAAGCTGTGTTGCAAGACAATCATAGAAACGAAAGGTCTAGTTGGGCTGGCACCCCCAAGCTAGATGCGAAGACATAAGATAGGTCTAGTCAGGTTTCCCCCAAGATAGACACCAATGAATTCATTCAAGAGAAAAGATTTCAAAGGCATTCCCTCAGGAACCCTTCAAAATAGAAAGGGTTCCACTCAAGGGACACTTCATTTGAAATACATAGAGAAGAGAGGGGGTCCTTAAGAAGGACACACATCTTTGGAACAAGCTATCACTGCCCCAACATACAGGATAGAGGTAGACCTCGATATCACTTGTCATGTGAACAAGAAATAGGTGCATCAACAAATGGAGGAGTGATGACACCTGAATCACAAAGTTGTATTTTATCCTTCAAGGCCTTACATTCACTAGTGGAATGGCCAGGCACTTGATGGTATGCATAGAAAGAATGTTTTTTTTTATCATGCTTATGAAATTTCTTATGTGTAGGAGGAAGAGTAATTAAGTGGGATTTTAGAAGCCCCAAAAAAATACTCTTGCTCAGATAAAGAATAAGGAGTAGGAAGCAACCCTTTCTCTTGTAGAGAAAATTTTGACTACTCACAAGAAGAAGACATGAAGACATAAGACAATGGAGGATGAATCAACCCAAGAGAACGAGGTTGAGTAGAAATCATGTCAACATTCAATTGTGGTTTCTATTTAGATTATTCATTCGAGAAACCAAGTCCCAAATTATGCTTACGAGGTTCACATTCTATAAGGACTTGAATGCCTTGTTCATTACACCCACAACCTTTACGCCCATAACCATATTTAGAGACAAGCTGAAATCTAAGGCCATAATGTGTTTGTAAATCATAAGAAGCAGGAGGATCATCATAGAGAAATATTCAAGCAATGGGGATTATGCTCCTCTATGGGATCGCCATCAGCCTTCTTGACAAGACTACAAGCATTAGCCTCTTTAATAGAGGTGTGATCATCTTCCTCAGAAGGGGAAGGATCAACATTAAGAACATTACAATTTGTGTTCACATTATCCAGCGATACAAAAGAATAATCATCTTTGATAGTGGGTTTGGATGATGTTATTGGAAGGACTAAGTGGATTTCAAGAAGTAGAAAGTGTAGACTTAATATTTCTTGCTTCAGAAGGATCTTCTTTAGGGACATCTATTTCAAGAGAATCCTTTATAATAGGTACTACTAGAGTAGACGTCAATGCATGAGAAGACACTAAAAGGATAAGAGTTGGCACAACCGAAGCCTGACCAACAACTGCCATCTCACACAAGTGCATGGTCTCAAGATTGGCCCTAACTATGATTACTTGATTATTAGAAATGAACTTAATAGATTTATGTAAGGTAGAAAAAATTGCACCCATAGTGTGAATCCACGATCTATCGAGAAGAAGGTTATATGGTAACTTTTCTGACATAACAAGTACAAGGTTGGGTATAGTAATGGGTCCCAACCTTAAAGGAAAGACTATTGTTCCTAAAGGATGTCGACCAACATTATTGAACCCACGAACAACAAGAGAAGTAGTTAAAGAGGAAGAATCAATATTAATCTTAGGCAATAGATCAAGGCTACATACATTGAGCGTTGAACCAATGTCAATGAGAGTACATCTAATGCCAATTTTATTAATTTTAACTATAATCATTAGAGGGTCTATTTGCTTATATATTTCTGGAGGTAGGAGTTCGTGTGGATAGAATGCAATATTCGACGAATCCACACAAATATGAGCCATCAGCACATTAACGTCCATTGGAATAGCGGAAGAAGGAAAGAGGATCTTTTGCAAAGGATTCCTAAAGCATTCCTTAATAAACCAGAGCGAACTGAAGCAAGTCCCATAGTGAGATCTTAGCCAGAGTAACACGAAGTTGCTCGACAAGATCGTAATTGCCAAGTGCTTTAGTCATATGTTTAGGTGCTTAAGGAAGGCTTGGTTGAGAAAGTGGTAAAGAAGTAGGTTGATTAACATTTTGTTTATTCCTTCTAGTATTATAAGCATGGGCTACCTCTCTATAAGAAGGAGCCTTAGAAATATTAGGAGAATCACTATTAAATGGAACACCATTAATAGAACAAATATTTTTAGGAGGACTAACCGGAGTCAGATAAATAACAGGTCTCTTAGGCCTTTGAGGAGTGAAAAATACATAGATTATATTTATGGATTCCTTACAACCCATAAACAAATCATTTGAAGAAATATGCTCAACATCTATCCTTGGAGGATCTGATGTGAGAGGAACTTCATCATTCACTAATGCATCATCTCTAGAAGAGAGTGCATCAAAATAAAGAAGAGTTACATCATTCACGAACGTAACGTCTCTAGAAGAAATGAATTAGAATAAAAAAGTGACTCATCATTCACTAATGCATCATCTCTAGAAGAGAGTGCATTGGAATGGAAAGAAGGTAGAGTAACATTAAGAAAGGTATCAATAATTTCATCCTCTTGCACTAAAATATTCTTAGAAGGAATTTTAGGAGAAGGATCAACAAAGAATAATAAGAAAGGAGAGAAGAACTCACTTTCACACACTTGTAAGATAACTTGTTGAAGCTTGTTAATAAAGCTAGAAAGGGATAGAAGTAAGAAAGATAGAAAGTATATTTTGAAATAGAGATATAGACAAGACGGGTTCGCCAAAATTTAGAGAAGGGGGATTCGCTACTCATGAGTCTCTTTATTCTCAAGAGAATCCCAAGGGGTGAACTACCCTAAACTACCTCAACAAATAGCGAAAGAGTTCTAAAATCAGAAAGAGTGGGTTGCAAAGGTTTTCTAGAAAGACTGACAAATTCTCAATCAAAGGACAGCAGTGCAGAACAAGGATGACAATGCAGCGCACTAGAGTCTCGTATGGACCAAAAACTGAGAATATCATAGAAAACAACAAAGTGACTACTATAAATCTAATTACTAGGAACTTCTAGAATGTGGGAAAGTAACAAAATGTACTAGAATTGAAATGAAGTGAAGTATAAATGATAAAGTAAGAGAATAAGAGATAGAAACTACTCACAACAACCCAAGTAATGAAGCCCCCAGCAAGGAAATATCTTCAATACCTGCATACATAATATTGAGATAAAATCTTGCGGTTGTATGGGGGTTTGCCTCATTCAAACCCTCGTTTTGGTGTTCCCACCTCCACAAACAACCAAATAGATAGAGAAAGTGAACAAAGTAAGCAAATATAAAGTGATAAAAGGAATCCCTGCTCAAGGAGGAGAACCCATATTGAACAAGATAGAGATGCAATAGATAGGGGATGTGAGAAATCCCAGGATGCTCGCAAGCACAAGAGGGTTGCAAAGAGTGTTGAAAGTGCTTGAGAGTGTTGTGCAAGCAAGAGAGCTTTAGAGAGATGCAGAAGGTTGAGAGAAGCCAAGAAGCTAGGGAGAAGCTAGAAGACCAAATAGATTAAAAAGATAGCTTTTAAAGAGAGGAAGAGGGAAAAGAAGCTTCTTGAGCCGTTACAAGGCATCTAGGGTTGTTAACATTGACAAAAAGAGCTAACAAGTAGCAAAAATTCTTGGAAACAATCATTTGAATGTTGAAATGTCATATGATGCTAACGCAATGCGAAGACATCAATGCAGCACACTAGTGTCTAGACACATCACACTACAAGACAACAAGAACGAGAGAAGCACAAGGTTTGACACAAAGTTGACACATGAAGTTAGCTACTGAAAAGGGGTCTTTGAGCATCATGAGAAGAGAAAAGGCTAATGCAGGGGCTAAAATGAGCCTACACAAGTTTTAAGGGAGTGGACACTAAAGTGGATACAAGAATGCATGTGAAATTACAAGGGGTGCAATTTTACGACATTACAATTCCCTACTAAGATTTTCTCTCTGTCCATTGATTAATTAATTTCAATCTATTGACTAATCAATTCCACTTTATTGATCAATCAATTCAGTCATCTCCCACTCAATCTGGGTTAATGGAGCAATCAAATCCCTTAGTTACTTCATGCAAACAGTTGTAGTCAATTAACTCTTCAATCAATTCCTCTCTTGAAATCTCCACCCTTGATCTCTTCAGTTCATCTTTTGATCTTAATCGTCCATTCAAATCAACCTTTTGCTATCATTTTCATATACATTTCAATTGAGATTAGGCAATATAGTACACACAAATCTAGGAGGAAAGGCAAAAGAAAGAAGAGTAATGGATGTGAATCAAGGATGACATAGGAAGGAAAGTATATTGCATTGATTTATTGTCTTTTATGTTGTATTAGATTGAAGTTTGCTTGAATTATAATAGCCAGTGGTTGCTATTTCTCGTTCATGCCACTTTATAATCTCATTTTCTGGTCGAGTAGAGTGTTTGAATTTATTTGATTTTAATGTTTATTGTTTTTTTCTATTTAATTGCATTCAATATGTATCAAGGCCTATGAAATTTGGATATTGTAGAGCTCAATTTTAAGATTGACAAGTTTGCATATAAAAGATGTAACAACTAAAGTATACAACAGGTAGTTGTCATCGGTTATTCTTTTATGTAGTAATGGGTACAAACCGAGAGATGGTCGTTTTAAATCTATCTTGAAGGCTTTTGAATCTTGAGAAATTCAATCAAAATTTTATAAAAGTAAAATTAGAAAAGTGAAGAAACTTGAAAAATAAAAGTGAAAATGAGTGTAACTTGTAAGAGAAAGATTAGTAGGAAGACAAAAATTTAATTGAATTTAAGTTTAAAAATAGAAAGTAGTGAAATCATGTAAGGTTATTTAATGTAATAAAAATTTGAATTATAATTAAATTATAAAGTTTATTTTCTTTCAACTAATCATTTATGACCATATATTTATATATACACACTTGAAAAACATTAAAATAGTAAAAATCTTTATTGAATTGTATAAAATACTAATAAAAACTTATAAAAAAATTATATTATATAAACGCATCAAAGATGAATAAAAATAAAATATTTTTCTAACCAATTATTTTCCTACCAAAAATTGCATGACAAGTTGCAACTGAACAGTCTGTTTTCCCATATATAAAACAGAGGACCAATCCTTGCATTATTTGGAGTCCTAACAAAGTAAGTATATGCAGCCAAATCAACTTCCCAAAATCAAACTAATTCACCTCTAAAATTCAACACAGTACCAACTAAACTCTGAACTATAAACAATACACAAATTTCTAAATGTCTGGTTGAACTGTCAATGGAAGAACCATCTTCATTGTGGCCTTTCATGCTTCTTTCTTCTTCTTCATTTTCAATTGCTGTCTGCGCTCCCTGTACTCCCTCCTTGCCTGCTCCAACTGTGTCTTCAGCACATCTACAGCTCCCTGCATTTCATAAACCCAAAACAAAAGCCACCCACAGTCAAATTTCATAAAAAAATTCTTACCCAAATAGAATTTCTCCTTCAGAGGAAAAACTTACCTCCAGAATTTGTCTTCTGACTTGATCTACAACTGATTTGTCGATCTCCCCTGCACAAAAATGGTGCTGGTGCAGAGTAGCAGACATGGCAGAGAGATCCTTAGGCAGCGCCTTCAGCAGTTTGCCCCTTCTCTTATCTGCCAAAGATCCTGAATACAATGCCGACATATCTTCCATTTTCTGCTTTCCTGTTCTGTTTTTCTTTGCGCAGCAAGTTAACAAAGCTGGGCTCTGGTATTTCTTGCCAATCTGAGGGGAAAACACAGGAGAATTTCCAGATTGTAGATTGGGACAATAACAGGAGGGAGGAGAAGGTCGGCTTACAGAAACTGTTGCTCCCCTGCTTGGCATTGCAGCCATGGCTACCCCAAAGGAATCTGTTAATTACAGGAGATCAGAAATAAGTATCAAATCCTCTGGGCTGTTACAAACCAGATAAAATTCCTTGTGCTCGGCATCAACATTGAAAATTTTCATGTATAAATTGGGGGAAACCTGTGGGAACATATTGTCTCCAGCCTCGGACTCGTGTTTATCGTTCTCATCACACACGTAGGAATGTGCTCGACGGGGTTTAAGAGTAAACAGACTCCACCATTGCTTACTAAAATGCTGAGTCAGCTATTTTACGGGTGTGGCCATTGTTGTTCCATGTTAGATATTCTAGACTGACTTATTACGAACGGAAACGGGATTAGCGGTTAAATCAGTCGTTGAGGATAAAGTTCGTTACTTCTAATTTGGTTCTCCATTACGGGGACCAGTAGTTGTGCACCCTAACTTTGCACTTCTAATGGAAATTTCAAATCTCTCAATTTTTAACCGCAGTTTATTTGGCAAGTCCCGTACTTATAACTAAGGTTTCAGGGCCACATCATAAAAAATGATGCCACATCAGCATGAGTTTTGTCAAGGTGTCCAAAAAGGCCAAAAAAAAAAAGTGAGACCAATACTTTTGCATTCACAGCATGTTTTATTGAGCGCTGATGTGGAATCACATGATTGTTTGCTTTTTAGATCAAAGCAATACATTTTGTTTAATTATGGGTAGTCATCATCAACACTAACAACTTTAAAGTCACAACTATTGGTCCAATATTGGTAAAAATATTGGGCATTTTATAAACAACTACTATCACAACTATTGAAACATGCTCAGGGATTGTGTCCTCTCCCTTAATGACTATGCTCTAAAAAATTGTGACTATTTGCAAACCTAGGTTAAACCTCATTCTATATCCTAGACCCTTGAATTTGTAGTTTTGACTTGACAATTATGGTTTTGAACTTGAAGTTTTCAAAACTTTGTACCATGTAATTTAAAGTTTTTTATGCCGTAGTATCTACAAAGGAAAAATTGGATTATGTTGAAGAACACTTTTTAACTTATTATGCAAAGACAGGAGGGTGATTACCTTCCTACCTTTCAACTTAGTGAAACCCTACTGAATAGATTCAACACTTTTATAGAAAGTTTGAAGACACACCAAACAATAAATGCAAATAATAGGGATGTGGTATACAATGTTAAATGTTTAAGACTTTGGTGTAATGAAGTAAAATGGAATGAGTGTGAAATGACTTACGACAAGAACTAGGGTTTTGTTATTTGTTCATACAAGGGAGTAATGTGACTAATGCAAGAGACTAAGTAGTGACTATTAGTTATTCCTTTTATCAAATAGATGTAGAGGTCTTGTCCCAATGATGGATGAATAAAGAATCATTTGGAGGATCTTCAAGTTATCTCCTCTTATACATGTCCTAGGTATACAATTTGAAATTTTATGTGTGGAAGTCAACAAATAATAATTATTTTGGATTGAGTTAGTTAGGGGCAATAATAAATTGTAAAAATGGACAAAGTGGGTCAAAACCATACATGTAGTTACGAGTTGGGTCAAAAATACAACTATGCTTTTGAACTAACAATGGAATTTGTGATATAAAAACTAGAATCATTCTAAGCATGGATAATATGTCAATTTGAGTCTTGGTTCAATGGATGTGTTAAATTAGTCAAAAATCATGTGCTAAATAAATATACTTAGAACACCTATGCAAAAAACTATAAAATAAAGGGTGAAAGATCAAGGAATTCACTTTTCACTCTTAACATTTTTTCTCCTCTTTAGTGTGCATGTCAATTTACATGAGTAAATGTAGGTCAAAGTTAAAAAGAAAAGACAAGCACAATTTTAAGTAAAATAATAAAAGTGTAATAGGAATGATATACCCCCCTTGATTATGTGTATTCCAAGAAAAAGTACATATTATAAATCAAGGAACTAAAAAGATTGGATAAAAAGTAAACATGATAAAATGATAAGATATGAATGAAAAGTATAAGCATGATAAATTGAATAGAAACATGATCATGACTAACTAGGTATGATAAATATGAATATGATGATGTGAGATAAGAGATGCATACTAAAGATACTTACCTTGTGCAACTAATGTGTACGTGATATGTAAGATACCCCCACCTTTTTATCCCTCAATGAGTAATTATGGATCCATGTGACCTAAAAAAAAGTGAACCTTTCCCTCAAGTGACAAGACCAAGTGTTGTGACCCTTACATCCTAACTTTTTATTATTTTGAGCATTGTAATAATCATAGTTTAATTATTTAATAAATAATCACTATGTAGATTAATCCCACACACATAACATGAATTTATAATAATGTATGAGTTCTATTAATTGGATAGATTTATTCTAAATTAGTTATACCTTATAAGTCACTCCTTTTAAATCATAAAAGTGATATTACATCATGAAGATAGGGATCAACTTGAAATCATATTTGTAATAAAGTTTTTCTCTCATAGAGATTACTGCCTCAAAAAGGCCTACAATACTAGTTCTTGATTAATCAATCTAGACATATTATAGATATTTTTCAACATTGTGTTCTTTTTAAAATTTATGTATTTCTATTTAATGATATTTTACCAGTGAAGTCCTAAAAAGTTGTATCAAATCCCTTTTCAAGGTTGCACACCACATGCAACAACAATTTAGTGGTTTTCTATAGCTACCCACCATATGCTCTTACCTTAATATTTTAGGATCTTGGTGATCAAAAGTGGTAAAAGTAGTGAGGTACTAACTATTCTTCGCAAAAGATTTTGTTGCAATAGTGGCCTTCACTAGAAACAATGTGTTGAAGGTTTTAAATTATCTTCAAATAGATGTCATTTTTAGCTAATCGTGCTAAATCAATGTTTGAAGTGAGGTGAGATAAATCTCACCAAGTCCAAGGCCTCTAATAGTATTTGTATATGGTCTTGAGATTTTATATACCTTCCATTATATTAGAAGACCCTCTAGTATTTGGAGAAATTTCATCATACAAAGCCATCAGTTGTCTACAATTTATAGTGTAGTAGTTACCAATTATTAGGAAGAATGTAACACCCCATAATTCCTTGTTTCAACATAAAATATTCATTAGAGAGTATGTACAAGGAGAGGGGCAACCAAAAAGTAGCCACACCATTTTTTGTTCCCTAGTAAACATAATGTGAGTGTCTTATAATGCACTCTTGTTGTTTTTTTAAAGAAAAAAAGGTTAGAGGCTTAGCTCATTTGATCCCGCCCTCTAAATAGCATTTTTTGGTTTGGAACTTTTTAGAGCATGCTCGTGTAGTGTAAAAGGCCATTCTTCACTAATTTTTCTATTGAATCGCTGCTAAAATTTTATCACGACATTGCCAAAATCGAAGAGGTAAGTCTTTTTAGTTTTTTAATGTAAAAGTTCAATTAAATAGATAGATAGAAAAAAAATTGAATATATTTTATTTAATTTTGAGGAATTAAGAATACCCCACCAATTGATGAAAACCTGCATTCACCAATTGATGAAAACCCTCCTGAATAAAAACCGCAACAAACCCCTCCCACATTGCCTTGACATCCTCTTGGGACACAAGAAAATATATAAGGGAAAATAGAAAACAATAAAAGAGAATTTGAGAAAATAATTAGAAGGTTGAGAGATCCATCAGGAACAAACTTCCATAGATCTACCCTCACTAGTTCACTAGAACCAATCATGTCTCACATAGTATCCATGAATGGGAAAATCAAAACTTGGTTGAACAAGAGGCAAGAAAAAAAAACAAGTTATGCAGAAAAACTATCCTACAATCAAATAAAATAGTGCAAAATATTGAAATTTGACTTGTGTGTTGTTCACTAACCCAAGAACTAATGCACCCATACTTGACGCTTGCAGGAGGTTCCCTGTCTATTGGTGCCACCACTAAGGTATAAGAAATAATTTTTGGGATAGATGGTGCATGGTTTTTCACCACCCTCCACATAATAACAATGAGGTCCCACAATACTTTTTGAGAAAATTCTATTGCAAGTTTTTCCTTAATGAGATCCTGAATTACTTCAACATGTGAAATTTCTAGGGTAGAGGTGTGAGCCCAACATAGGATAGAGTGGGGGCACAACATTCCCAAAACTAGGAATCGAGACTCCTTGCTAGACTAGAGTTTGACCATGGCATTACCCCTTCCATTGTGAAGGAGGGTGTTGAATTCAAGACCCTACAATCAATTAGCTCACTCACTCAAACCCTTTTACAACATGCTATGCCTCTAGCATAGGGTGACGTGGGTGATTCTTCCAAACTTATTGACCTTCACCTCACTTACACCAAAATTGTGGGTCTCTTTGTGCTTATGGGTCTGAGGATGATCAAGATGCAAATGGCCAGCAACAAGACACATCTATATTGGATTAGATTGTCATGACACATGAGCTACTGGAATGAACATTTGGTATTGACTAATAGGTAAATTAGAACAAAGTCAAATTTAATTTATCATGTTTCATTTTGAAATGTTTCGGAAAAGAGTTCCTTGAAAAGTGAACTCTTGAAAAGATAGATTTTTCTCTCTAACAAGCCAAATGAGATTATCTAGAAAAAATCCAAAACTGGTCAATACTCTGTAAAATATGGTTACAATTCTTTGATCAATCAAAATTTAGGAAATGCTTGGCCTTCTAAGTTATGTTGGGGCCCACATGTCTTACCAAAAGTAGGTGCTTTTGCTTGGCTTGCCATTACAGAAAAAATCCTTACTGGTATGAGACTGGACAGGTTGGGAATTACTCATCTTTTTCCTTGCATCCTCTATGGTAATGCTTTTGAATCAGTGGACCATCTTATTTTGAATTGTGAATTTTCTAATAATTGTTGGTCTTGGATAATGAATAAACTTGGTTGGTCAAGTCCTCTCCCCAATTCAATTCTTAGTCTATTCTCCAATTGGCCTTCTCTTTATTCCTCCTCATCCTTAGCCTGCATTTGGGAAATTTCCCCTTCCATTATAATATGGAATATTTGGCTTGAAAGAAATAATAGAATCTTTAGAAAAAATCCTCCTCTCTTCTCCATGTCCTTCATAGAATTGAGATCTCCATTTCTGAGGTGACCTCTTCTGCCCTCTTTAAGTCCCTGGATTCATTCAAATCTTATTCATCTTGGGATGCTTTCATTTTGAAAAATTGGCAACTAACTAAACTTCCTAGATCTGGTTCGGTTTCTTCTAAGGCCTTAGTTATTAACAAAATTTCTATCACCTGGTCTCCCCCTCCTAATGACTTCATCAAATTGAACTTTGATGGGACCTCGAGGGGTAACCCAAGCAAGTCTGGTATAGATGCAATCTTGAGGGACTGGAATGGAAATTTTATTGGTGCGGCATGTGAAAAAAATTATGATTTCACCAAGAATACTACAAAATTTAATGCTTTGAGGATTGGTTTGTGCCTTGTAAAAAATATTTCAATTTCATGTCTCCATATTAAACGGGATTTGATGGTTGTAATTTTGGCCCTAAAGAGGAGACGTTCTGACTCTTGGCATTTGAATTATATTCTCTCTTTCATTTTGCAACAAATTGATGACATTCCAAATATCCAAATTTCTCATTGTTATAGAGAGGAAAATGAGTATGTTGACTTCTTGGCCAATAAAGCAATCGATGAAATTCTTACTTATAAAGAATTTTTAGCTGAGGAATGTGCTTAGTTATTTTTCAAGAAATAAATCTCCTAGCCAAATTTGAATTGGGGCAAAGGCTACTTTGTAATGTTTGAATCTCCTTGGGACTTGCTTTGTGCCACATGCATCTGCCTTGACCATTATCATTGGGATCTACTTACTACATGTTTTTTTCAATTACTTTGTTTATATGAGGTCAGGGGTATGACCATATCTTTTGCTTCCATCATTTTGGTGTTTTTTGATTATGGCTTCCAGCTCAGACAAGTTGTTTCTTGCTTCGAGGGCTGATATTTGTGACGCATGGTCTGCACTCTCATTAGCTCTTCAGGTGGCATATTTAATTCACATGTGTTCTCTGACTTTGTTTGCTTCTGATTGACATCTGACATTCCTATGCATTCATGTGTTTTTTCTCTCTTGTTCGTAATAAAGAACCTGTTTCTTTATGCCCGACATTTGTGAGGAAATTCTGGCAAAACTTATTCATTGGAAATGATGACAAGTAATGGTTTGGTACTACCTTTTCTATTTGACGGTTGTAGGCATACATGGCTAAATTTGGAAATCTCTTCTCTGGTGTACACCTTCAAAAGAATACTTTGGTTGGCGAACATTAGGGAAAAGACTGCAATGAATTTAGAGGCATACTTTATTCTGTCGTGATTTGATGGATTTAAATTTTCGTATGGTACTATCATTATCAACTAGCAGCTATGGAAATTCTTGGATAAATTTGATTTGTTCCCTTTGTGTTTGTCCTTGAAAGGTCTGTTTTTGTTGGAAAACATTTGGGGAATGGTTTTATTTCAAGAAATTTGCATCTACCACTTTTTTTTAGCAGCATCCTTCACATGCCATATGATTTGATAGATTTTAATCATATTTTCAAAGCATATGTATTGCTATGGTACTTGGCATTTTTGGCATCCCCAGGTATTGGTTGTACCAATTCATTAATGGTTCCTTTCCTTCTTTCCACACAAAGGTACAATAGAATTGCAGTATTTTCATGCTACCTTGTGTGAATCCTTTTCATTATGCTTCATTGGCTCTATCTCTATAAAATTGGCTCCTTGGTGTCCTCTTCTCACACCATTTCTGAAGCAGTTTCACTTTCTATTGTTGAAGCAATGGACAAAAAAAATTGTGTTTTTTCCTCCTCGAACACACGAAGTTCAAGACTATTCAAGGTTTACTCTAGGGAAATTGTAGTGCACATTTGCAATCAAATGAAAACAGGTACATGATGCAATTGAATTGATTATGGGTTACGATTGGCTTGAGTTGCATGTTTTAGCCCTTCCACATGAAGTTGCTTCAAGATTTTTTTCAAATTTTATGGACGTCCTCTAGTGTGTTGAGATGGTAAAATTTCTTGTTGGCTCTTATATCCTTCCTCACATTTTCCCACTTTCATCCTTATAGCCGACTTTGGAGAGTTATGATATTCTCCAGGGCATAAATATTGTGGGTGGCATATTTTGTAGGCAACATTTGTTATCGAGCAGACTTTTTAATTTTCTCCTTTCTTCAATGGCTAATGGGTTATTGAATTATGCTCCAAAAGAACTTAATTATCGGCTTCTTAGGGCCCAAAGACCATTTGGTAACTCTTTATGCGACTCTATTCAAGAATTGTACGATGTAGTCAATTTCTTAATTAGGCATGCTCTTGTTGAGCCTCATGGTGAGCCCTTTTTTTTGCCTCCTGTGGATTTGGCTTCCTCTGAAGAAATTTCTATGTAAGAAGCTCTTCTTATCTTGGCTTCTTATCTACTCCTTTTTGGAATTCTTAATACTGGGTTTTATTTTTTCATGGTTAACCCACTCTTGTTACACTTTTCTTGGCCTCTCCATGTCTTCTTTTGTAGGCTTTGGAACTTGTAGTTCCTAATGGCATGGCATCTTGGTTGTGGTTCTCCTCTGTGGGCAACATGAAGTTTCTCCTAATTTCTTTCATGGCTACCTTGGTTGGCAATCGGGTAGCGCCTATCTTCAATCAATTTTTGTCTACATGGTTTACACTAGCTTGCTCGGCCTTTTGGAGGATGTTGCTTCTTCTTTGCTATTCTACTTGACTCACAGTTCTCTTTTCTACCTTGTATATGGCCTTATTACTTACAATCTTCTCCTATGCTTTGTATACAGCTTTAATGCCCTCGGGGTTATTTTCCTGATTCCCCATTTTTTTATCCAAATTCTTCCCTAGTTAAGATTTATTTGAGCATTTGTCTTGGTTCGTACTCGACATTATGTAACTACTTTTTATATTAATAAAATCTCTTTGTGGCTCTGCCACCTTTATTAAAAAAAAAAAATCATTTTAGGGTCAAAGTGTTCACCATAAATTTGGTGGCTTTCCACCTCTCACTTACATGACGATGTTGAGTCCACATGTATGTAACTAGTAAATAAATAACAAATATAGTACATGTGAATAGTTTAACCTTATATAAATGGTGATCTTAAAACTCACATTAGATGTTGAATGGGTTAATTTTGGGCCTTCAACATCAACACCTATCATCAAGAATGGCCATACATCTTACATTGAGGTAACCTTGAGTATTTTTAATCATTAAATGTTTGTAAAATAATGTTAGGTAGATCTTGGCAATTTAATAATGTTTTTTTCATTTTTAGATGATCACAATAATCGATACTCCTCCTGGTATTTGTAACACAATGGAGCTTGGTGTTTCCACAACAGTTTCATCTTCAATTCCTTTGATAGAGGTATGAGCCAAATTTTTAAAAAAATCATATTATATTTCTTGTTTTATATGTCTATTGTTGAACACACTAGAATACTAAGAGGGGGGTGAATCAGTATGCTTTAAAATTCAATCCCAATTAACTAATGTTGATTCTAAGTTAAATCAATCAATCATTCACCTAATTAATCAAAACATGAAAGAAGATTAACATCCACACAAGAACATAGATGACACCATATTTATGTGGAAAACCCCATAGGGGAAAAACCATAGTGAGAAAGGCTATTGGGAGCTACTATCCTAATCCAACCTCACAAGTAAATAATAGTTTACAATTTGATTTTGGGCTACAACCCAAGGAAGCAACTACTCCCTAAATTTTTTTAGGGGTTAAAACCCAAGGAAGCTACTACTCTCTAATTGAAAGAAAGAATAACTAAAATATGATGGATAGTATGGCTTCAACCACTGAGAGTCATCAATTATGCTCATTAGGTTTGTAGCAGATCTTGTCACACTTTGTTCATGCACTCATACATCTTTGTGTGCTTCCATAATCAGCTTCACATATGTTATCTTCTATATATATCATCCACACACTTGCAAAATACATATTCAGTTGGCCATAAACAAGAAATAATGAAACATGTAACATGTCAGTCTACATCTTCATTAGCGGTATACAAAAATGATAAATATTAAATCTCTTCTAGATGAGTCAAATTTACTCATACATCATCTAAAAACGCTCCTTGAACTCTGTTCAATATCAAATTAGTGGTGCACATCATTAACATACCCAAGTTGGCCACACCAAAAGCATATCTTCACAAACTAACTTGAAACATTTGTGCAATATTGGAAATAAGATAGATCTTAAGGCACTTCAAACCACAGACACTATAAGACATGTAGAGTGTCAACAAAAACTCATACAACTAATGTGTACAATCTTTTGTTGGTGCAAGCAAACAAACATACTATAGTGTATAAAAATGTACTCCTTTCTAAGTGAAAGTACAATTTCACACTTATTTTGGACCTATCTTAGTGATCTCACTTTTATGCATTTTACCCTTCAAAATAGGCCCTTGATTCCCTTTATTATGCATCCCAAGGCCTATTTTTTTTCATTTTTTGACACCAAAACACGTATCAATCTAATAAATACATTTAATGAATTAAAGACCCCAAAAATAAATGAGTCTTGGCAATTTAGGTCAGGACCCATTCGCCCAAGGGTGCAGGGGTCCCCTTTAGGTGCCAAAACCCAATTCAAAATATGCTTTTGGTGGCATTTTAATGTTCACAATTCAAGTTTCAAAAGTTGACCATTGGGATTTAATAATCGAGAAATTAAAGAAGAAGCCTATAAAGCCTAGTCTTTTCACCATTTCAAACTAGGTTGACAAGAGATTGAGAAGATATTCACAAGATTAACACTCAAGAGCAAGGACAAAACATTCAAGAAAGAAAGGTTGAAATCTTGGAGCAACATTTCATTTGTTTTTTATTATGGGAAAAACAAGTTTTCGTGGGGCCCCACAACCCAATATAAATGGTTTTGAAGGGATCTGAAACCCTATCCAAGGAAAGAAAGCTGCTAACAAAAAGAATTCAACAAATCATTGACAACCAAACAACATCAACCCATAGAGATCAACAAGAAAACTCAGGTTGCAAACCAATAACAATAAATACCATAAACCCAAACAACCAGGTTTAAACAATAATAACCACCTAAAACAATCAAGCAACAATACATCCAAGCTGGAGCAATCCATTGCTCAGTAACAACACTGAGCCCATCAAATGCAAAATTCCCACCTCAATAGGGAAGCTGGAGAAAACAACACTGGTAATCCTCCACTTCCTTATAGCTTCATCCCTCATGAAAATCCAATCCAAACTCCTCCTCAATAGGAGATGGCTCCCCTTTAATGGAGAGGAAGAAAATGAAATCCTTACCACCAAATCCCACCCTCTCCTGTACACATGGGTTCCACCTTAATAGAAACAAGTAGTTAAGAAGAGAACTATCCACCGATTCTACAACCACCAACTCCACCTCAAAAGGAGAGGGCTCCACCTCAAAAGGAATAGTCTTCACCTCCATAGAAGACACCAACTATAGCACCTAGAAGAAAGAAAGAACTCTAATAGAAAGTACAGTCACATCCACCTTTAGCCTTGATAAGTACTAGAGCTTGAAAGGAAGCACAACCATCAACATTAAACATAACCACAATTGAGCCTTCAGAATAAACCTTTGAAACAACTCGACCACAACAACTTTCTTAAGAAGCAAATACAACTGGGTTTTCTAAAACAACCTTGAGCTCCTCCCAACCAATAAAATACAAAAAGGAAAAAGGGCAGAAAACTCCCCCATAGCTAGACTAAAGACCACAAGGGGACCAACCTCACCCCATTAAACAAGACAAGCAATTGGGTTAGAAGATAAAACAAAAATTTCAGCCTAGTACACAACCGACAACCTTTATCATGGACAGAGTCCAAAACCCACCAACCATGACCCAAGGTTTTCAACATCATACTAGCAACCACTAGAAACAAAACAAGCCCAATAAGAAAAAATAGCTTCCTAAACCCTAGGAAAGAGCTTGAGCAAAAGGGAACAGACCCACTAAAGCGAAAGAAATAGAGATTCAGAATACCAAACCTCACCCAAGCAACCAACCTCATAAACTACAACCCCAATAGCAAGAAAAGCCTTCTCAACACCAACAATCCATGCAAAAAGCACAAACCAGACAAAAGGGGCACAAAGATAACACCCTCACCAACAAAAGACGCACTAGAGAAGCAACTGGGACCAGGCTGCAAGAAAACTAGAAGTGTATTCTCCCGAGAGAAAAAAAAAAAGATCCCTGACATCTCCAGGAAGCTCCCCACTCACAGACCCCATGCAAGCCAAAAAGAAAATCCAAGAAAAGGGATCCCACATGCCACAAACAAGAAGCAGCAATGCCATAACAAGAGCACCAAACAAAGGCCAAAAGAAGAAAAAAATTTAAGCAAACCACCCACTAGCTCTACACCAAAGACAACTCAGACCCAAAAGAGGGAAAGCTTCACAAACCACACCGAATAGCATCCCAAGTGATGCAAAAGGAAGAAAAAAAAATGACGCCCCAACACCTTGTTGGATAGGACAACTAAGAGAGTGGGGTGAATCAGTTTTCACAAATTATAACCTTAAATTCAATTACCAGAACTAATACATAAACTGATTAAGTGATTAACCATCAAATGCAAATCCACAAACACAATAACACTAGATTTACGTGGAAAACCCAATGAGGGAAAAACCATGGTGAGGATTAAATCACACTATAAAGAATATCAAAATTGATTACAAAAGGATCACTGCCTAAGATAAGGCTCGCTGCCTAAAATAAGGCCCACTGCCTAAAATAAGGCCCACTGCCTGAAATAAGGACTCACTGTCCACAGGGCTACAACCCAAAGGGCTCACTACCACAAAGATACAAAGAAGACTTTTTACAGAGACAAAAATCCCAATGCAACTAATATTCCACCACAATCACTTATCAACTCACATGAATGATAGAGTTAGCCTTCTGCTCATTACATCTAGAAACTCAACATTTAAGCTTTGAACTAAACAACCACACACTTAACTCATACGCATTAAGAATAGCATCAAATTCACATCTTCTCTTTCACTTATCTTCCTTCTTTTCTTATGTACAATTTTCATCACTAGCACATTATGTATTTATACTATCTCTAACCTTGAAAAGATACAAATTCATCCATCCAACTTCAAATTCAAATTAGGTCAACGCCAAACATCCTAGGGTGGAATTATAATGAGGGTGACCCAAACACACACTTCACTGGGACCCATAATAGATCCAACATGCTTCATCAACTTTGAAAGTAGTACTTGGCACATGGTTGGCCATACCAGTGCCAAACGCATAGATCAATTAAGCTCAATACTTCCAAATTCCAAAACCAACTTCAATAGAACCAAGGAAACACAACTCTTGAACCATACGCCATAAGACTTCATCAAAGAGAAATCTAGACCAACAAAAATTCTCTTAGACCTCAATCAACACACAACAAAACATAGTTCACTAGCAACCTTCTTTTAATACAATTTTCTCAATATCCTCGACATGTACAATCAACAACAACTAGTAGAAAACTAGCTAACCGGTTGACATCAATGACAAAACTTCATTCTTCTTCCATTCTTGCAACACACCTTTGGTTGCACCAGCAAGAAAAGGATCCCCATTGTCATCCTCAAAGTTGGCCTCCCCATCATCAGCTGATTTCAAAATTCCAACACAATGCCTATTCCTAGTACTCCTCTCCCTCTACTACGTTTTTTAGCATTTCATTTATTTTTGCAAGTCTTCAAGCTCATTTTTCCAAGTTAGATCAAACTTTGTACATGATTTAAAGATTGATGGCAATGGTGGATCATGATGGATTCTAGGTTTTGGGACATGTACCTAGCCATTCTCCCTAACCTGATTACTTGTTTCCTAAGTGTTCCCATCTTCAATCTTCATTCTATCAACCACCTAAAGCAAGGTATAATCAGATTTCAGATCTATTAGGGTGTTTTGAGTTCTCCCTAACTAGGCCTTTGTCATTTTTCATGTTCATTTAGGGATCTTATTCTAACACACTTGAATAGGTTTTTTTTGGCATTTTAACTCTTAACACCTTAGATGCACTTAAGGTTATGCCTCACACACAATGTTATTTATCATATTTTTATCTCTTTATCAAGGTTTAATTACCAAATTTTGGGTTTGACTGAGGCAAACCCCCATACAAACAAACTAAAAATTTTCATTTTTTTGCTACAGATCTAGAGTTGGGACTAAAGGCTTGTAGGTATAGGAGAAGAGTGCATACAGAGGGCTACAAGATCAAATTTTGTTTTTTTAGAACGGGATGCAAGGACCCATTCACCCCTAGGAAAATATGTCCTTTAGTAGAGCTTGACACCCACTTTTGGAGCTAGGTAAAGACCATCCTAACCTTCTTAGATCTATTGGTTAATTTTTTTTTTTGATAGTGTTATCATAATACTTCATATTCCAAGTGTTAGGTCTCACAAGTATTATTTTTAAAACACTTTTATTTTTCTCCCAAAATTGCCTTTTAGTTATTTTTTTCATAAGGAAGTTGAGGTCCCATAGTGTCCAAAACCTAGGGTTGACTCACCTTAAGGGTTGTAAATGAATTCTAAGCATTTGTGGCACTATCTCTCTTCCTAATGAACATTGGAAAGGTGTATTTGTGATTAGGTGGATACCCCCCTTTTGCTTTGGCATACTCCCCTTATCACACACATTCATATTTTAGGGAAGATCCCCTTTCCCTATGTTTCACATACATATGTTCAGGTGAAGGATAGGCATCCAAAACAAATTGTAACACTTTGTCATTGAATAACTGAACTTGTAGAGAACCAAGCCACTTGAATCTCCAATATATCTTGCACTGTACATCACTAAACATTCCCTCAAAATTGTATGGCCAAATCATCACATCTGGAGGAATGTGGAGCATTCCAACAAGCTGCCTTCATCACCACTTTTCATTATCAGAGCATAGATCGAAACTCTATCACTTGTAACTTTTACTGCAGAAGGATGTATGATTTGAAATCTTAGACATAGCACCTTCACATCTCTATTTACTTGTCTTCTAAACCACAAGATTGAATCTTTCTCTATGGAAGGATGCAGACCAAAACACTGTGACTTTCTTTGAGAATATACACTATGAATGCCTTAGACAAAAAAATTGCAACTTTACACTAAGTACAGTACACCAAACTAGAAAGATATCAATGTATACATACTAAAAATATATTATAACATGTGTATCCACCTCCACATCATACTTAGGCACCCAACTAGTTGCATACACTATAATGTTGACTTACACCAAATGATATCTTTGCACATTAACTATCTCCGAAGCATATACAATCTTCATCACACTTTGGACATCAATGACAACCAATCTTATCAAGATGCAACATCTATTAGTGAAAATTTGAATGGTATTCATTTGTAATTTAATTTGTATCTTGATGCTTACCACAAGGCTTCACAACTCCAATTCATGAACATGTCCCCGTTACAGATGAAGAGAGGAAAAAATTGGTTTAGAGTTATTATGAGGATGTGGTAAGTGTTTTTTTGTTATATGTCATTCTATTATTTAATTTTTATATATTAATGTGTATATTTTTTCTTGTATCGGGTTCAAGTCTAGAATAGTTTAGAGAGGAGGTCGAGTTTGTAGGTTTGAAAAAAATCATCACCATATGTCTCTCCATCTAATCAACAATCAAAGGTGGCTCGTGATCTCTTCCCTACACCTAGAGGGAAGTGATTATAATAGGGTACTTTGTTGTATGCATATATGGCATTTTTAGATATATTTTTATATTATCAATATGTGACATTATATGCCCATATGGCTTTGTTGTAAGCCTATATGGCTTTCTTCTACATATATTTTACTTTTATTGACATATAACATTGTATGCTTATATGTATTTTTGGTTAATACATTTTTTTTTTACCATTGTTGTCCATAGTTTTTTATAAATGGTTAATAGAATAAATGAATGATTACACGAGTAAAAAGAGGGAATAATGGGAATGTGTTTGATAATAAATTAAGTTTTTTATTTTGAAATTTGGGCATGTATTGTGTATAATCTGTCAACAATTCCCTTTTATATGGATTTTGATGAAATTTTTCATGGTCTCATACATCACCTTCTTTACCTTTCTACTTGACTATGCACAAGCCTATATATTATCATCACAAACCTCTTTAATTATTGTTCAAATATATATGAGTGTCATGTGTGTCTTAGAGAGATTTCATTGTCATTTGACTTCCTTTGCCTTTCCAACTATCGAGATGAGCCTACCTGTAGACTGTCCCTCATCAACATTTCTTAAAAGGTTTATGGAAAACAACTTTACTACCTTATAGTTTAGAAAAAATCATATATTTTGGACAGTCCTAAAAAAATTAAGGGCTAGTATTACCTTCTTGATTTTTCATCGATATTTAATCCCTTAGTTTGTAAGGAATCCCTAGAGTTGCATGATGATCTTGTGGGCTATTATGATGATCAAATCTTACTAGGAACAATTAGAATATATTAACTTAAGTTCAAAATTAGTAATGCTAGCATGCATATACATTAGGGTATAAACGCACCAATATTATTTCCACCTTTGTCCTCAATCATCTTGCATAGGATTATATGCCTCTAAAATGTAAACTAAAATCTTTATAAATTGGAGGTAAAAACTAAGTAAAATCATTCTTAGTAATATATGATTCTAATCTTTATCTAATTCCATATCTAAGATAGATCCACTATCATTATATTATTTTTAATCAAATTGGAATTTTTTATTTGAATATCCACCCAATTTTATCATTTTATCTCATGACCATGTTTCAACAACTCATCAAAATTCATCTTGTATCTCATCATATTTTCTAATTTGGACACGAAAAAATTAATGCTTCTACTTTTTCTCATGTTTAGGCCCTCCTAATGATTTTGGCTTGATTTTTCCTTGATTTAATGTTGAAATGTGGCCAACACATTCACATTAGGTCTTGGGTCCTTGAGAATCAATAAGAATTCTATGATGTCTTGTAAAAGTGGTGTGAAGTGTTGTAACCCACTTTCACACTTTTCTCAGGACCTTTTCATTATAATTCACTTAAATAACTCCTTTTTATCACTTACCAAGTCTTATTTTAAAGTGTTGTAAAGAGTTGTAACAAAATTTCACACTTCTCTAGGCTTGTCATTAATAATTTGACCCTTTCTTATGTTTAAATGACCCCATAATGCACTTTTTGGCCCTACTTAAGTGTGTTTCAGAGAATAATCCCATTAAACATCATTAAATACACTTTACTTATTGAGACCCAGTAAAATTTCCTTGGTGGGACCAAGTCACCACCTAGGGAAACTTAGTCTCATTGGGCACAAAATCAAAATTATTTTAAATTTCTAACGGGATATTATTCTCTTAACCTTGAGGTTAGCCTGTGATGTGTTATTTTCTAGAAATTTTGTAAAACAAGTATAAATAAAGGGTTTTCCTCTCATTTTCATCTCTAATTCATCTAATAATTCATTCTCAAGCAATTATCAAGCATTCTAGGCATTATCAAGTCTTCATTGGAGCATCTTCTTGCATATCTTTAGATTTTTACATCAAGGGTTTGGTGAGCTGTAGCATTTTATGTTGTTCATTCATCATTCTCTTTCTATTTCATTTCATTTTCAAGGGTTTGATTACCAAACTGGGGTTTGACCAAGGCAAACCCCTATTCTCTAGCCCTTAATCCCCTCTTTGCATGTGTGTTTTGTAGGTCTTGTATGCATATTTTTCAAAGAGAAAGGTGTTAAAAGGTTTTTTCATTTCATCAAAGTCATTCAAGTCAACAAAATCCCTAAGAGAAGCTTGGAGACCTCTTACAGCCCGATTTATGCATAATCAAAACCAGACACTTGTCAAGAAGAGAAGTGTATACTAAGAGCTTCAAATTCCTACCCCAAATTTCTCGAGATTCCCAGGTGGACTAAGTCACTATCTGTGGTGAATTATTCCCACTGCCAAACCTAAAAAGTGATTTCTACATTTTCGGATACCCATTTGGCTGAAACCTGTTCCCACATAATCTCCCTGAAATAGGACTAAGTCACCCAGTTGGCTTCAACAACAAAATTTGTAGGATTCTAGAGCCTATCTATATCACACTCCAGTTTCCAAGTGCATCTCTCTAGTCTCTTTCATTTATGTTATTTTTTACTTGCATTCTTAGGTCATTTTGCATACATCACTATGTTTTTAAATAGCTTGCATTTCTTAGGTTTGGCATTAATAATTCATTTCCATTTTCAGTTCTTTGCATTTAGACATTGTATTTAGGCATATTTCATCCTTACTTGCATTATTGTTGAGTGGGGACATTGTCCATTTTGGCCCATCTCTCTCCTTTTAGGTGAAAAACCCTAGAAGTGCAAGGGAGTCTTAGGGTGCCAAAATCTTTGTCAACATATAATATTCCTTGTATCCATCCATATAAAATTCCTTCAAAATTACCTTTCTATGACAACCATCAAGTAACACATCAAGTTTAATATTTTTTATATCAATAGTGTTCAAGAAATTGTGGGTGGCATCTTACATATGTTATTTCATAAGGATCCTTGAAATAATAAGTTCTCACTTTTATCTAAATCTCTTTCTATGAACAAATCATCTTCAAACTCCATGAACACCTCTTGGTTTCTTCTCAAAGCATCTTATTCTTTAGTATCAACCCTGTCCCATCTCCATAACCTATGTATGTGTAGCAATAACATGATCCCATCCATTTTCTAATAGATCTTTTAATTTTATCACTAATATGTTGTCCCTATTTCTAGTTCAACCTTGTCAACATGTAAGCATGTGCATTTAGTACCCTAATAACTATTAGATAGTAATTTTTAAAATATATGATAAAGGTCATAGCTTATGAGATTATCCTTTAGTGATAGTATTATTTTTTTTATTTTTCTTTTGTATAAATGGTTGAGTAAATCAATGTTTAGATGGATAAAATTGATACATAGGAAAATTTTATTGATTCTTTGGTTAAGTTTGTGAGTACTACTAATCTTTGTATAATGTAGGGATGCAATAGTTTTATCCCATTTCCATGCATGAGATTAAATTATTGTGTTTCATATTGCACTCTATCATGTGTTAGATAAAAAGTGGGATAATTTTTTAACTAATACACGTGTCATTTACTAGTGGAGAGTTCCTAAATAGATTTTATTTGTAAAATAGTAGAATAATATTGATTTTCTATATAACAGGTTGTAATTAATTACATTTTTTTGTTGGTGAGGTATGAGGGCTTATCTTAGTCCACTAATGATGTATCTAGCATCTTAACACACAACTATATAGTTGTAGGTATGTCACTATAAGTGTTTGTGATAGTGGGGTTGGTGTGATCCATATAGCTTGTATCTATCCTATTGTTTGTAACTAGTTTTTTCTATACTTATATTATGGATCATAAGATTTATTAGACTATAAGAATATTTTTTGGTCACAACCCTTTGTATATTTTCTCTATTTGACCAATATGCAATCAATTTTGTAATATCTAAACAAAATATAAAAGCTATAATGAATTTATTTTTTATGACAAATATAATGGGAGAGAGCCCTTGTGCCTCACTTCAATTACCAGAAAAAATATTATGCATGGAACATGTATCATAATGTATGTGGTAAAATGATGCAATAGCATCAAGGATAAAAGGGTAAGAATCAATAAATCATGAAAAAAAAAAGTTATAGTTTTTTACATGTGTGAAGGGAAGGTGTAGGTGCAAGAAGTTGGGTCCATAAAATATTCAAAAATTGGAAGTGTTTTCCTAATTTTAAAAATTTGTCACAATTGGACTAAAACTTTGAAGCACTTCCACATAGAATCTTTAAAAAATCTAATAACATGAAATGTAGTATTTTGAGTCTAGTTTTCAAATATGTAATTTATTCTAATACCCAAATTATACAAATTAATGTTTAATAGGCATGTATAAAAACCAGTTTTTAAAATTCATTTTTCTTAGGACCATACCATGCACATGTACAACAGCCATAATTTGACCTAAATTAAATTATTCTTCAAATTCCTTTTGGGTAAAGATGTGTATTATACTAAAAATTGATGAGAATATGTTTTCATAATTTTTTTCCAAATAATTTTTTTAGTATTTTTTAATTGACCTTAATTGTGTTTTTTTAAAACCCCTCATGTATGGCCACCTTAATTTGAGTTAAACTAATCAATTTTTGATGATATGATCGATGTTATTTGTTGATGATTCTAATTATAAGCATTTTAAATCGTAGCTACTACTACCATTTTTCTTTTAGGGAGAACTATGTAGTTTTTTAGGAATCTTTTTTGATATAGTAGATAGATATGATGCACCTATGTATTAATGACCAAGATCATTTTATATCTTATTGCATGGACTTTGACTCTACAAATAAGGAGTATTCTTGCTCATACTAGATGTACAAAAAACATGTTAGAGTGTATGGGTGAGAAGTTTTAAAACATTTTAGAGTAGTTACACATAAAGGTATGTAGTACCTAACATGCAACTACTTATATGAAATTGTCCCAAAAATTATTTCATACATAGAGCAAAGAAAGTATTTGCCATGGTAGTATTACAAAAATATCCAACAAACAAAAAAGGCAGAAAATCAATGATCAATGCCCCATTCCTTTCTCTCTAAATCCTTATGGACATCCTCGAGAGACCCTAGGAATGTGACAATAAGATAAATAAAAGAGATAAGATCATAAAAAAGATAAACAATGTTTTTGTATCACTTACCATAGTTGTTTGATGTTTCAGGATGTTATCCATCAATGATGTCTATTGTAGGAACAATTTATCCGTTAAGACATATGTCAGGATGTTGATGATGAATTATTGATAAGTATGTAGTTGAACACTTAGGCATTGGTTTAGTTCAATGATGATCAAGTCTTCGTGATCTTTTGCTTGGAAGTTTTAGATTTTGATGTTTTCTTTGTTTTTCAATTGCTTTGTCAAAGGTTGAAGGCGATGATTGTCTATTATGAATGGAAATTTTATTGCGGATAGGTGATAATGGAGATATTACTTTTGAGATTTTCTGAATTATTTGATGTTGTTTTTGTTGTTTTTAAAAGATTTAGAGATAGTTAGGGGAACCTAAAGAGACTGACCTAGTGTCTCGAGAGCTCATCGATGATGGCCTTGCCTACGTGATCAACGTAGAGACATCGTAGTTTGACTATATTGAGTGACACTATTTTTGGAGTTTCTAACTCTTTACAAATGTTTTTGGAGTTTTCTGACTCTTTACAAATGTTTTTTGATTTTGAAAAGAATTTGAAAGTTTTTTGGATTTTTTCGATCAACTTTAAAGACCAAGAGGGACACCTAAAGGGACTAACCTAGTGCCTCAAGGGCTCATTGATGATGGCCTTTCCTACGTGCAAGATCAAAGACAACGTAGTTCGACTTGACCATGATAAGAGTATATTTTTTACTTTCCTGATGTTTGAATGCTTTTGGATTTTCAATTAAGTTTAAAGTTCACGACGAACTCCTAAAGAGACTAACCTAGGGCCTCAAGGGCTGATCAAAGATTAGCTTGAATAAATTATACACGCAAAGACCACATAATTTGACTATTTAAATGTTTGACTCAAAGCATAAAAATGTTTTTGATATTTTGATGTTTTCGACTTTGTTTTGGATTTTGACAATTTTCTGGATATTTTTTATTTTGATAGTTTTCTGGATGTTTTTTATTTTGATAGTTTTCTGGATGTTTTTTATTTTGATAGTTTTTTGTGAGTTATGGGATTAACAAGGATCCACTCCTCTACCAAGTTCGGGAAGTTTTCCCCACTTTGGAATAGGACTACATTTTATTTTAAGGCTAGATAGATAAAATGGATTGTGGATAGCGATGGTGCAGCAAGGTTCAATCACTTGATCAATTATCAAACCATGGTTGGGTGCACATTTTATTATGGCAATGGATGTAATAGGTATGATAGTATATAGATAGTGTTGATAGATGAGGATGCAGGTTTTATTCAAACGTAGTGCATGTTTACCAAGTTTTCACTACAGTATCGGTCCTAGAAGTGCCACAAGGTGGCTTTCAGTCAAAGGACATTTTATTTCTCTTAACTATTTTCTTGATATTTGATTTTTTTGATTTTTTCACTTTTTTTCTTCGGATATTCTAATATGCTTAGGTGTATAACTTCTTGAGATGACTTCTATTAAGAGGTTTAGCTAGAGGTTCTCCTTCTAGCATAGCCAAATGATATGATCTAGAGCTATAGATTGATGTAATGATGTAGTGGCCTAGCTAGTTTGGTTCGAACTTACCTTTCCCATCTTGATTCAGCTAGATTTTCTAATTTTCCTTTAGGACCAAGTCACCGACCTGAAAGTTCCTATTTTTTATTTTCTTATTGTAGCTTCACTTGAGCTAATTTTGATAGGCTTGTAGATGGTTCAATGCACTCAAGCATATTTCATCTAGGAATTTGAGCTCATTGAGTTTGGATACCCAATACCCTTTATTGCTAACAAGATCCTTCAATGACACTCTTAGGGATGGGATTTCAACCTCTATAGGTAGTATTACTTCAAATTCGTAAACCAAGGAAAGGGGAGTTGCTCCTGTAGGTGTTTGGATGTTGGTTCTATAAGCCCATAAGGTTGGGTTTAGTTGTAGGTGTTAGTCATGGCCAACATCATTAACAATTTTCTTTAATATTTTTAGGATGGTCTTATTGGATGCTTTGGCCTGGTCATTTCCTTGAGGATAGTATGGGGTTGAAAATCAGTGTTGGATAGAGAACCTTGAGTAGAGCTCGCTTGCATCTTGGTTTTCAAATAGAATTCTATTATCTGTTATAATATTTTATGGGATACCATACCAACAGATTAAATAATTAAGAATGAACTTAGCTATTTGTTTCCATGTGATATAGGTTAAAGGAATAGCCTCTATCCACTTTGTAAAGTACTCCATTATAGTGATGATGAACTTGTTCCCATTGGATGAGTTCAATGATATCTTTCCTATTAGGTCCAATCCCCACTTAGAGAAGGTCCATGCAGTAGTGATAGGATGTAATCTCCATGCTATTGGCATTGATGACACTTCTTGGAAAAATAAGTTGCTTCTTACTCCATTGATGGCCAGTAATATTGTGTTTGAAGTATCTTCTGGACTAGATTAGGTCCACTAGAGTGAGATCCACAAAAACCTTCATGTACTTCTTATAAGGAAGTTTTTGCTTCTTTCACATTAAGACATTAGAGTAATACCATCGAGACTTTGATAGTATAAGGTATCTCCTAGGATAGTGAATCGAGAAGTTCAGCGGATGAAGGTTTTCTTTTGATTGGACATTAGGTGAGGTGGTATACTTCCATGTTGGATATAGGAAAATGTGTCCTCATACCAAGGCGAGTCAAGACCAACAACATCACACTAGTTCAAATTATGAGATGTCGAATGTTGGTATAAGCAATTGTTCTACTAGGAATTTGTATCTAGGAACGTTCTCAAGTATGTCTAGGAGTGAACTGATAGTAGCCATAGCATCAGTTGCTTTATTGTTAACCCTTGGGATCTATTCAAAGATGATGACCAAAAAGTATTGCTTGAAACTATCTACCATTCTTTTGTACAGTATGATCTTGTCATCTTTAGTCTAGTCCTCATTGTTGACCTACCTTATGACCAACTGGGAGTTACCATAAACATGTAGTTCCTTAATTTTCCATTCCACAACCATTTTCAACCCAGTGATCAATGATTCATACTTATCTATATTCTTTGTATAGGGGAAGGAAATCCTATATGCTTTTGGTATACTATCTCCTTGTGGTTTGAGAAATAGGATACCAGCCCCTGAGCCATGTTGAGTGTGGTATCTATCAAAGTACATGGTCCAACTAGTTGACTAAGTTGTCATTAGGATGCTTTCATTTGGAAACTCTACTATTCGTGGTTGATGGTCTTTAATTGGCGCTTCAACTAACTAATTAGCTATCACCTATCCCTTGATGGATTTTCTGTCGACATATTATATGTCAAATTTGCTAAGTATCATGACCCACTTAGTGATTCTTCTTGTAAGAGCTTCCTTTTCCAAAAGATATTTCAAGGGGTCTATCTTAGATATCAACTTGACTTGTTTGTTTAATATGTAATGCCTAAGCTTTTTTTTTGTGAAGATAACTAATAGGCATGCTCATTCAATGGGTGTATAATTTAACTCGTAGCCAACAAGGGTATGGCTAATGTAGTAAATTGCTCGTTCTTTATTATGGTCATCAAGTTGTGCTAATAGAGCTCCCAAAGATGTTGGTGTTGTGGACACATATAGAATCATTGCTTTATCCTAAATCAAAGGCATTAATACCAGGGGAGTGAGCAAATAGTCCTTTACCTATTGAAAAGTTTGGTCACACCTTCTATCCCATTTGAATATTACATATTTGTGAAGCAAGTATGTGAATGGATGACATTTATCTACTAGTTGTGCAATGAACCTTCTGATAGACTGAAGTTTACTTTGTAGACTACATAGATTTTTTAATGTTCTCAAGGGAGGCATTTCTAGGATAGCCTTGACTTTGGTAGGATCTTCCTCAATACCTCTTTTGGATACAATGCAACCCAATAGTTTCCCAAATGTTATGTTGAACACACATTTCTTTGAATTAAGATGCAAGTTATATTCCTCTAGTCTATCAAATATCCTAGCTAAGTTAGCCAAGTGTTCATGTCTTGTGACTACTTTAGCCAATAGATCATCTACATAATCCTCCATGGTGATGTGCAACATGTCATGGAAAATGCTAGTCATCACTCTTTGAAATGTGGCTCCTGAATTTTTCAATCCAAATGGCATGACATTCCAGCAAAAAATTCCCCAAGCATAGGTAAAAGTTGTTTTGTGTTGATATTTAGGGGCTATCTTTATCTGATTGTACCCAAAAAATCCATCCATTAATGAAAGCATTTCATGACTAGCAATTAGGTCCACTATGATGTCGATGTTTGGAAGTATGGAGTCATCTTTAGGGCATGCTTTTTTGATATCTCTAAAGTCTATACAAATCCATATTCCCCTAGTGGATTTTGATACCAATACAAGGTTGGATACCCACTTAGGATAGTCTATGGGTTTAATGAATCCCGTGTCTAGTAGTTTCTAAAGCTCCACCTTGACTAACAACGCTATCTAAGGGTGCATCTTGCGAAGCTTTTGTTTAACTTATTTAGATACAAGGAATATTGTTAGGTGATGTACCACTACTGTTGTATGATTCTAGCTCAGGCATATCTACATATTTCCAAGCAAAGTTGATCTTATGTTCCTTGACGAATGTTGTGAAGTTGACCTTTTCCTCTAGATCCAAGGAAGCTACATGATACATTACTTTAGGATCCTTAGTTGTTCCAACTTTGATAGGTTTTGAACCCTCAACCAATGTTGTTGAATGTTCTTGATACTCTGTAGTGGGGAGATTGAATCCTCCATCTTCAAGTGCCTCAGTGAGGTTTTCACCCTCAGATACATCTTTTATTTTTCCTTTTTCATGATCCGATAGAGCCACATTGTCGTTTTCCCTAGGGGATCTCATATTAATTTTTACATTGTTCATTTCAATTTTGCAAATGCAATCTCCCCCCAAATTATGCTCATTATTCTAGTTCTATGACAACACCAGCTTCGTGATCTCCTTGATAGACACCCTGTTGTACTCCCATGCACTTTGCTATGGCTTTGTTGTTTTGGAATAGGTCCATAACGGGTGTGTGATGTTGTTGATCCCAATCAACCAATTATAGGTGATGTAAGGGTAAGTTATCATTGTTATCAATAAACCTTATGGTTTATGTGGATGGGGAAAAGGTATGGATTTTGGAGCTATCAAGCTCCCATAGGTTATCTAACTCAGTCACTAGAGGCGCAAGACTCCCATTCCCATTCATTGGAGTATGTTTTAGTATGGTAGTCATCAATTGTAGGTCTAAGTGTGATGGTATTTATGTCAAAGCTTTCAAATAGGTCTACGATTGTTAGGTTGTTGTCTATAAGATGGTAGTTATCTGATATCTCTTCGACAGTAGAAGGAGCTATTTTCTGATAAGAGGTATTTTTAGTGTTTGTGGTAACCATGTCTATTGAAGCATAACCTATTCCCATGTTCTTCTTTCATTTTTCTATTATGATGGGTTTCCTTATACCTTGTTTGTGTAGACCAAGGCCATCTTTTTGAATGTATCCCATATTTCTCACTATCTGATAACCTTTATTATTAAGCTCCATAGGAAGGGGATGTAGTTGTTCTTGTTCTTCTTGTTCTTCTTTATAGATCCATGATGAGAGGTCCTCTTTGAATACCACTTCATCATTCATGTCTCCCCACTTTTTGAAGATAGTGGGTTTAACTTCATATGTGACATCTTGAACATGATTTATTTCTTTAGTTTTTCGTAGGATTTTGGCAATAGGGGAAGCTCCCCAATGCGGAAGGATTGTTTGAAATGGTATTCTCCACAATCCTTGTCAAGCACCTAGATCTTGAGGTCAGATTTAGGAGGATCGATTTGACATAGATGGAGTTGAGGTTGAATTAGATGGAATTGAGGTTGAAGTAGATGGGGTTGAGTTTGAAGCAAGTGATGTTGGATCAGCATAGGAAAATGAATGGAATGATATGTCATTGTTGGGTATTTGAAGCAGTGTTTTGTACTTGTCCAAGTTTGAGCAGTGATCGAAGGGTTCGGGATCAACGTATACTATAACTTCCTTACCATCATAAGAAAATTTTAGGCATTGGTGAAAGGTTGAAGGGACCACTTGCATTGCATGGATCCATGGTCATCCCAAGAGAAGGTTATATGACAAATCAAGATCCAGTACCTGACAAGTTGTTTCTGATATTGCTAGCCCCACTTGAATGGGAAGTCTTATTGTTCCCTCTAAGTTCCTCTCCATATCATCATAAGCCCTTATGGTGATATTCTTGTTCTTGCAAATCACGTCATTAGAATACCCCAATTGCTTTACCATTTTTAGGGTACATATGTTTAAACCTACACCCCTATCTATTAGGACTCACTTGATTTTATGTTTATGGACACAAACCTCGAGATACAAAGCTTGATTGTGGAAGGCTCTTTATGGAAGGTCATTTTTAGAAAAGACAAAGTGATGAGATGAAGTGATAGTACCAACCATGGATTGAAATTGATTGGTATTAAGGTCATTAGGTATTGAAGACTCAATGAGAGATTTCTCCAAGATCTCTTTATGTGTTGATGATAATTTTAAAAGCTCGCGAATGGAGATCAATGTTGGAGTTTTCTTCAATTGGTCAACAATTCTATAGTCAGTGGAAGGTTTGATGGTGGCTTTGGCTGGAAGTGGGGCTCCTTGGATCATGACTTTTCCCCTTTGATTAGTCACATTACATTCATGGTTTTTGCCTAGTATAGTCACGACATTGATATTTTGATTGGCTTGGGAGATGGTTCCTACGACTTTGTCATAGGTGAAGTTGGCTTTTTGATAATCTTGATTTTTTCCTTTGTCATTTCCCCTAGAATGATTGGGGAGTGAATCCTTGTATATTCCCATGTCTTGATTACTGGAAGGCCTAGGACGATGTTCTATGTTGACCACCCCTTTTTCTATCTGTAGACATCCAAATTTGACCACTCCCATATGGTCAAACTCATCTACTTTATTCATCTATTTTGTCAATATTAATTAAACGATTTATTTAAGTATTTAATTCAACAATTAAATACTTTACCTTACACCTTTTCCTCTCTAAATTAAATAAACATGTCAATTTATTTAATTTAATCATTTGACCTTTTTAAAATTAATTTTAAATTCTTCATTTTTCTCTTTGTCACATCCTCCATAATCCTCTTTTAATCTGAATTAATTTAATTAATTCATGATTAGGATGTGCACACCCTTAATCAGGGATTAATGTCACATCCTCCAACTTTTGCCACTTGTTTCTAATCCCTTAATAATTTCCTTGATCATGTATTTGCACAACCTTAATCTAATAATCTTGCCACATTTAGCATACCTTTTTGGTCAACCTTTACATATTCCATATTCGACATTGACCCTCTTCCCCATGTGAATTTTTAATTCATATTTATTCATCCAAAGCTCCTCTCTTCCCCATGTGAATTTTTAATTCCATTTATCCTTTCAAGACTCTCTTTATTCCCATGCAAGTTCTAGAACATTTGACTTGTCACATCACTCACATGTGCCAAAGTCTTCTAGAATCTTTGACTTGTCACATCACTCACATGTGTCAAGATCCTACCTTTTTGGGAACCTTGTCTTATCCACAAGATTCTTCCAATCATGTGAATTTTTAATTCATATTTATTTTTCCAACTACTTTCCTCTTCCTCATGGAGATTTTTGAGGAATTCTAAAATTCCTCAAGTGTCACTTTCATTTTTGGGAAGAAGAATTTCCTTTTTGAGGAAATCTTCTCATCTCCCAAGGTACTTTAAAAGTACTTGTCCTTCCTCCACATCACTTGTACCCTTGTCATCTCACCATGTCCTTTGGACATGTCATCCTTGTCATGTCTCAAACTTTGGTACAGCTTGATTTTACTTTAAGTGGAAGTGAAACATGAATAAATATGTGTGGTAGAATAAATGTTGTGAGGTTTTGAATAAGGAAATAGATGAATGTTTATTTTATTTGAAAGATGAAAATGCAATGGATGATATTTTATTTCAATAAAATGAAATGTGATGATTATTATGATGTTACATAGAGAATGATGTATTAAAATGATATGTATTTCTTTGATTTATATTTGGGACACTAATTTATTAATGGGTGTCTAAGTTTATATGAGATGCAGGTTTGTCGAAGACCAAGAGTGTGGTTGAGGTGGAGAAGGTTAGCCACCTGGTAGGGTTAAGTCAGAACGGATTCTCTCGCACGCACACACCACTTAGTAATCATATAAATTGCATTTAGAATGTTATTTAATTAATTATTTATATTGTTTTAGTTTGCAATGTTATTCAAAATTAATTAAGTGGTAAATTAAATGCATAGAAATAAAAATAATTAGTTTAGTATATATTTAGTTGATGTTTTATTTGAAGATTAAGATGTTATTTATTTTGTTAAACTGTGGATAATGGGTGCATAGAAAATAAATCTTGTTTTTGTTAAAATCAGATTTATTGGAAAACTTAGAATAAAATGAAATATAGGAAGATTTTTGAAAACAAAGTGATAAGATAGAAAACAATAAAAATAGAAAAATATGAGAAAAGATGACTAAAAAATTAGAAAAACAAAACAGAAAACAAAGCAACATAAAACAAAATAAAGTTGAAAAAAGTAAATAAAATTTTATAAAACTCTTTACTTCTCAACAAGAGCATGCATTCTGAAATTATTATTCTCTTTCATCTTCTTCATTTTTCTCTAAAAACAAATTGGAAGCAAGACAAGAATGGTTGAATTGGGTGAAATTGGGAAAAGAAGAATAGAACAAGAAAGGACAATTGAATCATAGCAAATTTATCAGATTAGCATTAGAATCCAAGTTTTTAATTATTTATTTTCATGAAATTTCTATTCTAGATTGGCATATTAATGAATCATTTTTGTTTGGATTTCATTTACTTTCATATCAATATTGCTTTGAAAATATATTTAAATTTTCTATATAAAACTCAATCAGACTTTGTTTTCCTATAGAAAACTCAAATAGACTCTGTATTTTCTGTAGAAAACATGCATATGCCATATATTTTCTGAGTAAAAATATATATACAAATCTATAGAAAAATATATTCATATATATATATATATATATATATATATATATATATCTTTATACAGTATATACATATATATACATACTATTGTGCATCGAAATGCTTGAATTGCTTGTATTGTTGTATTCTTTGGAGGAAACATAGTTTTCTTTTGAGTATTTATATTTGTTTAAACGTTATCTAAAAATATTATTAAATAAGTATATTTTAAGCAATTGTAGCTGTAGAAAATGGTGTGTTGTGGAGAGGTTGCACCCATGTGTGGGAGCAGCCACACCCTTCCCCTTACCTCCCTTATTCCATACAATAGAATCAACTTAATTCTTTTTTTAATAGATACTTCAAACTCATGCAAAAATTTCCTCCTACCATTTCATTGCTTTATAACATTGAATCTTATTCAATGCTCAGACTTAGATCTTTATCTCTATAAAAATAGTATGTACTAGCTGCCATCAGTATTTAATAAATAAATATTATATATTATTATATATATATACATATATATATACATATATATATATACATATATATACATATATGTATATATATACATATATATACATATATGTATATATATACAGAGAGAATTCGGAGTAATTAGGTATTTATAAAAATATGAATGTTGTATGTAATTATAAATTTGAAATCTAAGTTGTTTATATATAAATATATATATATAACTACATAATGTATATATACAAATATATATATAGTATGTTCTTTTATTTTATATATCATATAAATATATACATCATTCAGCAAGATTATAGTTTTCTTAGAATTTTGTATTTTTTATTTATTAAAATATATATATACACTTATACATATATACATATGTATGTATGTATATATATATACATATATACATATACATATATATACATATACATATATATATATACATATACATATACATATATATATATGCATATATATATATACATATATATACATATATATATACATATATATATATATACAGAATACAAATTAAAATATACAAAATCTGAAGTTGTACTTTATTTTTCCAAATGATAATTATAAATTTATTGAGAATGTATATATTATGATTTGTAATGATGTCTTGATATAAAAAAATTCTTTTTAAATGATATGTGTATAATCTGAGTTCATTCTTGTTATATAGATATTTTCTTGAATATATATATATATATATATGAGAATATATATATACATATATATACATGTATATAATTAAAATTTTGAAGAGTAATTCAAATTTGTTTATGAATATATTGGACATACATGGTGACTTGTGAGTTTATATTAGAATTTCAATCAAACAATAGAAAAACCATGGAAAAACTATCTTTTTTATGTGAAACATAAGAACTTAAATAGTTGAATTGTTATTTTCTTTGGAAAATCATTTATTTGATATTTCATTGTCAATGATATCGAAAACTTGTAAACATTTAGAAAATAGATGATGAAACTATGTTAGAAAAAGTTGAATGAATAGAAAACATTTGAAATATTATAAACTTTAAACCATTCATAATACATGTATTTCTTTATGAAACCACTTCCAGGATAGGATGTCGGGTGTGGACTTCCAGAGACGATAGTTTCCCTTTTTGAAACTATCACTTTTTGTTATTTTGTTGCTTGGCCAAGCATATGCACCATTGAAATAAATGGAATTTTAAAAGCCTAGATATTATTGATATTAGTCTCTGCCACATCATGCATGCAAGAGATATGTCATTCTAGATTAGATTGCATACAGGCATTAGGCTTGCATCGAGAGTTCCCTCTTGCTTCTCCATTCTAGGTTGTTAGGCTCCTCGCGTAGGGTCAGAGTTTTCTTTGAGCTAGGAAGAAATATGGGGAAGTATTTATACTTTGTAGTTGGGCGGAAAAGGCACCTGGACCCACTCTTGGTCTCAAATTTGTGGAAAACAAAGCAGTTTCATGGCAGTTGAGCACCGAGGATTTATCATCACATGGATATTTATATATACATTTCTTGTATTATTTTGTATGGCTTACATAGCCAATTGTAACTTAATTTGTGAACTTGATGTAATCATTGATATGTACGTACATATGTAACATTGAAATAGATGTTGTAATACTACTTGATGTAATCTTTTACATTTGACATTGTAATTGCCTTGGAACAATCTTATTAACATATATATTTTGTTTCATTATTTTTATGTGGAAATAAATTTTGTATCAATACCCTTAATTGGAAATGTGAATATTCTTTGATTTTTCCATGTTTAGTAAGGTTGGTGTACCTTTACAATCCTCCACATGTCAAGATGTGAGGGTTTGTGAGTCCTCAACTAACCATAGCCCTTCATCTTGACCATGGTGGCTCAATCCTGGCCGTTGAATTCTCTAAAGAATTCAATTTTCTCTATAAATACCACCCTCTTCTCATGCATTTGGATACCTTATGCATTTGTAACAAACTTATGATCTTAATTCATTTGAGCTTTTGTACTTGCATTCCATAAGCTTTTTATCACATCCCTTTGCATCCATTCCTCATCCACCTTAGCCATTGGTATCTTCCATTGCATCTCCACCCTTTTATCACATTGCTATCAAAAGGAGCATACATATCAAGCTACATCAAGGGCCAACCAAGGAGATCAACACTAGCAAGAAAGGTATAATTGTTTCATCTTTATCTTTCTTTTGTGCTTTTCCTTAGGCTAATCGTTGAGGTGGTCTTGTGCTTTTCATTTTACATTTCTTAGGTAATTTTGTACATTTAGATTAGGAAAAACACTCACCACATTTTTGGCACGCCCGATGGGACCCACAAACGGGTTCCTATCCTTTCATGTTTATTGTTGTTTTGTTTTTAAAGGTTTAGGTTCACAGAGGGGTGTACCTGCCCTCCTAAAGGGGCGTACCTACCCTTGAATAGCATTTTTTTTTCAATTTTTAGTTCGTTTTGCTAACTATTTTCTGCAGAGGGGTGTACCTTCCTTTGAACAACATTTTGTTTTCAATTTTTAGTTGTTTTTACTAACCATTTTCTGCAGAGGGGCATACCTGCCCTTGAACAACATTTTGTTTTGAATTTTTAGTTATTTTTGCTAATTGTTTTCTGCAAAGTGGTGTACCTACCCTCCCAGAGGGGTGTACCTGCCCTTGAACAACATTCTATTTTTAGTTTTTAGTTATTTTTGCTAACTATTTTTTGCAGAGGGGTGTACTTTCCCTCCCAGAGGGGCGTACCTACCCTTGAACAACATTTTGTTTTCAGTTTTTACTTATTTTTTGCTAACTATTTTCTACAAAGGGGTGTACTTTCCCTCCCAGAGGAACATACCTTCCCTTGAATAAGATTTTTTTTTAGTTTTTAGTTGTTTTTACTAACTGTTTTATGTAGAGGGGTTTACCTGCCCCTAGACAGAGACATTTCAAGGTAAAAATAGGGGGTAAAACTACATTTTCAGGTTCTATTCTTGATTGCTTTCAATTTTTATTAACCCTAACCTATTTTGTTGATGTTTGTGTGAGTTTTTCTAACATTTTTGTAGCTCCAAATTCTTGTTGAAGATCAAAATATAAAACTCCTAACGTATTTTTTGTAGAGCGGATAGATCCAGTTGCTAATTTTGTCATTTTTTACTTTCTAGGCACATAGTTTAATTAGGGGGGAGTTAAAATGTTTGTTTGTTGTGTTTGTAGGTAAGTTATTGACGTATCCAATCCCCTTGCTCCATTTGGTGAACCTGGGTGAAGAAAAATCCTAGCTTACCTAAGTCCTTTGTGTTACCCAAGGAGGTGTTATACCGTTCAAGTTTTCCCCTTGCACTTCGTTTGAGCCTAGGGAGTAACCAAAAAAGGTTAACATTCTTCTCTTAGCAAGACCTGCTTAGGGATTTCATCACCCCAAGGGATGATCCCAACCACGCATACCGACAGGGTATAGAAAGGGGGGAGAGCAAAAGATGTACCCCAATTTAGTCACGTCATGTTTGGCAAAGCATTGAAGCTAGGGTGATACCTAGTTAGACGTGAAGAGTTGGTCTGATCCTTTCAATATCTCACTGGGGTTCCCAACTCATGCTTGTGATGGGTTGGTGTTCATGATTGTGCCTCATGTACAGAGATTATATCAAGGAATCCCTAGACACCTTGTGCATCCTAGATTAAGGACTATGTTGGCCATACCTTTAACACTAATTATAGGATTATGTTGTCTAAAGTGTCTTCTTATGTAAAACCAGTAATTTTTGGTCAAGTTAGCCTTATTGTTTGTTGTTTAAGTCCTTTCCATAACCAGTTTCACTTAAGTCGAGTCCAAGTTCCCTGCAAAAGCATGTACCTACCCTCCAAAGGGGCATACCTGCCTTGCAAAAGGGTGTACCTGCCCTGCAGAAGGGTGTACATGCCCTCCAGAGGGGCGTACTTTCCCTCCAAATAGTCAATTTCACCTCTTGTTTAGTCATTTTGGACCTCCATTCATCTGTTCTAAATCTCTGTCCACCCATTCCAAACATCCGTTTACCCATTCCAAGCATTTGTTTCCTGTTCTGAGTGCTCATTTTGTCATTCAGGGAACCCATTTCATTGTTTAAAGATCTCGTTACACTATTCGGGGAACTCGTTCCATCCTCTAGCGAGTCTGTTTCACCACTTATTAGGCTCATTTACTTGTCTTGATAGCTCATTTGACCTCATCGTTGATTTAAACAAGTCCAAAAACCAGTTGGCAACCTAAAACCTTGTCATTTTTTATGATCTAAGCACCTTTATCCTCTTTCGTTCACTCGTAATTCATCCTTTAGTCCATTTGCACTTCCTAAAGGTCCTTCATTCATCACCCATATCATATAGGCACCTTTAAAACATCTCCAAGTTGCATCGTTCACCATCGTTCTTTCGATCCAAATCCCCTAAACCTTGTTTTAGAGGTTATTATCTGAATTGACCTAGGCGTTTGAGTTTGATTGTTATCCTACGCATCAATCATTATCTTTAGACCAATCAATCACTATCATCTTGAAGTGGATTTGGTGTTGTAAGCCATCATCCTCAACCCAATCAATTCATTTCCATCTTGGGGTGGATTTTGTGCCATGATCATCTATCCATCCTTCAATCCAATCAACCATTGCCTTAAGTCACCTAGGGTGATTTTCAAACTAGGTTTTTGAATCCCTTACATCATTCATCATCTGATCTTGTTAGTTGTTTCATTAACCGATCATGATCCAATCATCCCAATCAGTCCTATCTAATCATCTAATCAATCTTATCCAGTCATCCAATCAATCTTATCTAATCATTCGATCAATCTTGATCCAATCATCCAAGCAATCCTATCTGAGGCAACTATTAATCATCCAATCAATCAATCCTTATCCAATCTAAATCAATCTTCCAACTATCATTTAGATCATCCTTGCATTAAGTCTAATCTCATTTCAATCCATCCATAGTTTTTTCATGTTCATGCCCATTCAGACTAGATCACAAATTAGGAAGCAAATGGCACAACAACAAGGTCAAATTTCCCAGTTGAACATCCCTCATAACCCTAACAATAGAGAAAACATCTCCCAAGATCCCAACAATGGTGTGAATACCTTTCAAGATCCTAACAATGTTGTGAACATCCCCCAAGACCCTCATAACAGTACTTCATCACAATCTAACACCAACGGTTAAAATACTTCACTACCTGGTGATGAAAACATGATCAATTAGCCTGAAGTTACTGTCGATGAATATCTAAGCAATCCCACTAAATTTCAGATGATAGATCACCTCCTTGATGAGTGTGGGGATAAGATCATTGCTACTCTACTCATGAAAGGAGTGAAACCGCCATCTAGTTTTGATATGACACAATATACCCACACCCAACCTCCACCAATACATCAAGACCCACAAAATGTTCCCAAAAATTCCTATGTTCTTGAGGGTGCACCTGTAGATAACTAGTATCATCCTAAGTTTGGAAATGTTGTGATACATCAGATTGCCAATTATCCTTCCATTCCATCTATTTCCCCTACTACACCATTTGATCCTTATTATCCTTATGCCTATGGCATGCCATAAAACATCTCGTATACTTCACCATTCCCACCTTAGTATCTTGTTCAACCACCCATCAACACTGGGGGCAATCTCTTTCTCGCATTGATGCCACCACATGGACCTATTCCCATAGGAAATCTCCTACCAACCCCTCAAGGTAATAATCCTCATCAATCTATTGCTTTGCAAGCACCACTGCAACATGCAACTATCTCCTCACAAGCACAACCACAACATACCGCTATTGTTTCAGTTCCCATACAATAGCATCATCAACAACTGTCACAACAAAACATGCCACACCAAAAAAATTTGAACCCACAGTAGCATATTGTTGCCCATATACAACCTCCTCCTCAAGCAACACAAACTACATCACACCCTCAACAACCACCCCATGGTACCTCTATAGTAGTCCCACAACAACAACACATCCCATCTCACCCTCCTCATCAACAATCACATACACACGTTCCCACACAAGTGAAGCATAATCCTCTCGCGCAATATCTCTACCATCCTTCCAACTAATCCAAACATCCATGTGACTGCTCAGAATCTGCCACAGACACAACCACCTCCATACATAAATCCCCTACAATCACATACCAACCCATACCAACAACAGTCTAATCCACAACAACCTGCATACATCACACCACAACCCAATGTCACATATAATAACGAAACCAATCCCTATTATGTTTGGTAGCAATCCTTACACCAACAAGGTGTTGGAGTGAAAATGACACTAAGAGGGGGGGTGAATCAGTGTCTAAACAAATTTAACCAATTTTCATAAAATTAAACCATAGCTCAGATTTGATCTCAATATTAACATGATTAATGCATTCATAAGTTGAATGTAATCATTCAAAAATAGAATTGAGAAATGCAATACCCAAATGGTAAACAAAGCAGTAACAACTCAGTAAAGCAGTAAGACCATAAAAGAACAAAGAGACACAAGATTTTCTCGAGTGGAAAACCCTCCTGGGGTATAAAAACCACTCCTGAAATTCCTTGCAAGCTTAGTCAATTTAATCCACTGTTCACAATGCCTTATAGGCTAATTTTTGAGCACCTACTCAAGGAGCACCAACCCCTCATTTAGAGATATCAATCTCAAGGAGCGCCAACCCCTCAAATTATATTTTTGAACAATAATAATATCTTAGAGGATCTCTTTGTTTTCAGTTAAGCTCATATAACTCAGTTTTATAGTCTACCTAATACCCTAAGAATCCAAATATTGAATCCTTAAAATATTACATAGAGAAGAATTACAATACTGTTCTGCATCATATTTTTCAGATTTTGTATTACAGAGTTTTTCCAATACATTTCTTGATACAGCCAAAATATATATCTCTCAGAATGATAACCAGAAGTCTCACAGTGTTCGCAACACTGTATTTATATATGTTTACAAGTATGTCTATCAAAAAGTCTTCAAAGAATGCGTTGTTCAAAGGAAGTTGAAACCCCCTTGCTATTTTTAGAATATGTGCTATAGAATCAATCATTTGTAACGCCTAGATAGCAAGCTATCAATAAATTGACAAGAATAAATAAAAGTCCTTTTTCAAATCTGCAAGTGCCTTTTACAAAACCCAGATGCTTATTAAAATAAAATAGCCATTTGAACTATTTTTAGAAGATCATTATGCTGAAATCATGAAGCTTTGAAATGAATGAAGTGTAAATGACAGAGTTTTTTAAAAGCACGACTACCCACCAAATGAAATTCATAAATCTCCATTATTTTATCAGCCCATAAGCTAAATCATTATTTTTGAAAGGAATAAAGTTATTTCAAATTGTAACTGATAGATTTTCAAAAAGCACGACTACCCAATAGCTGAAGAAACATAAATCTTCAAAATTATGTCAACCCATGATCTATTCCAGCTATAACTTCATACATTAACTTCTGACAAAAAAAGAATGCTAATACCTTGTTGATTTGAACTAGAAAAGACTAGAAACTTGTCATTTTCTGAGAGCAGCCATTGAATGATAAAAGAGTTACCTAATAATAATGAAAGTAACTGAAAAATGCGACCATTAGAGAAGCATTTACGAACCAGCATGATAAGCAATCGAATCTCCTTCATTCTTCTGACCAATCAAACTTAGCAACCAAACAAAATTTCCTTCCTAATATAGCTATTACAGCCAGTAGATTAAAGAATGATAATTGTTATATCCATTCATGGAGGCGGCAAGGCTAGGGTTCCATACCTAGCCAAAAAGATAGCAAAAGTGAAAACACATTATGCCCTAACCTTTTCAAAAATTCAAAGTAATCAATGACTTTGATAAAATGTAATATGATTTGAAGTCCAAAATCAAAAACATAATAATAAACAACTCAGAAAATTGTAGAGTACACTGTCCCAAAGATTTTGACCACTTCATTATTAAAATAGACCAAATTATTAGATAATGATGTCGACCACATGATCTCCAAAGGAAATGACAAGTATAGAAATGTATGATGGTTGTCGATGACTTTAACCAAAGTCATTTTCAAATTCAGAAAGGCCCGATATCATTGCAAGTTAGCCATTTTTTAAAAAAAATGATGCCCAAAGTAACATTATTTTCGAGCCATGTGCATTATGTTCACTTATATATTTGACAAGATACCATTAGATGTCGATCAAGGCTCGTGTAATAGAGTCTCCATATATATTGTTAAATTCATATGCCTTAGTCAGATACGACATCAAGTTCCATTGAGTCAAATAAAGCAATAACCATACTATCTAAAATGGAGCAATGTATCGAAGTATTGAACAAAAAATGTGCCATGATCATCAATGATATACCAACTCACATACTACTGAGTATACCATGAAATATTATACCTGAACGAGTGAAGACCAAGATCATAATTCTGAAATTGAAAAGAGCCCAGAAACTGAAAACCAATACCATAATCCAATTTCTTAGACAAGTAAGATAACTTGTATCTGCATGAAGCTCAAACTGATCAGTACAATAGGATATGAATGAAAACCAAAACTGAATGTAACCCAAAGCCATAAAATTTTCCACTAAATGCCAAGACCAATAAGCCATATAATCAATTTTGTCATTAAATCAGTGCCATGAAAAATCATAAGGATCCAATCTGAGACTGTCAACAAAAAGAACCAATCTAAAAGTGGTTTTTTCATCAAGGACAACCATAAACACAACTAAGATCCAACACAAGGTGTCTCATCTACATCTTACGTGCAACAATGACCACCTCATCAACAGGACACTCAATCTACCCCTTATTATCAGCAACAAATGCCTTATCAACAAGGGGTATTCACATCATCATACTACCAAACTCCACATAATGCTCCATCCACTTCATATTACCAACAACATCCATCTCAACAATAGGCACCCTCTACATCTTATTACCAAAATTTGTCATCATCCCATCAGCCTTGCATTAATCCCCAACCTGCTTCCACTAATCAATATCAACCTACATCTTCATACGATCCATATGCATCACATTAGCAATATCCACTTAATCTGTCCAATCCAACCCCACCTGTCCATAAAGAACTGGAGGAGCTCAAAGTTGTATTGAAAGACCTACAAGCAAGTACATCCAAGAAATCCTTCAAGTTTGAGGAAATTTTCCCTTATCCATTTGACTCATCGATTTCACTTGCTCCCTTTCTAAAGCATTTTGACATACCTAAGTTCGACAAGTATATGGGAACTAAAGATCCAAAATCCCATTTGTAGGATTTCTATGCACAATGTCAAGATGTCCAACATAATGAAAATTATCTCTTACGTTTGTTCCCTAGAAGCTTAGGAGGGCCAGCCTTAGATTGGTTCATGGGTCTCAAAAAGGGGACAATTTCTTCCTTTGCTAACCTTTTCGAACAATTTTTCAAACAGTTCTCCTTTAATTTGGAAAAGGACATTGATACTCTAGATCTCTTGAAGGAGAAACAACGTGATGTAGAAACTTTCGCTAAATACCTGCAAAGGTGGCGAGTTGTCGCTAGCCATATGAAGTCCCCTCTTAGTGAGAAAGAAATGGTCACCCTTTTTATGACTAATTCCCATCCGAACTAGCACATGCTCTTAATCTTCATTGTGTCACTACCTTCACAGAGGTTATTGAAAAGGGCCCCATCATTGAGAGAGCGCTTGTCACTAAAGGAAAAATTAAACTACACAACTTGGATAAGGACAAGTCATATGGTGACAAATCTCGTTACTAGAATAAAAACAAGAATGCAGTCAATGATGGTGTCACTGACACTAAACATATTCAAGTGGAAAATACCTCCCAAATACAACAACCATCCATTCCTAATGCCATATTAGTGCCTCAAGGAGCACTTTGTCAACCCCATCAATCTAACAATCAAGGGGGCAATAAACGTCAATTTACTCAGTTAGGAGAACCCCTCAGTGTCATGTTCAACAAGCTCCTACAATCCAATTATCCGATCATGTATCATGTAACTAAACCCCTTGACGAATCCAAGCCTAAGCCTAACTAGTATAAAATGAATATTGTGAGTTCCACAAAATCAAAGGGCACACGTTGAATAAGTGTCAAGGGCTAAAAACATACATTTGGGACCTCATCGATTGAGGAGATATCCATGTGGATGCCAACCAGGCCTCGTCATCCAATGCTCAGTTACAAATATATCAAAATGTTTTCCCCAAGCATAACCAAGGTCCTAGCACATCCAACACAAACCCTAGACCTAGTAACAATAACAACTAGGATAACAACACTAATAATATCACCTACAAGAACGTCCTGCTTAACTATGAGACCCTCATCACACATATTGGGAAAGTGGAACCACGTGTGTCTATGATACATGCTAAAGGCAAGGAGCCCCAATGTGTTGTTACCACTCGCCGCACTCGCATTACTATCCCTAGAGCCATGGCATCAGCCCCATCACTTCCTGTGAGCTCCCAGTATAACATCCTTGACCATCTAGGAAAGACCACAGCACAAATATCTATCCTAGATTTTCTAAATTCTTCTCCTATATACCAAGAAATCTTGACAAAATCCTTACAAGATGTCCACATCTCTAATAACATAGACCCCACATAGTTCCAAGCTCTAGTGGGACATCTTTCATCAACCTACCAACTAGATTTTAGTCAAAAAAACATACCCACCATCAACACCAACCACAATCGACCCCTCCACATAGAATTTCTCATCACTCGACATAAAGTAAAAAGGGTCTTAATAGATAATGGCTTTGCTCTCAATCTCTATACATTAAAATTCATAAAGCAGGTAGGATATACCCATGCTGATTTAAGTAATTAGATTATCACTATAAAGGCTTATGATAATGCAAGAAGGGATTCTGAAGGGGTTATTGAGCTTCCAATTCAAGTTGGCCCTATTATACAATACACCACCTGTCATGTCCTTGATATAGACCTCCCCTATAATCTTCTTCTCAAAAGACCATGGATCCATGCCATGCAAGTCATCCCATCTACCTATCATCAATGCTTGAAGTTCCTGTTTAATGGAATGGAAGTCACAATACACACTGATCCCCAACCTTTTGAGTATTGTTGTTCACTCGAAGATTCTTTCCCTCATTCCCATTATTGTCTAGGAGTGGAAATGGGACTACCACCAGCATCCTCATCTAATCCCTCATCAAATTCATCACCCATCACCACATTTGCCACATCCTCTACATTTGATTCCACTATCACCAAGGTCCAAATCATTGACAAGGGATGTGGTGAGTATGAGATGTGTATTGCTTTGAACGTGGAAATCATGCCACCCTAACCATACACATATGGTCAACCCTCTGAATCTACACCAAAGAAAGAACAAAAGGTAGTCACCTTGAGCTCCACAAATGTGGGAACCAGTACTTATGTATCTCTCGTGTTACTAGAATATACGCCTGAAGATGACATAAGTCAGTGGATATATCATGAAGAACCTGAACCTATTCCTCCTTTAAAGGAATATTTTCAAGAGATGTACCCTTGGTCCTCTAAGTACGCTGAGAAACACAATTATCAAGGGGGAGGTCTTGGTCTAGAAGAGCTATGAAGAAATCAGTCAATCGACACTTCTGTATATCCAAAGAATAAAGGCTTAGGGTATGCCAAAAATAAAAAGGGTCATGCAGCATTGACTAGTTACTCTAACAATGTCAATGTAGGGGATGGTCTTTTGGAAGCTATACCAGAAGAAGAATGTATCATACACATGTACGATGATGTAGACCATGTAGATCTTTCCTCCATGTTTGAATGCCTATTTGTTTGCACCATCAGCCTTTCCCTACATCATCCTGAACTCATAGATTGGGACCTATGTGAAAGCACACCTACCAACTCACTTACCTCAATCGATACCTATGTACACCTCATGGGATTGGGGGAAGATGAATTCCCTAGTCACCAAAATAAGAAAAATCAAAATTCAAAAGGGTCACCTAGTGAAAACCTCCTTGAGGCACTTGTTGACTCAGAAAAAGTAAAAACAAAGGACATATTTGACAGTGAAAACCTCAGTGAGGTGCCAGAAGATGGGGACGTTCATCTTCCCCTTATAGGAACGCATTGGTCTGAACGATCATCCATCTTGATAGAGGAAACACAAGAAATCAATTTGGGAACTAAAGAGGATCCCAAAATTACCTATGTGGCCAAGGCATTATCAGAAGACAAGTATTCTACCATCTCCAAGCTCCTTAAGGAAAGCAAGATCAATTTCATATGGGCATATTCAAACATGCCCGAGTTAGACCCTGCCTTGGTAGTACACCATCTAGATGTGTGTCCTGATGCAAAACCAGTTAAGCAAAATGCACCTACAAGTTTCCCTATTGGTCAAGAAAGAATTGGAGAAATTGTTGGAAGCCAAATTTATAAGACCCATTGACTACTCTTAATGGATCTCCAACATCATGCCAGTAGCCAAACCCAATGGGGATGTCAAAATATGTATAGACTTTCATGATCTTAACAAGGCTTGTCCTAAAGATGGCTTTCCTTTACCGAACATAAATATGTTGGTTGATTTAATTGCAAGACACAAGATGCTATCCCTTATGGATGGATTTTTTGGATATAATCATATCAGGATTGTGCCATAGGATCAACATAAGATGTCCTTCACCACACCCTAGGGTACATTTTGCTATAATTTTATGCCCTTCTGGCTTAAGAACACAAGAGAAACTTGTCAGCGTGCAATGACTGTCATCTTTCATGATCTTATCCACATCATCATGGAAGACTATGTTGATGATCTCTTAGGAAAATCAAGAACTAGAGAAGAACACCTTGCAATCCTAAGAAAGATCTTTGAATGGCTAGAGCACTACAGGTTGTGCCTCAATCAAAAAAAGTGTGTGTTTGGGGTTATGTTAGGAAAACTGATGGGCTTCATTATCTCCAGGGGAGGTATAGAAGTGGATCTAGCAAAAGTCAAAGCAATTTTGGATATTCCTCCACCTCGCAACTTGAAACAATTAAGAAGTCTCCAAGGTAAGCTATATTCCATCAGAAGGTTCATAGCATAGTTAGCTAACAAGTTCCAACCATTCACCCACCTCCTAAAAAATAATACTTCCTTCAAATGGGATCCTATGTGTCAACAAGGTTTTGACAAGATTAAAGAATACTTGGCTCATCCTCTTGTCAGTATGCCTCCAATCCTAGGGAAGTCACTCTTATTATACATCTCAGATACTTCAGTGGCACTGTGGGCACTACTAGCACAGCATGATGAATCATCCAGAGAACAAGCTATCTACTATATTAGTCAAACCTTAGTCGGCTATGAGCTCAACTATTCTTCAATAGAGAAGGCCTACCTTGCTGTAGTTTTATGTTCACAAAAGCTTAGACATTATATGCTTAGCCATCTGGTTAAATTAATATCAAAAGTTTACCCACTGAAGCATTTGCTATCCAAAACAACTTTTACTAGTCGAATGGCCAAATGGGTCATGTTGCTGAGCAAGTTTGAAATAGAATATGTGGACCACAAAGCTATTAAGGGACAAATAATAGCAGATCAGTTAGTTGACGCTCCCCTGGTTGATGCACATCCTTTAGTAATAGAGTTTTCTGACGAAGAGGTCTTTACAGTAGAGGAAGCCACTTCATGAACACTATATTTTGATGGATCATACACACATAGCAGATCGGGGGCAGGCATCTTGTTTGTCACCCCCCAAGGCAATTATATCCCAAAGTCATTTAGGCTAGCCTTTTCATGCACCAACAATATAGTAGAATATGAAGCTCTTCTCACTGGCCTTAGAATCACAATCAAATGGAATATCACTCACTTAAGGGTCTTCGACAATTCACAATTAGTCATCAAACAAGTCAATGATGAATTCTTAACAAAGGATGAGAAGTTGCTACCTTATAAACGCATGGTTGATGACTTTAAGAAATCTTTCACCTCTATTCAGTTTGACCAGTTCCCCAAAATATAGAACAAATTTGTTGATGCAATGGCTACAATTAGTTCCTCAATTGACATGCCCAAAGATTACAAAAAGTGTGAATTCCCGATTGAACAACTTTTAATCCCTACATACAATATCCCTGAGAGTGAGATGGTGTGTGAAATCGTAGGTCCTACATCCCCATGGTATCATGAGATCTATGCTTATCTTCACGACAACATCCTACCCACTGACCTTACCCACAATCAACATAAATCATTCATCCAATGTACATCCCATTACACCATCATAGGTGATACTCTTTATCGTCGTGGATATGGGGTATGTGTAGGATCATCATAGAAAAAATAAGCCCTTAAGTGGCAAAAAATTTAGAAAAATCAAAGTTAGGCAACTTGACATAAAAATTTGAATAAGTTATCTATATTATTTCAAAAATATGTAAGAATAGAATCTATAGAAAATTTAATTTAGTTTCTAAACTACTAGGTTTATTTTTTAAAAATAGAAATCTATTTGGTGAAAATTTGAAATTTCAATACAGTAGTACTTAATTTCAGGGAAAAAATAAGAAGTAGGTGTCTGTCTCACCACCCTAACCACAATAAAATGATAATTTTTTTTATAATATTTTAGATATAAGTAGAGGACTCATGTACCGATGTGATGCATATTTTATTTTAATTTTTTTCCAAGTAAATAATTAATTATGATTTTTTATTACAGCGTTTAAAAATATAAAAACTCATATGTCTAACCACCTTTAACTTAGTCAAAACTTCATGAAAGTCATTTTTTTTTAATCTTATAGTATGTGAAGCATATAATATGACACATGTTTTGGATTCAAAAATGTGATACCGTTTGAAAGCTATAGATGTTTTTCAATCAGCCTATCAATCAGGACTTTAGTCATAATTCAAATAGAAAATGAATAATAATTATTTATTAAATTCAAAGTAAAGCATAATTTATATTGGTGGGAAGTTGAGAATATCCTTTAAAAACCCTTTTTGTTTCATAAATTTTGGGTAAAAAACAAGTCGTCAGCCACATACCCATCATATTGCCACTTTTTGGCCCATCATGATCCTACACATACCTTATGATGGAACTCTTCTTCAATGTCTAAACGAGGCCAAAGCTCACACTGTGTTAATAGAGGTACATAGTGGTGTTTGTGGGGCCCACTCAAATGGCATGGCCTTAGCAAAGAATATCCTCAGGGTTGGTTACTATTGGCCTACATTGGAACATGACTTGTGAATTTGTGAATAAATGCTTACCTTTCCAACAACATGCAAACCTAATACATGCTCCTGCTCAAGATTTGTAACCTATCATAACACCATGGCCCTTTTCTCAGTGGGGTTTCAATTTAGTTGGCAAGCTATATCCTCCATCCTTTGATGGCCACACCTTCATTATCATTGCCACTGAGTACTTCACTAAGTGGGTGGAAGCCATACCACTCTCCCAGATAATGGGTACTCGATATCCAAATTCATCCTCTACCATATTATTTGGAGATACGGCATCCCCTCCACCATCATTTCCAACAATGGTAAACCATTCAAAAACCAGTTATAAAAGAAGTATGTGAAACCTTTCATATCCAACATCGGTGGTCCACACCCAATTACCCTCAAGGTAATGGATAGGCGGAAGCCACTAACAAAAATTTGATCAAAATTTTGAAAAAGGTTGTCAATAGTACTAGTCAAGATTGGCACCTCCACATTCACCCCACCCTTTGGGCTTATCGTACATCCATCCGCACTCCCACTAGCACCACTCCATATTCCCTTGTCTATGGTGTTGAAGCCATCTTGCCAATTGAAGTTGAGATCCCATCTCTAAGAATATCTTTGAAGAATCTCATCACTGAAGAAGATTCATGGGTTGCCCGCCTAGCTCAATTGGAGCTCCTAGATGAAAAGAGGATCAAAGCATACAATCACCTTCAAGTGTATCAAAATTGTCTCAAGAGGAGTTATAACAAGAAAGTCTATCCCTGCCAATTTAACATTGGAGATCTAGTTCTTAAAGAGAATCAGCGTACACAATAGGACCGAGACAAGAAAGGAAAGTTTGAAACTAATTGGTTGAGTCCTTATGTTATTACAACAAAGTATGGATCAGGGGCATACCACCTTGCCACACCTGAAGGGGAGGCTCTTGAAGAAATTATCAACATCATGCACCTAAAAAGGTTTTATACCTAAATCAGCTGGGTTCTCCTATCCTGCCACAATCAGAAAAATACAAAAAAAATCAGAAAAATCAGAAAAATCCAAAAATAGTAAAAAGAAATAAATTCGTCCTATCGTGAAAACCACCCTTGGTGACACCTTGGATAAGTACAGTTGGTGAAAACCTGGTAACGGGTGTCATCCATAGAGAGCTTAATCATTAGCTACCTTGTGTCCTAGTTACTGCATGTCTCCATATCCTATCACTTCATCTGCATCCTGGCCTTGGCCCATTGATATTTTTTGATTGAGCATTGGACGATTATACACTATCTGTCATCCCAAGATTTTATCCTAATCTAAGCTTATGTCACCAATCTAGTCATCTTGTCAGTCTATCATCATCTAGGGTCCTTCATCATGTCGATCTCCACTTAGATCTCATCCTTCATCAGGTTGGTCTTTTTGGCCTTTGTCGAACTACGTTGCCCCTACGCTTTTACATAGGCAAGGCTGATCATTTGATTCACCCCCAAGGCATTTTTACCGTCGCATTTCGGGCATCCATCATCTGTCTCCATCATCCCCTTTTTTCTTTTTTCCATAGTCAGTCGTCATTCATCTTTTTTTGAACTATGTTGCCCTTGTGCTTTCACGTAGGCAAGGTTGATCTTCTGATCCACCCTTGGGGCTTTGTCATCTCATCAGTATCCATTGGTCCTCTTTCTGATTTTATCCATGGTCTTTTCTTGAACTATGAGGGCTCTACACTTTCACATAGGCAAGGCTAATCTTTGATCATTCCTTGAGCCCCTAGGTCATTAGGGTGTGTTGGTCATGTATCAATCTCATGTCTTGTCTCTTGTGTCATGTTGTCAAGTATGCCCTTCTCCCGTTGGTTCTTCACAAATGAGACCCTCTAGTATCGGAAGATCTAATTAATGTCAAAAATCTTTCATCATGTGGGTCATCTTAGTTTAGTATCCATCATTGGTCTCAATAGGATGCATCCTTCCCAACAAACCTCATCAACCCCATCCATCCTCTTGATCTTATGGAAAAGGACATTTAAACTTGATTGTGATATTTCAATGCTTTTGGCTTTTGTTTATTGTTTGAGATCCCTATTACAACTAGTCAAGATTTCCATAATCTATCATATTATGGTGTGTTTTGATCAGTTAACATAGGGGCATAGCTTGATTGTTTATTATTGTTGTCTACTAGGTTGTTCCCACATAGTACCCACTACGGTCTCCAAGATCCTGTGTTACATTGGGACATCCCTTTGTGCTTGTGGTTATCCCAATACCTAGCCCAACCAAGGTCTCTGTGACTTTGGGGTGTTGGGATAACCTTGTCTGTTGTGTTTGTTTTATGCATTAGATGCCAACTTGCCTTGGTTTCATATACCTTGACACCTGGTGTCTTATGCTATAGCAAAAATTAGTGCTTCAAAGATGGAAAATTAAAATTAGGATTGCATTTCATAATCAATTTCATTGCATTCATCCCTATCCATTAACCTATGATTTTGGTTGTGCAAATATTCACCTTCTCTTTCTTTCATTCTTCTCAGGATATCAATGGTATTCGACAGGTACAATTTCACACCATCTACCCACATTCCCATGCAATTCCTTATTGACATTTATGTTCATTACATGTTGCATTATAGGTTCATTGCATTATTATCTTACTAAGCACCTTAGATTCATTTTTTATATCCATACATTTCCATATTATATCATTAACATATTACATGCATCACCACCTGCATTACAAAATGTTAAGTCCATATACATCATACATAAATTTATAAAACATGCATCACATCTTACGTTACACATGTTAGTTGCATGTATCCACACATAACATCATAAACATAATTACATCATCATGATCACCCATCATAACATCATAAACATACACATATGCATAAATAGAATCATCCATCATATACATAACATGGTTTCAATAAAGGTTATCACATATCATATAAATATCAAAATCATATATCCATCACATAGTCCATAATAATTTCCATCAATATCATCAAAATACATATCCATCGTATCCATCATAATCACAAAATAAAGTACCAGTACAAAGATCTAAATAAAGTACTTTATACTGTCCACCCTGCACTTGTCAAAATCTGATATCCTATCATCTACCAAATGAGCTGCCTACGTCTGACCTCTGTAGAGAGTCTAGCACTAGCCCTCTACGAGGGAGTGTCCCCTGTGACTCACTGTATCCTCAAGTCCATGTCCCTAATGTCTGGGATGGCATGGGAATCTAAGGAGCCTGTCAGATAATGAAACGTGTGCTACACTAGATCTAGAACCACATGTTGATAAGCGATCATCTAGTAGGTCACCTCCCTCATGTACTCAGAACTCTCCACGGCCTAATAGTTGGCAGCATTGCACTCATGCCTATATCTATCTCAATCTCTGGTAATGACTCCCCTCTCCTATGTCCATGCATCTTGTGCCAACCTAAGTTGATCTCTCTCTACTCCCAGTCATGCCACCTACTCTATGGCCCTATCCCTCTCATCCTGCATCTGTGCCTAAATAGCTTGTATATGTGCTTGTAATCTTTGCACCTCTAGCTCTATCTCCCCCCTCACCTTGTGTTGCATGTTCCCGACCATGTGCCACCTCTCTCTCCACGATCTCTACCCAAGCCACTATTACATCCCTCTCCCCCTGTAAGGTCTACACCTGCTTTGTAGCCCTATCCCTCTCCTCATGCATCACTTGTACCTATGTCTATGATCTGTCTCTCTCACCCCGAAGGGCCTACACCTCTGCATGCACTATGTCCCTCTCTCACTGCACAATCTCTAACCGGGCCTCTATTGCCTCTGCCCTCGTCCTCACATTCCCAAGTGTTGTCTCTGTCATAGACACCCTATCCTGGAGCCCAGTCCTCTCCCTCAGCAGCCCTATCACTTGTAGCCTCAACTCCTCCATCTCCCTCTCGGCTTGTTGTCGATCCTCTATCGAGACCTGATCTACTACCCCTTCGAGCTCCTATTGTCCCCTGGCATGTGCTATATTCATCACTTCCTATAGTTTATCTGAATCCCAGGTCACCTTGGCTAGCTCACCATGTACTCCATGTACCTCTAATCGCAGAACATCTCTATCCCTCTCCACGTCATGTACCTATGAAGTCAGGTGATCCACAATGAAACCATAATCCCTTTGTCCCTCCACCTACAATCTATGCACCTCAACCTTTGCAACCCTTAGCCTTTGCTTTGTCATCTGTAACCTCTCCTAGGCCCCTCTCAACAATATGACAAGATCCTCAGCTGGCACACCTAATACCACCACCAACGGCTCCACCACACAAATGTCAACATCCATAGCATCCAGACTTGCCTCATCATGCCCTACTCAGCCCCAATCCTCACCCAAACTCTCCTCGAATGTCCCCTCCTCCCCACCCTCATTTGTCATCCTGCAAATCTCCCCTCCTCTTCAAGCTCATCTCCCTCCTCACCCATCCCCATCTCTGGCTCCTACTCAGCTCTGATCTCTACCTAGGCCCTCCTTCGTTGTTTTCTCCTCCTCGCCACCCTCCCTAGTTGTCCTAAAACCCCTGTCCACTCCTCCCTCACCTCCATCCCTACCTCATCATGCTCCTGCTCAGCCCTACTCTCCACCCAATCTCTCCTTTGTTGTCCTTTGCTCCCTACGCCCGTCTACTATCCCACAACTCTCACCTCCACCTTAGGAATATCCAACATCTCAACCTCTGGTCCTCTCTCATCGCCCTATTGTGTTGCATCCATCTCCTCCTCTACATCCATCCTCACTCTATGCCTCCTTTGTTGTCTCCTCCTCCTCATCCTCTATAGCTATCCTGCGGCCCTGATCTCACCCTGTCCTCCACCCTGATGTCCTACAGCCCCTGCACCCTCCTACTGCCCCAACTACCTCATGTCCTCTCGGTTGTTGTCCTCTCCTCTTTCTACCCTCACTATCCAATCATCGTTCATCCTTTGATCCAAACCTTAAGGCCCCCACAATGGGCTCCTCTAGCGTAATCCTATACCACCGATGGTTGCAGAACCATCTGGCATATCGGGTTGTCACCCTTACATCTATCTCCCCAACACCCCTCCCTAGGTAGGGAACTAGATGTAATATCTCTCAGTCCTCTCTAGAAAACCTCAGTGAAATTGGCTCCCCCCATGGCTGCTCTCGGCTAATCTGTCAGAACATGTCTGGACCCTACAGGTTATCTTGTACAATGCCAAACTATTTGGTCACTTTTTCCTATGCACCTCCACTATATAGGACTCCCTCCTGACTAAAAAGCACCTAGTCATGAAGTAGTTTCGTTGTCTCACCTCATCCTCCATCCATCTCATAAATCACTCAAACATATATGGTCGCCACAATATATGCTCCTCCTGAAGGTCATCCAAAGTCCTCCATCTTTCTACATCCCCCTGACCCACATGATGAAAAACCCAACCCTCATCCTGATCATACCACCAAGCTAGTAGGCATTGTCTCAGATGTCTGTCTCGGGCTCACTATCCCTAGCCTAGCCACACTAATGTGTTCCTGTGCCCACTTGCAATAGCCTCACATGTCACGCTTGGCACCCTCCCAGAATGTGATGACTTGTATGTCTCTCAGAAGTCGTATAGAACACATGCACTTGCATGCAAATTGTCCTCTCACCTTAAATAATACAAGTCAAATCACCTTCATAAACCTTAGACTGTAGAAACGCCTGCTCTGGTCTGGCAGCAGTAATCCATTGATTAGTCCACATAGATAAAGTGGTAATGGTGGCACCCTCAATGACAGACATTGATCCACATCCAACTGTCCTCTCTGCATAGGTAGGTCATCTCACCCAAACAACACCCATATGGTGTCATCCAAATTCGCTCTGCCGATATCACCTCATTCTACTAGATGCCCGCTATCTTAGTAGCATAGCCCGAGAACGCCGACATCGCTATCTCCATCGCTTATCAATGATGTCAGCATAGCCCAGTGTGCTTTGATCGTCGGGTATCCTAATAGATGTAGCAACCCTGCCTACTCCAAAGCATGGTGATCTGCTCCAGTCATGGCCGCAATAGTCACCGCCAACACCTCTGAATGTCTCTCATGGGTCCACAATGAGTCAAAACTCTGCATCCCTAATAACCCGCATGTTAGTCCATGTACCTTTTCTTTTTCCTCTCCCGGCCTCAGGAAATCATTTTTGCTAATCTTTTTCCTTCTTTTACCTTGTCTTTCATTTCTCTTCCCTCCCCTCGGGTTCCCCCTGGTTTTGGGCGCAATCACCCCATTTTGGGGCAAACAAGCCCTAGTCGACAGGCAGACTTGTCCAAGACTCGACGGGCAAATCTGCCCCGAGCCCAAGGCAAGCTTGACCCCATTCGGGGTGGACCCACCCCCATCTAGGGCAGATGCACCCCACCCTGGGCGAACTTGTCCCGAGCTTTCTCGGCATCAGGGTGGACCCGCCCCAGCACAGGGAGGACGTGCCCCCATCTAGGGTGAACCTGCCTTTGCCCAGGGCAGAGGTTCCCCTATTTGAGGTGAACCTACCCTTGCCTAGGGTGGACCCGCCCTTGCCTAGGGTGGACCCACCTCATTCGAGGCAGATCCACCCCAAAAATCCTAACCTGGGGACATGCCTCCCCTCTCTAGTATCTTCTCTGCCCGTCCTAGGCATTCTTTTTCAATTTCTAGGGTGCATTTACCCTTTGATTGAGCAAATTCACCCCCCCATTCCCGTGCTTCTAACTACCAGTTTTTTCCACCCATTTGACGAAATCAAAATTTTGCCGCCAACCCATTTTTCTAAGCTACCCTGAAAACAAAACCCAACTTTTCAAATAAGCATAAAAATTAAAAAAATACATTAAAAATGCTTAAAATCACCCGAAAAGGGTTTTGACTCTAACCTGGCATGGAACCGCGCGCTCATGGTAAAATCACCACACCTCGTCCCCTCGATGGATGATATCTGAGTCATAATCCTCTGGCATCTTGTCTCCTTGTCTCCTCCCTCTCCTCTTCTCTCTCTCTCTCAACTGCTACAGTGCAAATGAGAAGTGGTAATTTCTCAAATTACCTTATATAACTTTTCCCTCCCTTTTTACCCTTTTTAAGTGAAGGGTATTTTTTCCCCTTTATTTAAAATTCTTTTAGCTCAACTAATTCCCTAACTTCCTAGGGCTGCCATTTGCAAACTGTATCTCCAATCGACTCCGTTCAAAAGCCAAACCTACCTAATATTAATTAAACGATTTATTTAATTAATATTTGCCTTCTACCTAAGGTCCCTAAAGTATTTAATTCAACAATTAAATACTTTACCTTACACCTTTTCCTCTCTAAATTAAATAAACATATCAATTTATTTAATTTAGTCATTTGACCTTATTGAATAAAATCAATTTTAAATTCTTCATTTTTCTCTCTCCTTGTCACATCCTCCATAATCCTCTTCTAATCTAGATTAAGTTAATTAATCCATAATTAGGATGTGCACTCCTTAATCGAGGATTAATGTCACATCCTCCATAATCTTCCACTTGCTTCTAATCCCTCATTAATTTTCCTTTATCATGTATTTGCACAACCTTAATCTAATCATCTTGCCACATTTAGCATACCTTTTTGGTCAACCTTTACATATTCCACATTTAGCATTGACCCTCTTCCCCATGTGAATTTTTAATTCACATTTATTCATCCAAGACTCCTCTCTTCCCCATGTGAATTTTTAATTCACATTTATCCTTCCAAGACTCTCCTTATTCCTATGCAACTTCTAGAACCTTTGACTTGTCACATCACTCACATGTGTCCAAGTCTTCTAGAATCTTTGACTTGTCACATCACTCACATGTGTCAAAATCCTACCTTTTGGGAACCTTGTCTTATCCACAAGATTCTTCCAATCATGTGAATTTTTAATTCACATTTATTTCTCCAACTACTTTCCTCTTCCCCATGGAATTTTTTGAGGAATTCTAAAATTTCTCAAGTGTCATTTTCATTCTCACTTGGGGACAAGAAGTTCCTTTTTGAGGAAATCTTCTCATCTCCCAAGGTACTTTCAAAGTACTTGTCTTTCCTACACATCACTTGTAACCTTTCCATTTCACCATGTCCTTTGGACATGTCATCCTCCACATGTCAAGATGTGAGGGCTTGTGAATCATCAACTCACCATAGCCCTTCATCTTGGCCATGGTGTCTCAATCCTGGCCGTTGAATTCTCTAGAGAATTCAATTTTCTCTATAAATACCCCCCCTTTCATTCATTCACACACCTTATGCATCTTGTAACACCCTTATGTTAGTGTGACATTCAAGCCATCATCAAGTAATTTCTTGCATTCATATCATTTCATACACTTACCTTCATTTCACCACCATGGCATACTTAGTTTAGTTTTTACCCCACCTTGCATCCATTTCTTCATCCCATTGCCATCCAAGGAGCTTACACATCAAGCTGCATCAAGGGCCAACCAAGGAGATCGATATGAAAGAAAGGTATAATCGTTTATCTTTATTTTTCTTTTGTGTTTTCCTTAGGCTAATCGTTGAGGTGGTCTAGTGTTTTCATTTTGCATTTCTAGTTTAGTTTTGCATTGTTTAGAATAGAGAGAAAAAACACTTGCACATAGGAACGTTACGTATTTTCTATCTAATAGTCACACACACCCACTCATTTAGGTTATTTGGAACCTTGTCATGCCAGTTCAAGTATTGAATCGATAAAGTCTTAAACCTAAGTTGATAGGCTAAGTGACCTTAGGAATAATAATGCCTTATGTTATTAAACATCTTTGTTCATCAAATTAAAATTAATTGCAAATAACTATTGAGAATAACTTATTATGGCATATATATATATATATATATATATATATATATATATATATATATATATATATATATATATATTACATGTATATATATACATACATGCATAGGAGATAATGTGTATAGATGTATGTATTTGTATATGAAAATGTGCAGATGTAATGTTTTAATGTTTACGTATATTCATACGCATATATGTGTACGGATATGTAGGAAAAAGTTAAAAGAAACGTATATATATATTGATATATATAGGTAAATATTATATTTTATTTATAAAGCCTTAATAAGTGGTTGATATGCCACACATATACAAAGTATATGGAAGATATAAATGACAGTACAGTGGTCGCCCATTTTAGGTGCCACCATGTGCATTTATCAATTATCATTATTGCTACACAGTGGCTAAGCATTTGCACTTTTTTAAAGCTATTAAAACAATCACGATAGGGTGGCGGCTTGGAGGCTATTTTGCATGTGTTTTTATTAAAAAGGAATCCCATGACTTGGGTAATTGGGAAGAAAGTAGGTTTGAATGAAATTTGACTGCCTGACGTGCCACATAATGGGACTTTTTCTACAACATTAAATTGCAAAATGACAAAGTATTGCTTCACCAAGCTAGCCGCGGCAATAAGAAGGTGAAGTCAACTTGGTTTTTTGACTATTTCTAACTGAAAATTGTATTATCTATAACTGCATTTCAAAGTAGGGCTTATTGGCATTGCTTGAGTTATTCAAATGTCAGTCATGGCAATTCAAAAGTGCATAATCGACTATTTTATGGGAGTTGTTCTCACACCTGGCAAAGTATAGGCAAGTTGTGGCAACATTGGAGTTATTCGAGCTTCCTAATGCTAACTATTTTCTATTTAAAAAAAATTGGTTTGAGAATAAATATGTAGTAGTTGCTCATTCTACAAGTTGCTCGTTAGTTTTTAAATCTTGGAGAGAGTTGCATACATGAGATTAGAGGAGATAAATAACATAGTGTGGAGATCTTGCAAACTGCATATCAATACCCCATAGGGTGAGAATAACTTGATTGTATTAGATTTAGATTGCTTAATAGTTGCAAACTAAATGTTGTGCTTTGGTGCATTTGATGTCGAAACATTTGATGCATAATAGGAAACTAACAAAGATATTGTCTATGAAAAAAAGCTATAACTATCAAAATATATCTTCCAACTGGATCTACTCCTCAACTACTAATCCAACTACATAGGTTCACGAAGGAGGTTTATTTGCATAAGTAATGAAAACATAAATTAAATGAAGATGTGCACCCTCCTTCAAAATAGAGAGAGATAAAGTATTTGCAACTAAAACTATAACCAAAAAAAGAAGAAGAAGACAAATAGGTTTGCAACTCTACTTTAATGGCATGACAGAGACATGCTTTATGCAAATAGTCACATTAGTTTCTTGATTACTTTAAACTTCTTCTTTCCTCCATCTTATTGAATGCTTTGATGACTCGCAATGGACTAGTCAACTTATCGCTTCCATAATTTCTACAACTCTCACATTTCCAGTGTCCTTGGAATCTCCCCTATAATTGGCCTAGAATCCTTTGGCTATGAGTTAAGTTCTCCAGTTGCTGCAGGTTGCAATTCTTCTGGTTGCAATGAGTTAGTTTCATCTGAAGCGTACATACCATTAATAATCATGAATTAAACACATATTTACACTGAATTTCATACACATTGACACATTCATCCATGCAAAAATCGTCATATCATAATCATATTTCCACTCATCAAAATCTAGTTTGGATGGCATAAAATATATAAATGTTGGAACACAACAATATATTGAGAGGGAGGGTAAATCCATAGATCTTAAAACTTAGCTCTTAAAATCTTTTGTGCATACTAATTTCTTGTCCTTGGTGTGCAGATTAAAACATGTGATACAAAAATATAACCAATCACACAACACATCACATAACACATGATATATGCGGAAAACCCAAGCTGGGAAAAAAAAAGATGAGAAATGTTGCTAGGATCTACTATCCTAATCCAACCTCACAATCAAATCCTCTATTACAATGTTTAAGGTCACCAAACCTATGGAGACACCAATCCCCTGATTTAGGAGCACCGACTGCAAGGAAGCATCAACTCCCCTAATTTAGGAGCACCAACTCCAAGGAGACACCAAACCCCTTGAGCACCAACCCAATTATCTAATGGCACCAACCAATCAAATTTACATTGACAAATATATTTTTGTTTACAATTCAATGTTGCAACTTACTTTGTAACTACACAATACTTTGTTGCAATCTCGACAACTCACTCTTTGTTGTTGATGTTGCAATATAAGCAACACATCCCCTTTGCTTTACACTCTCTTTCTCCTTTGCACTTAGAACATTATTTATTATACTCTTTGAATATTAACCTAGATTTGAATCTCTGTTTTGTTTGGGTTATACTCATTCAGAATGTTAATACTCCGTCTGTTGCACTAATATCTTATCATTCTTCCTCTGCTACATTATCAACAATACATGACTCTATTATGCTCTCTCTACCCCTATAGACTATTCTCACTCACTCACAGCTTGTAGACCCCACACCTTCAAGACAATTATTTGATCATCTCCTTTTTGCTTGACTCCATCGATTTGCAATCAATGCCTCAAGATTCTTACTCATATCTCAATCAACTAGAAAACTCTGTTAGGGTTTCCTTGACCTTCCAACTTCACCAACAAGATGTTAGTTTATCTCGAGTCTTGCACCGTCATCCAACTTATCATGAAAAAATCTATTAGGTTTTATCAGATATCTTCATCATTACACTACCTTTGTATCGAGCCTCACAAAATTTATTTTTGATATAAAAAATTTGCTAAGAATAACAACCTACAACACCCTAGAATCAGATATGCATTAAATGAGTTTCTTTGACTATGTGACCTGATTCTACTCTCCATATCCCTTGCAAGTTGTGCCATTGCTTTGCCAATCAAATCTTCACCAACACAGGTCATAGGTGCAGTTGAACAAATTAAATTCATTTATAGTTTCGGTTACCAGTTGAAACCATCATTTACATGGACTTAGTTGTTTGTGATCTTCATCATTGAATCTAGGCCATCAATCTTCGTCCTTCGTGCCATGATCCATTGTTCTTCGTTCATCTCAACATGTTTAAATCATCACTTTCAAATTATTCTTCTTCAAACAAGCATCGTTGATTTTCATATGTGACTAATGATTTACACCATTGAAGAAACTTTATCCTATCAAGTAGACACATATTAGGGTCCTACCGATAAACACCATTCACACAATACCTCTTGTGAATGACACGGGCCCACATGCCATCTATCATCCATGTCATTGCCACACAATTCACAACAATGATGTGAATTTGTCTATCATGCAATTGGTCTTCACCATTTTTTAGCATAGTCACCTTCCATCACCTTCGCCTTCCTATCGGGTCCCACCAAGGTCTTTGCCATGACTTCATTGTGTTGAGGGGAAACCAAAGCAACTCTCTCTAATATAGCATTGTCTATTTTATGAAGTTCTATCCAAATGTCAAAGAGACGCTGAAGCAACTCACATCGATATAAGAAGGTGTTGTCAATATGCCTTGTAGCTTTGATTAGGTGGTCTCTATTTCCTACATGTCACCCTTGTCATCATCGTACAACAAACGTCACCAGTGTGACTTGATATATCAACCAAAAAATTGTCACCACATGTCCCGACGACATCATCCTTCATCGTCGTTTGGTCCCACCTTATCAACATGTCAAGGAGACTAATCATTTCATCTTGCCAATATCCATATTTCTTCTCGATGAAGTTCCTTTAGCTGATGCAAACATTTGTTTTCACCTATCAATGTGATGTTATTCTCCATTTTCAACAACTTTCCAATTGCTCTCCTTTGAAATTCAGGAGTTGCCAATCTCCCTTGCCTTACACTTTGAGTGCCTTGTTGAGTACAACAAGTAAGCCTAAGCCATTATGCTCGATGCTCCTTTTACTCCTATCAAGATTCAACCATTAGCCTCATCCTTTTCCATTTACCTCTTTTCATAGTTATCACAAACTAGCACCCAAACCTCTGAAACATCGAAGAACCGAAATACCAACTTTACAAAGAACTTATTGGATGTCGGAGTTTGCTCTTCCACCTTGCCACTTTCCATGGTTTCAATGAGTTGCAAGACTCCCTATTGAATTGCAATGCCCAAAACATTTTCAGGTGGTGGGGGTTCCTCCATATTGCTTTCTTCAAACACAAAGATAGGCTACACTTCTGAAGATCAAAGTCCGAAATACTTTGGAATTAGCAGATTTTTATTTATAACTCTGAGGGACTTGGTAAGGGGTATGATCCATAACCAATGCCCAAAACATTGGAGGAATAATAAAAAATGAATAGCTCCTAACCCCTTCTTTCTTTAACAAGTGATATATGGTAGGCCTGAGGTTCAAACTCTTGCAATCTCTTCAACACTTGCATAGCAACATCAAAACAACCTTCATGAGTTAGTCCATTGACATCAATCAAGCTCATTGCTAAAATCTCCCCCTTTTACATCTATAAGATATCATTTTGACATCAGTTCCATTTCACCTTTGATCTCTCCTTTTGAAATCAATGAAAACAATATACAAACAATAAAATATATATAAGTTTAGGAATGTATATAAATAGGCAACTTAAAGTGTTTAAAAGATATGAACAAAACAAGAGAAAACTAGCTATTAATCAGGCTCATCACATGTGTCATAGATCTATACTTGTACATATAAATTAGGATGTTCCTATGATTTTATCTTAGCCTTTTTAGGCACCTACTTGAGGTCAAAGAAGAACCTTGGATCTTACAATTTAGTGTTAAGTGGTTAAATTCTAAACTAAATTAGTTAATTTATTCTTATAGAGGAGGGGCTATTTGGTTGAGATACTTCATTCTAATATCCTCCAATAGGGCCACCCAATTATATGGAGAGTTTCTTAAGAGGTGTATGAATTAGATATTGACAAACATTCTATTGAGATCCTCCATAAGATCATAGGGACCAATACACTTTAGGGGATGATGGATTGCAAAGATTGTAGGTCTTTGTCACTCAATTGAAAACATCACTTGGGGCTCTTGTAATTCATCATTCCATCCTAATTCAATTAACCCTAACATTATAATTGGTCATTTATGCACAATTAGGTGGAAAATTTTGGTCCTTTTAGGTTTGAGGTAATTGTTGAACTAAATCTAGAGGGGTTGGAGTTGAGTTGGCTTAAATTGTTGGCATGTTGATGTAGGGTAAATATATCTTGATAAATTTTGTATTTATATTATGAGGGGTGATGGGCCCTTTTTGGAAAATATTCAAGGTGGAGGAACATGTCAATGAAAAGGCATTGTTTTTCCTCTTGGAGTTTGAAAATGAATTATAGTCTTGACATGTTTGAATATCATGACCCTGGTTTTGTGGAAGAAGTATAATTTTTTGAGATTGTAATCCTAATGTCTTTGATAAGCATCATATTAGCTTTCTTCAAAATTACAATAATTTTGCTATTAATTGTCTCTTTGATGTTAATTGTTTTGTTGGGCATAATAATTTTAGGGAGGGTAGTCAACAATATTCGCCACCATGTGAATGTTTTGATTTATCTTATTTAGGTAAGTATTTTTTATATTATATATTTTACCATTGTAATTGTGGATATTTTTTGTTGTTATCATTCTTTGGAAGTGAGCATCTATAATTCCATCTATTGTAGTGCTTCTATTACTTTTTAGGATCTTGGTTGTTGCAGTATTTTTGTTGCTATTTTTTTATTTTTTTATTAATTGAATTATAATTATTTCCATGGTTTTGGGTTATCAACCTTCCATTAGTTCCATACATTCTCCTTCCAATATCAATGGTAGATTGATTAATTTTCAAGGTAATTTTTAAGCCTTCTTTATAGGATTTGTAGGGAAGTTTTTGGACCTCTTCCCATGTGTCCCTATTCAAGGCATGTAAATATAGTCCATATAGTTCTTGATGCTCTTTATGCAATGCATTCATTGATGAAAAGATAACTTGTCTCCATTGAGTTATAAAGTTTGTTACCGATTCATTGTGGTCTTGTTTAGCACGTAAAAATTTGGATCCTAGTCTTAATGAGATTGTTAATACCAAATTCCATGAAAAAATTCACCAATAAGCCACTTAAAATATCACATCCAACCTTCAAATAATTGGTCTTACCAACTTGAGACAATCATTCCAAAGTCTTTGGGAAGATTCATGCAACCACTATGTCCCATGTCAAAATATCTTGAATAATAGTTATGTATGCCTTGATATATGTGTTAGGATATCCTTATTCATTGAAATTAAGAAGATTGGCATTGGTATTTTCACTATTACTTTCCTAGTAGCATAATCTAAGGGATCCTTTAGGTATGCAAGATGACCTTGAGAAGGAACCAATTATAGAAGGAAAGCCTCTAAAGGTAGAACTTAGGGATGATGTTTGGTAATTATGTTACACTTGGGTGCGTAAGTGTCATTGAAATTTTAAAGATTTTAGATGCCTTTGATGTATTGGAATAGTTAGTTGAAGCACTAATGTGATTAGGTATGTTTGAGTTTGGTTAGGGGGAATCCTTCTAGTTTCATATAGAATGGTTACATTATAGGGTGGAGGTGGAGAAGGCACAAAAGTCTCATTGCTTGCATTTTTAGAGTAATATGGGATGATCAAGAGTCCCCTTAGTTCAGATCATTTTGAGTGGTGAAGAAGGGATTATCATGAAATCATCATATTACATTCATTTGTGTTCAGTTTTGGGACAACTAGCCTCAAGTTCCTTGATTATTTGCATTGAGCAAATGATGAGATCCTCTAGGGTTGGTTCATTTTATTGATTAGTGTTTTTAACTTTACCTCTTTGATGTAAGTTTTATTGATAGTGTGTTGATTTAGTTATCCTATTTGTCATTAGTTTAGAAAAATTCTTTGATTGCATGCTCATTTTAATAGGCTACCTCAAGGGCCTCATGATACACTTGAGCATTTTCTAGACCCTATTCAAAATGACCCATTTCATTATTGATATGGGTAGTTTAGTTGTTTCTTAAAGTATGTATCAAAGATAAGGTATTGTTTATGAATTTTATATTGAACCAACTTGTGTTGGGATTTTGAATCATTTGGATTTGTGTAGAGGATTGTTCCTTGGTATTTCCCCCATATGAGGTTGTAAAAAACATTATAGTTTTGATTGTTTTTCGTATTTTTTTTACCTCTTGATGATCACCATCAGAGTTGATATCCTTTGTCATATCTATTTATTATAGGAGCCATATGGTTCAAAAATATTTAATAGTCAAAGGTAGGAGTAACTAGTTTGTTAAAAGGAACTTGTCCTTGAGTTCTTATTTGTATTGGAAACATATTTGAGGGTGCTCTTGCTATTGTATAATAAATAGAAAAAATGGGTAGAATATAATGAACAGAGATGGAGAAAATAAAATTTGAGAGGAATTATTCCAAAAAGGTTTTTTTCTTCAAATCAAGTTTACCAAAATATGTACTCTCCAAATCGAACTCATCACCATTGTATGTGAGTTATCAATGATAGACACACTTGTGGTTCACATTGATAGAATAAAGTTGACCAATGTTGTTTGGAAGGTGACAATATGTAGGGAATTAGGTGGGCCACCCTCTTCACAAGGAAGGAGTGCCCTATGGAGGATGATATATTTAGTCATGGAATAGTCATAGTGGTACAAATGTTTGTGGTTGTTTGTTGGGTCTTTATTTCCATGCATAAGGTGTTAAGGTCTTGGTGAGTATTTTCAAGAAATCTATCAAGATGAAGGTCTTCTATCTCAAATATGGCCTCCAAATGTGCTTACTCAATGACTAATTGTTGATCATTTTGTATGAACTGAGCTTGTTATTCCTTGATAGATTCAAAAGTAGAGAAGTTTTCTATCAACTATCTTAAGGTGACCTTTATCTGATCTTCTCTAAATATTGGACATATAGGTGTGATATGTTAAATGTACTAAAAAGAGAAATATGACTAGAGATTTCCTTGAAGCTTTGGTTTAAAAGTTTTTGATTGGTTATGGTTTGTGAATAATTTAAATATTGTAGGTATTTTCTTGTTGATAGGTTGGTCCCATTTTGAAGTTGCAATAATTCTTGCTTTACTGAGTTTGGGAGCATCTAACTCAAATACAAATGACCTAGTTGTCACACTTGTTGTTTTGTTGGAGTTCTACGACGTTTTTGATTGCTTGCTTGAAAGACTAATTTAAGTGCTGAAATAAATGGTTTAAAATAAACAAAGCTAATCTATATCTTTTTGTGTTTTATGTGTTTTTTGTATGCAAACTAATTAAATTTATCTAATATAATTTACTAAGTAAAACAATATTTTTATCTTTTTATCTAATTTATTTGTTTGTTGATTTTGCATGTTTGTTTAGATGATTTGAAGACAATGCACTTCTATTTTGGTCCATAAAAATTGCAAAGAAACAATCTAATCTAATTAATCTAATAAACCAAAACTAATGTAAATTTAAAAATTACAAATGAATGCTACAATTCTAAAGTGATAAAAGTAACTACTCAACAACTATTCTTTACTTTAAACTATTACAGTAAATGAACTATTTCAAGACAAAATAAATGAGAAACCCCACACTTGGAAATTGAGACTATCTAAGATATGAATTTGATTGTGATTGTTAGAAAATCATCCTTAGGGACTCAACTTTGCAACCTTGTTCTCTTCTCTTAGTTATGGAAAGTCCTCTTAGTGGAAGGGAGATAGAGAAGCACAAAACTAAGATTGATGAAGCATTAAATCAAAAGGGAACACTGCTATTGTGATTGATTGTATTGGAAAATGATAAATTCTAGAGCCTAGAGGTTACACGAGACTAGAGTTGTAGGAAAATATGTGAAAATAGTTAGCCTCTTGATATTACTCTCTTAAATGGATACTTAGATTTGTTGTTGTATGTGTGTATGAAGAAGCAAGAGTTAACACTTTCAAGGAGAAGCAATCAAAGATTCATTTAGAGTTTTTGAAATTCTACTAATAAGATTAAATCCACAAGCAATGAGGATAACTAATAGTTCTATGTGTTGGTTGCACTCAAAGGTGAATTGGTCTTATGTTCTAAAGTTAAATTTAGTGCAAGAATGACACATGCAAGAAAATTACATGGACAAAAAATAGAAGCATAATCATTGATTTTACTAGTATAAGATTGTTAGGCGGGTTTTTGTAACAACTCAATCCCAACCTCTGATATCAACTACCAAATTTTTGCTGAGTATAACTAATTTGTTTTCATTCAAGAGTTTCCAAATCAATTTCAACCGAATTAATTTAAATTTTCAACTAACTTCTAAGTTTCTAGTTTCAACTAAATTGAAACAACTAACTGTTTCATGAAGGGTCAGTAACTAAATAACTGTCAAACTAAGGTTTCCTTTGTAGCGAGATGGAAAAGAAAACTAGTTGAGATGTCCTTACATTATACAACTCATCAACTAACTTTTAAAAATACCAATTCCAACTGAAAGGAAAACTATTAACTGTAAACATATACAAAAAATTACTGAAGGATAATAACTACTTTTCTTTGCTTCCAGAAAATAACGAACAAATACTATAACTATTAAACCAATATAACATCTATCTTTCTAGGGTTTAAGAAATGGAAACAACTGCCATATTTCATCCAACAATTCTAACTAACTAATCCATCTAGGGTTCCCATTAAACCAATTGATGAACACAAGGTAAAGAAATATCTTCTTTATATTCATTAACTAAATCCAGATCTTTCACTTCAACATAATGATTCAAATAACTATATAACTACAAATTCTTCAATGAACATTTAACATAAAAGAATAACATTCATTTCATAAATGAAAGTAAACTTTAATGAGCATTGCATGTACCTGGATTTATGAGCGAGAAAGGATTAGATTTGACATCATCTTCATGCTGTTATACTTGGGAATCTTTATCAATGAGGGAAAGAGAATTATCATTAGGGGCTTTACCACCCAACCAAGACCTACTGTTCTCCCGTGTTCCTTCGTCATAAGAAACCCGACCCTTCTTGAGGGTAATCAACATGGATCATAATATCATCATGCCTCTGAGCCTGGTGTTAAGGACCTATAACTCCTGATCGACCTTGCTAAGGGTACCTCCCAACTAGAAACGTCACTTTGATTAGTGGTATATCTGGTACTTGATAGCTGACAGATGTTGAATCTAGCATCGTACCTTGGCCAAGGATTTTAATATTACTGGCACTCCTATGTCGTTGTCTTTGACACTTCTGTGTTGACATCACTAGCACTCCTATGTTGATATCTCTAGCACTCCTGTGCTAATATCCCTGGCACTCCTGTGTCGTTAGCACTCTCACCCTTGCTCGTCATGATCACATTTGTCTTAAGGTTACATTTGCAAGTCAAATTAAGTCTTCTTTTATATCCAATATATTTGCATTCCAAGTTCATCTTGCAATAGGGGTCTTTAAGTAGAGACTTAAGTCTTTTAGTTTTACAATTAAAATGAAAAGGTTGTTAGACACAACCGACCCATTCTTCTCAAGGAATCATAAATAAAATTTTAAATCATAGGAGAACTCTTAATTTGTTCTCTGTTCAGGTTTGATTCTCATTCCGTTAGGTTCAGGTTATATCTTAACCATTAAGTGAATGCATATGAAAAATGAGAAGCTTCCAAGATCTCAATATTTATATTGATATGTTTATGTTCAGGAGTTTTTTCGAACAATAGAAAGATTGGAAACCAAGTCAAGATTGAGTTTGCTGATTAGATTGAGTTTGGCTAGAATAATAAATCATTTTCCTCTGATTCCCTTAACTAAAAGTTATTTTAGATTACAGACCCAACAATCTTCAAGAAGTCAAGATCTGATCACAACATGGATAAAGAGAAGAAGTTTGTAACCATTCAGGTTCCTTAACAGAGGTTCAAGGTTTCAATTTAGGACTCTAATCAATAGAGAAAAACATACATATATTTGATGGTAGGATTGGCTTCAAGGTCGTCATTGCTTTAGACCCAAAAAAAAATGAGGATAGAACTCAAGAGACTGTTATCATTCCGGCATAACCAACAATAGAACCAATTCGATGATTAGAATTCTAGCAACTACCATTCACTATATTGATACACGGTAGGGTGAAATGCATTTCGAGTTAATCTTATTACACAAAGACTGATACAGTTACAAGTTGGTTGATACTAACCAGATTGGTTGCAACACTGAAAGGAAACTCTAGAATAATTCATCAATACAAAATGCAAAGAGGATGATTTATTCATTACTTGCTTGAGAGATTGAAAGGGAAACTTGATAACAAAGCTCCTATCCCGCAATTCCACGAACCAATAGAATCCTTGATGCTCAGATGAGGGAAAAATAACCAAAGACGGTAATAGGTATCGATACCACTAACAGGATGAAATATGTGCAAGGTCGACGCTAGACTCAAAACCACCGCTTCAACATACTTTCCCAAAAGGTTTAAATCTCCAAGTCACCAACAACAAAGAAGGAGACAAAATTATGATTGAGCTTGAGCCAGTGGATGAATACAGGGAAAAAGAGACCTCAAAATGTAAGAAGGAAGATTTAGCATAGTGAGGAGGCAAAACGAAATTGGAAATTGTATCACAATGGTAAGAAAGGACTTAAATGCAACCACAAAAATATAGCTTGACCCACTGAGAGAGAGAGAGAGCTAGAGTTCCAAGATGAGAAAAAGATGAAGAATGAAGATCAAATTCTCCTTAAGGAGTTCAAATTTTTCCCAAACGATTTTCCAAGAAACCTTTGATTTTCCCCTTCTTGGGCATTCCAACCCGTGCGGTGGCAAGATTTTGGGAGTTTTCTTTTGCCAAAACACCAACTCCAAATTTAAATCCATTTAATTTCAATGTTAAGCCTTACAATAGTTTTCAAATTAAAATCGGTGGCAAACAATTTTATATCTCTTATTATTAATTTAATATTTAATATCCTCTTGAGAATATATAAATATATCAAGAATTTGGTTCACTAACTCCAAGAGGATAAAATAAATATTTAAATTATATATATTATTTTAATTTGTTATTTATTAACCATTTGCCATCTCTTTAAAAAGGTGATAATTTAAATTGACTTGCTTAATCAATATTTATATTAATTTACTTATGGCCAAGGTCATGACGCCGACACAACTGTCATACACTGACTCGAGGTTGGATGATAAAATTGATCCATTGTAACCACGTCCTCTCCCCGATGATATTTCCCTTTCCCTTGTGACGTCGACAATCTTGCATCCATTGACAAGGATTATGGTTAGATCATTCTCAACGGCTTAATAATATGCATTTAAATTTAATCTCATGATCTCATTCAACTTCACGTGAACAATAAATTCACTGGAAAAATAAAAGTTCGTTAACATTACAGTTACGATAAAAGATCAACTATTGCATTCTTAATGTCATATTCATATGAAAGCAGTTACTTGCAATGAACATTGTATCCGAATTACATAACCAAACATATAGTCTCAATGTGAGGGATGTAACATATTCCTCCCCTTAAGAACCATCATCCTCGATGATTGTTTATTCTAAATTTAAACATAAACATAAACATAAAATATAGTGTTCTCAATTGCTCATCAAAAGATAAGGAAATTTCTGAAGGATTTCTTCATAATCTTCCTAAGTGGCATTTTCTTCAGAGTACTGGTTCCACTGGACCTTGCATTGCATAACCTCGCAGTTACGTAGGCACACCCTGCACACCTCGAGCACTCTAAATGGATCGACTGTGGTCACCCCTGGATCCCACACCTAGTGTTTCAACTGAAGTAACCTGATACTTTGTTTGACAGTTGTCTACCGCTGCATGGATTCTTTGTTGAAAAGTTGTTTGCTGAGATAGTAATGGCCTTCGCTGTGGCTGCCCCTGTTGATTCTTATTCAGGCATTGATTAGCATAGTGTTCTCCACCACAATTGAAGCATCCTCTTGATGATCCTTTCTTTTCTATAACTTTGCTTGGGTTGGTTTCATCCTAATTATCTTTGTAGTCCTTAAAATTCTTATGTGACTAATCCCACTTGCTCTTATTACATTTTCTATCTTTGAGAGAATCGTCCTTCTTCAACCTCTGTTCTTTCTGAACTACTTTCTCATAAGCCTCATCCATTATACGAGGTGCCAAAACATCTATCGGACCTCCAATGTGATTATTCAGACCCAAAATGAACTTTTAGACTCAATTTTTTTCATCTTGCTAGTACTGAGGGACATACTTAAGCAATCAGGTAAACTTCTCCCAATATTCATTGACTGATAGAGGTCCTTGCCTTAGATTTTTGAAATCTAACAGCTTCTGGTCATAGTATGTTTACAAAAGCCACCTTTGACGAAATAACTACACAAACTGCTCCCATGATACCTCAGCTCCTACCATTCCCATTTATGCTCTCTTGTTCTCCCACCAGGTGGCAGCTTCTCCTGCTAATTGATAGGCTGCCCATGCTGCCTTCGAATTATCAGAATAATCCCTTAGTTCAAAGTATTTTTCCATTTTTGTCAACCATGCCTCTGCGGAATCACCCAAAACGGAGCCCTCAAACTTAGGGGGTTTAATATTCTTCATATCCTTGGCCAATTCATTAGCCAATCAACTCCTTTTATTACTCAAGCTTATAGTTTTAGAACTTTCTACATGCTAGTAGCTATGATTTTCAGACCTTTCCTCATGCATATCAATTTGTCTGTTCACTTTCCTTTCCAAATTTAGTAATCGGTTGTGAGTGTCACTCATTAAATTCAAGAGTTGATCTAGTTTGGCCATAAGGTTTCCATTGTCTCAATCTCCTCTAAACCCATTTCCAGAATTCTCCATTCCGATGAAGTTCTTGGAGTTAGGTATTACTTATTAGTCTATGTTGGTTTTATACAAATATTTCAACATGATATGCTATTAATTAATTTTAGATTCCACTCATTAATGATTACCAAAATACCTATCACTCCCTGTGATAGATTCAATTACATAGGGATTATAAATAACTATCACTCCCTGTGATAGATTTGATTACAAAAAGAACAACTATCACTCCCCGTGATAGATTTAGTTACAAAATTTTTATAAATAGCTTTCACTCCTATGATAGGTTTAATTACAAAATTTGTTACAAAAAGATATCGATCACTTCTTGTGATAGGTTTTTATTACAAACAGATTAAGTGTCCTTATCTAGAGGTTGGTTTCTATTTCCAAAGGTTTTAGGCAGCTTGATTCCAATTTTGTTTAGGTTCACATGACGAGCCTGAGGTTCAGTGTTGAACCCGGTAGCTCTGATACCATATGTAACAACTCAATCCCAACCTTTGATATCAACTACCCAATTTCTGTTGAGTATAACTAATTTGTTTTCATTCAAGAGTTTCCAAATCGATTTCAACCGAATCAATTTAAATTTTCAACTAACTTCTAAGTTTCCAGTTTCAGCTGAATTGAAACAACTAATTGTTTCACTAACCATTTCATAGAGGGTTAATAACTAAATAAATGTCAAACTAGGGTTTCCTTTGCAACGAGATGGAAAAGAAAACCAGTTCTGATGTCGTTACATTATACAACTCATCAACTAACTTTTAAAACTACCAATTCCAACTGAAAGGAAAACTATTAACTGTAAACATATACAAAAAATTACTGAAGGATAATAACTACTTTTCTTTGCTTCCAGAAAGTAACGAACAAATACTATAACTATTAAACCAATGTAACAACTGTCTTTCTAGGGTTTAAGAAATGTAAACAACTGCCAGATTTCATCCGACAGTTCTAACTAACTAATCCATCTAGGGTTCCCATTAAACCAATTAATGAACATAAGTAAAGAAATATTTTCTTTATATTCATTAACTAAATTCAAATCTTTCACTTCAACATAATGATTAAAATAACTATATAACTACAGATTCTTCAATGAACATTTAACATAAAAGAATAACATTCATTTCATAAATGAAAGTGAACTTTAATGAGCATTGCATGTACCCATATTTATGAGTTAGAAAGGATTACATTTGACATCATCTTCATGCTGTTATACTTGGGAATCTTTATCAATGAGGGAAAGAGAATTATCATCAGGGGCTTTACCGCCCAACCAAGACCTATTGGTCTCCTGTGTTCCTTTGTTTGAAGAAACCCGACCCTTCTTAAGGGTAATCAACATGGATCATAATATCATCATGCCTCTGAGCCTAGTGTCAAGGACCTATACCTCTCGATCGACCTTGCTAAGGGTACCTGCTAGCTAGAAAGGTCACTCTGATTAGTGGTATATCTGGTACTTTATAGTTGACAAATGTTGAATCTAGCATCATACCTTGGCCAAGGATTTTAATATTACTAGCATTCTTGTGCTGATGTCTTTGGCACTTCTGTGCTGACATCACTGGAACTCTTGTGCTGATATCTCTAGCACTCTTGTGTCGATATCTCTAGCACTCCTGTGCCGTTAGCACTCTCACCCTTGCTTGACATGATCACATTTGTCTTAAGGTTAAATTTGTAAGTCAAATTAAGTCTTCTTTTATATCCAATATATTTGCATTCCAAGTTCATCTTGCAATAGGGGTTTTTAAGTAGAAAAGTCTTTTAGTTTTACAGTTAAAAGGAAAAGGTTGTCAGACACAACCGACCCATTCTTCTCAAGGAATCATAAATAAAGTTTTAAATCACAGGATAACTCTTAATCTATTCTCTGTTCAGGTTTGATTCTCATTCTGTTAGGTTCAGGTTATATCTTAACCATTAAGTGAATGTATATGAAAAATGAGAAGCTTCTAAGATCTCAATATTTATATTGATATGTTTATGTTCAGGTGTTTTTCCAAACAACAGAAAGATTGGAAACCAAGTCAAGATTTAGTTTGCTGATTAGATTGAGTTTGGTTGGAATATTAAATCATTTCTGAACAAGAAAGATTGGAAACCAAGTCAAGATTTAGTTTGCTGATTAGATTGAGTTTGGCTGGAATATTAAATCATTTTCCTCAAATTCCCTTAACTGAAAGTTATTTCAGATTACAGACCCAACAATCTTCAAGAAGTCAAGATTTGATCACAACATGGATAAAGAGAAGAAGTCCATAGCCATTCAAGTTCCTAAACAGAGGTTCAAGGTTTCAATTTAGGCCTCTACTCGACAGAGAAAAACATACATATATTTGATGGTAGGATTGGCTTCAAGGTTGTCATTGCTTCAGACCCAACACAGAATGAGGATAGAACTCAAGAGACCGGTATCATTTCGGCATAACCAACAATAGAACCAATTTGATGATTAGGACTCTAGCAACTACTATTCACTATATTGATACACGGTAGGATGAAATGCATTTTGAGTTAATCTTATTACACAAAGGATGATACAGTTACAAGCTAGTTGATACTAACCAGATCGGTTGCAACACCAAAAGGAAACTCTAGAATAATTCATCAATACAAAATGCAGAGAGGACGATTTATTCATTACTTGCCTGAGATATTAAAAGGGAAACTTGTTAACAAAGCTCTTCTCCTGCAATTCCACGAACCAATAGAATCCTCGACACTCAAATGAGGGAAAAATAACCAAAGACGATAATAGGTATCGGTACCTCTAACAGGATGAAAGATGTGCAAGGTCGATGCTAGACTCAAAACCATCGCTTCAACATACTTGCTCGGAAGGTTTAAATCTCCAAGTCACCAACAACGAAGAAGGAGACAAAATTATGACTGAGCTCAAGCCAGCTAATGAATACAGGGAAAAAGAGACCTCAAAATGTAAGAAGGAAGATTTAGCACAATGAGGAGGCAAAATAGAATTGGAAATTGTATCACAATGGTAAGAAAGGACTTAAACGCAACCATAGAAATATAGCTCGACCCACTATGAGAGAGAGAGAGAGCTAGAGTTCCGAGATGAGAAAAAGATGAAGAATGAAGATCAAATTCTCCTTAAGGAGTTCGAATTCTTCCCAAACGATTTTCCAAGAAACCTTTCGTTTGCCCCTTCTTGGCTATTCCAACCTGTGTGGTGGTGAGCTTTCGAGAGTTTTCTTCTACCAAAACACCGACTCCAAATTTAAATCCATTTAATTTCAATGTTAAGCCTTACAATAGTTTTCAAATTAAAATCAGTGGCAAATAATTTTATATCTATTATTATTAATTTAATATTTAATATCCTCTTGCAAATATATGAATGTATCCAAAATTTGGTTCGCTAACTCCAAGAGGATAAAATAAATATTTAAATTATATCTATTATTTTAATTTGTTATTTATTAACCATTTGCCATCTCTTTAAAAAGGTGATCATTTAAATTGACTTGCTTAATCAATATTTATATTAATTTACTTATGGCCAAGGTCATGACGTTGACACAACTGTCATACACTGACTCGAGGTTAGATGATAAAATTGATCCATTGTAACCACATCGTCGAGATCCCTGATGATATTTCCCTTTCCCTTGTGATGTTGACAATCCTGCATCCATTGACAAGGATTATGGTTAGATTGTTCTCAACGGCTTAATAATATGCATTTAAATTTAATCTCATGATCTCATTCAACTTCATGTGAACAATAAATTCATTGGCAAAATAAAAGTTCGTTAACATTATAGCTACGATAAAAGATCAACTATTGCATTCTTAATGTCATATTCATATGAAAGCACTTACTTGCAACAAACATTATATTTGAATTACATAACCAGACATATAGTCTCAATGTGAGGGATGTAACAGTTTTGGAATTGGCACAAATGATTTGAATTGAAATATACAAATTTATTAATAAATAAATAAAAGGCTAATGTTTAAGAAATGACAAAACATAAGCCCATGATAAATAACTAGCAAACACAAAACAAAAGTTTGGAGATGGGTTGCTGTAAGTTGACTTACACTTCCATGAATGTTGGAAGGTTGGATTCACTAGAGAATGTTTTATTCATACCATGTGAGTTGTGGGTTGAACTGATGTATCATTTTTAGACTTACCATATATGACTATCCATTTTAAGACACACGATGACTTTCTCAAACTATGATCCCATAAAAAGGGCTTCTAAAATTATGAAAAAATTAAGGAACTTTTTAACTCAAAATATGTAAAGATATTAATGATCCCATAACTTATTTAAAAACTTGCTCAATATTTAAAAACTCTTTAATTTTTTATTGAAAAGCAGACATCGGGTAGCCCTAAAACCCTGATATTTTCAGAATAGATTGAAGCAACTGAAGGGTTTCGTAAATTTTTCCTTGCAAACTCTGCCCCTTTTTTTCATCGGCATCGTTGACAGCGCAACATAATTTGTGAATAATCTTGTGGTAAGTCACTTGCATAGTTTCAGTGAATTTTCCTTTTTTGAATCTGTACGCGACTGTAAAACAATTCTGTTGTTATTTGTTCAATTTAGGGAAAGTTGTCTCACGCCGGGAAAAAACAACTTTCAGGCAGTTGAAACATTCCTCACCCCACGCCTGGAAACAAACTTTAACTCACAACCGAGTAACCCCAAAACCCTGATATTTTCAGATGCTTAATTAAGTTCGCGTACAGAACTTGGGTGCATCGACATGTAGTATCCCTCTCTTTCTTATGGTAGCATACTGTAGGCAACAGTCCAGACTCCACAACATTTGCTACCATTCTCCCTGCCTGTGCAAAATGGGGAACAGGGTATGGATATCCATCAAAGCATAAAGGATAGAGGAATTTTGTCAGATGTATTTGAACTGCTTGGTAGACGTATATGCAAAATGTGGAAGCATAGACAAGGCACGTGAAATGTTTGACAATATGCCTCAAAGAGATGTGGTCTCGTGGACTGCAATGCTTGCAGGATATTCACATAATGGATTTGGTGAGAACGCTTTAGAAATTTCCAAGCAAATGTAATTTGTCAGGTTTAAAGCCAGATTCCGCAACCTTTGCTAGCATCTTCCCTGCCCATGCCAAAACGGGAGCTATGGAACAGTGTGTACATTATAGCAACTGCCCTAGTAGACATGCATGCAAAAAGTGGAAGCATTAACAAGGCACATGAACTGTTTGACAGAACACCTGACAAGAATCTATAAGCTTCTACCATCCCCATAAATTGTTGATGCATTAGCAGCGTCGGTAGCTCCTTCTAGCTTAGTATTTTATTGAAGACATAAATTAAAGATAGCCGTAGGCTATTTAATTTATGCTCATTATCATTATGCTCATGGCCGACATAAAAGTTAATTAGAATACATTTAAATCAAAGCCGTCTATCATTAAGAACATTAATGTTTATCTCAAGATGGCCGACCTCTTGTGAAGAGGAGTGAAATCTTTATGAAGGCCGACATACATGATGGGATGCGTCTCTTTCACTGGCATATATATTCAACATAATTCATTCATGCTAAGCATCGAAGGGCAGTCTGATCATTCACACAAGTTGTTCTAAAGCCGAATTCAACTGTTGATCTAAAGTGCGAATCCAGTAAATTCATCAAAGCAAATATTACCATCACTTCAGAACGAATCCAGTGGTTTGACCTTTGTGGAAATCATTAAAGACACAGATCATATATATTTCTGAGTGCGTACACTGCGAGTCCAGGGCGAATCCATTCAAGGGTGATCAGCGAACTTCTGATTTGAGTCATACTGAAGCTTAAGTCAAATCTCTGGCTGTCTTCCATTGCGAGCTGAAATTGAGGTTCATCAGGTTGGCAAAGCTGTTAAGTGATATTTACTCAAAAATTTATCATTGAACTCATCTAATCAGTGACATCGTCAAGTGCTAGGACTGTTAGAGAGATAAGCGAACTTTGTCATCTCTGTTTCTGCCTTTACCAGGTGTGATCTGAAGGCTTCTATTTGTCTTTGTTAAATTTTCTTTGATACTGTATATTGGTCTGGTGTTAAGACCTCATTGTATCTTGTAAAGACTGCCACTGTTGCATTATAAGTAAGAGAGATCTTTGTTGCTGGGTTTTTCTCCCTCAAGAGGAGGGTTTTCCCAGGGTATATGCTGTGTTATCTTGTCTGATTTATGTTTTAATTCTCTCCGTATTTAATCTGTTCACACAAATTAACATGGTATCAGAGCAGGTTTGAGGATCGTGAACAGATTATTACAAATCAGCATCTTTCTGTTGTTCACTCATCCTACTCAGCCAAGATGGTAAATGGTTTGAAGGTTGAAGACAGACTTGAAGGTGCAATTAATTTCACTTCATGGAGATTCAGGATCATGCTCGCCTTGCGTGAAAATGATTTGGGCAACCTCTTGGAGCCTAGTATTTCTGAACCTGAGGAGGCAGAAGAAAAGAAGGAGTGGCTGAAGAAAGACATCAAGGCAATGAAGATTCTGGTTGACTCAGTCAAGGATCATATTGTTCCTATCATTTCTAAGTTGAAGACAGCAAGAGATATGCTCAAGACCTTGGAAGAAATGTATGAAGTCAACAACACCAGCCGTGCCCTTGCACTGAAGCATCAATTGCATCATGTAAAGATGGCAAAGGGAGAGTCAGTTACTGCATACTTTATGAGGATCTCAAACTTGAGAGACCAGCTCTCTACAATTGGGTATATAGTTGATGATAAGGACTTAACCATGCTCGCCCTCAATGGGCTGCCTTTGTCTTGGGAATCCTTCATTCAAGGAATCAGTGCAAGATCGAAACTGCCTAAGTTTGATCGCCTAAGATCTGATTGCATTCAAGAAGAATCAAGGTTAGTGGCAAGAGGAGTCGGTCAAAGTTCAAAGAATGAAGACATTCATGTCCTTGCTTCGCATGTCTCAAAGAAGAAGGAAAAAGATGGAAAGAAAACCTTCTTCAAGAGAAATCGGGACAAGGGAAATGACAATGCACCTCCATCCAAGAAGAAGAGGGATATGTCCAAGATTCAATGCTTTAGGTGTGATGAGTTTGGACACTTCGCCAAGGATTGTCCAACTAGGACAAATCAGCATGCTTCATTTGTAGATGCAAATAAGTCCTCTCCTCAGAAGGACTCCAGAGAATTTCTACTTTGAATTATGGGCCTGTGTTCAAATCGTAAAAGTTGCATGTTGATCTGTGCTTAAAACCATAGTATCTTACAGTATTCTTTATTTGTTGTATCTTGGACATTGCATACTTAAGGAGTGTGTTACTTCCCTTAACTTGTGATTCTTTGAATATTTCTATTGTGAGTTGATCTAGACTTCATGTAAATCCTTTGAGGTATGTCCTTGAGATAAAATCAGCAAAAGATAAGAGATTGGTATCCTTTCGTTGTGATAGGTTGATCACATCGATACCCTTCTCCTATGCATGTGTTGTGATAGAATCTTGAACTCTTGGGAGAGTTGATTCTACATGCTAACCATTTATGCATTCAAGAAGTCTGCAGCTGTGCAGATTATTCTTTTATTGTGCAGAGTTAGGCACTCTCAAGAGGAGCAAACAAATGGATGAACGAAGAAGCTATATCAAATATGATAGAGATAAGTTCCTTTATCCCTTTAGCTTGATTTCTCTTAGAATGATTTGATTATTCATGTTCTAACATTAGCCATAAATTCCCATGTGTTCATACTAAATTGAGATAGCAAAACTGTATGATTCTAGTCTTGAAAATCAAAAACAATTGGTAACCTCTCTCTAAATGCTTTGTGAACAGCTAGAAGCCGAAAAGTGATGAGAGACTTCTTGGGGAGTTCTAAAGTAGAAATCAAGAGGGAGTTATGTACCTTGCTGAGAAGAAGTAAAGGTCACAGCATCGCAAGGTCAAAGATTCAGAGGGAGCCAACTAAAGCTTTAGCAGAAGATTGTGCTACAGACCAGAAGGGAACCTCTAGTGATTGCTTCAGCTGAGTTCCGCTATGAAGAAGAAAGCAGTCTTCTGTACAGTTGAGATACATCATCACTGATGAGCAGATGGCAGATATTCTCACCCAATTTCTCACCAGGATAAAAGCTTGTACACTCTCGAGACAAGCTTGGTATGGTGGAGAATCCAGCCTTGACTGAGTATGAGTCTCAGTATCAGTGAGCCTTGCTTAATGAGTTCTTCTCTGTGAGAGAAGTTCGAGGTGAAATCCCTTGTTAATGCATTTTCTTCTGTGACGGAAGAATTTGAGGTGAAAGCCCTTGTTTCTACCCTCTGAGAGAGTCATGGTGGATGTCATGTGTGCGACTCCATGACATATGATGTACTTGTGTTTCACCCTCTGGGAGAGCCATGGTGAAAGTCACAATGAGGTGACAACATCACGCAAGTGATGAACACTCGTACTTACTATTGCATCTTCTTCTGCGACGGAAGAATTTGAGGTGAAAGCCCTCGTTTCCACCCGCTGAGCTGAGTTGGATGTCATGTGTGTGACTCCATGACAACATCACGCAAGTGATGAACACTTGTGCATACCACACATGAGGTGTATCCATTATATCACATTAAGGTGATATGCTTTCACGATGAGGTGATAAGCTCATCTCTATACATGGGTATAGCCATGATGATCAAATACCACAATGAGGTGATATGCCATTTCACACATGGATGTAGCCATAATGTTCGTTATCACATTGAGGTGATACTTCTCTCCTTACATCTGATTGCAAGGAATGATGGGTAATGGATGTCATATTGAGATGTTTGTGCAGCTAGAAGTTCTCTCCCTAGCTGAGAGGGAGTGTTGATGCATTAGCAGCGTCGGTAGCTCCTTCTAGCTTAGTATTTTATTGAAGACATAAATTAAAGATAGCCGTAGGCTATTTAATTTATGCTCATTATCATTATGCTCATGGCCGACATAAAAGTTAATTAGAATACATTTAAATCAAAGCCGTCTATCACTAAGAACATTAATGTTTATCTCAAGATGGCCGACCTCTTGTGAAGAGGAGTGAAATCTTTATGAAGGCCGACATACATGATGGGATGCGTCTCTTTCACTGGCATATATATTCAACATAATTCATTCATGCTAAGCATCGAAGGGCAGTCTGATCATTCACACAAGTTGTTCTAAAGCCGAATTCAACTGTTGATCTAAAGTGCGAATCCAGTAAATTCATCAAAGCGAATATTACCATCACTTCAGAACGAATCCAGTGGTCTGACCTTTGTGGAAATCATTAAAGACACAGATCATATATATTTCTGAGTGCGTACACTGCTGAGTCCAGGGCGAATCCATTCAAGGGTGATCAGCGAACTTACTGATTTGAGTCATACTGAAGCTTAAGTCAAATCTCTGGCTGTCTTCCACTGCGAGCTGAAATTGAGGTTCATCAGGTTGGCAAAGCTGTTAAGTGAGTATTTACTCAAAAATTTATCATTGAACTCATCTAATCAGTGACATCGTCAAGTGCTAGACTGTTAGAGAGATAAGCGAACTTTGTCATCTCTGTTTGCTGCCTTTACCAGGTGTGATCTGAAGGCTTCTATTTGTCTTTGTTAAATTTTCTTTGATACTGTATATTGGTCTGGTGTTAAGACCTCATTGTATCTTGTAAAGACTGCCACTGTTGCATTATAAGTAAGAGAGATCTTTGTTGCTGGGTTTTTCTCCCTCAAGAGGAGGGTTTTCCCAGGGAATATGCTGTGTTATCTTGTCTGATTTATGTTTTAATTCTCTCCGTATTTAATCTGTTCACAAAAATTAACATAAATGACTATCCATACTTGCAGCACTGTGCAACAGTCATGGGAATATCAATGGCTTCCTAAACAAACATTAAACAAGAGAACTTCCAGCTTCCATTTGCCACCCTATTCTCTAAAGATCGTTTCTACTGAAACCACCTCTTAGCACAACCTCAGAAGAATCTCCTCTAGGAACCCCTTCCTCTGTTTTGCTCGCTGTAACAAGAGATAAGATTGCAAATGCATTGTTATTTTAAAATATGAAGTTTGCCCCATTCTTGCACCAGGGTTAGCAAAGATTCATTCTGATTGGCAGATTTTTGAAGCTGGATTGTGTCGAATGATTGTCCACTCTGAATTTTATATGACACGATCAGGCAAAGGGATGGCTTCATGCCTGTGGAAAACTAAGTGTACCTTGTCAAACAATGAGGATTTATTTATGAAAAAACAAAAGGTATGCCATGATTAATGGTATAGCTTGCTTGGTAAGCATTGGACTCTGAACCTAATGAAAGGTAATTTTCACCCAAAATTGTATGACACGGTGCTAACAAATATTTTGTCAAGTACTATTTGCATATCTTTTTCTCCTATCTTCATAACCTCAAGCTCATTAGATCATGTGTTGAGTTTTCAATTAATCTGACATGATGTTTGCTAAGAGGTGTTGAATCTTGATTTTTCCATTTGCTTTGGCTAGAAGTTAAATTTTGCTGAAACCAACGTCCTTTATCCCCTCATCAAAGATAACATAGCGGAACGCATGCATCAACTTTATCTTCAATTAAGCCTTACTGGTTTCCCAATACCCAAAGAAAATTCACTTACTAACTTTTATCATCAAACTTCTACCTTTGTCCTTTGGGCCATGAATATAGGCAGTGCATACAAATATCCTTAGATTACTAACTATGGATTTCTAACAGTCCAAGGCTTTGTATGTGTAAGATTATGACAAGCACCTTTCCATTCAGCATTTGCATAGGAGCATCACCAATTGAAGGAGATTGAGTCAAAAGAATTAACGGAAGGAATAATGTGTCATGTCACTGAACCCTATCACTCAAAAATTATAAAAACTTAAGTCTGAAATTTGACCACTTCGTCACTAAGAATAAACTCGAGCGCGGACCTTTCGCACTACGATCGGCAAGGAGAAATTGTCATTCATTTTTTAACTCCTGCGAAAAAAAGTACTTGGAGATTTTCAACACCCAGTCTTTATATTAATGCAAATTTCTTCCTGTAAAATGATTTTTCTTACTTCTCATGAGTAATGCTGGGTTTAAACCTTAAACCCTAATACACAAATGCTATTTAGGGCTTTAAGAAACGAAAACTTACCTAACAGCACAGGCAGGTTTTTTCTGAGTAATGTTTTTGTCGCTTTGTTATTTACAGAGGTTCCTGTGGCATTTGATCCCTTTCATCAACATTAGAAAGAAGGTTACGAGATTTGAATAGATCATGGCGGTATGTTCATCGACTTCATCTGGACATTTAATTTTTATTTTTGAGTATTGTATAATTTTTTAAATTAATTTGTTAATAAACCTTGGGTGATGTTATGAATAGAAACCCCTTGTATCTAATTTGATTAAATTATACTGTAGATGAAAGAAATTCTATAGTGGGCTTGCAAAGGGAAGTTTCTTGGCCCGAATTGATGTCTTGTTTGTCCATGCCTTAAAAAAAATAAGCTTTATATTTTTCCTGGTCCACATTCGTAAGACGTGTAAACATTGATCAGGGTTGCATGCACCCAATAGTTATTGCACCATAATCTTGCTATATGTCTGCTAAAGTTGTGTCTGACTTCATAACAAATGTGTGATGTTCTCAAGAGCGCATCCCATTACCATTACCCTACAACCATTTGGGCCAGTATTTCTTAATTTTGCTGTTAATTGTTTGGTCACCTTTTTTGTCCAAAATTTAGTTAGTTCATGTTAGGGAGGATCGTTGTAACTATTTTAACATTAATTATGCCGATTCAACAATTTTACATGTACTTGATTATAAGAATGACATCTAAAGGAATGCTTATTATTAGCCATTCACAAAAAACTTAATAGAGCAACTAGATTGACTTTGCAAGTGATTTTGCTGATAGACAAATTTTGAAGGCATTTATCATTTATTTTTAATGTTCAGTTTCAATTTTAATGTAGACATGTAAGAACGGGAAAAACTTGAATATCCATACATAGAAGCAGGATTTCCCTTGTGTCGTTTTAAATTTGGAAGTGCCTCATTTTTGTTTCTAGGCAAAGTTTATAGATATGTCCTTTGATTATGTCATTTTCCATTTACTGCATTTTATCACTGTTTTCCTGATCTGTGGGATTTAAACATGTGCTGTCTCCATGGGAACCGGCCAACCCTTCCTACAAGTATGACACATAATCACAGATGCAATTTTCCATTTTGGAGTAATATTTTTGCAATTTTTTTCAGTGTAAGTTATTAAAGTTCTTAAATCTTGGAATCACATTTTTAAAAAACATTTACTTTCAAGAGAAAGGAAATATTGGTCAAGTTTCATGACAAGTCCTATATTGATAATTTAAACTTTAGAAGGTTACGTATGGTTCTTGCAAAATTATGACACATTTATCAAGAGACATTAATGTGTATTCAATGCCTTAAAAATTTGAAGCTTTGAATTCCTTGTGGCCATTTACTCTGCTATTATTTGTCTAGATAAACTATGACCCTCTTGTTGGCAGGTTAATGGATCAGATGTGGTTGTTCAATAAGAAAGAGGAAATATTCAAAACCTTCAACAGAGCTTGTAATGAATTAACTTGCACAAAAGAAGAATATGATATGAAATATTCCTCAAATTCTTGATAATAGTTGAGAATAATGAGTCACTTCGAAGGGGTAATCCTCCAAATATCTCCAATGAGAACAAATTCACAATCTGATGTTGAAATAATACTCACTACCTCCTATATGTACCCTACTTATGCCTAAGATAACACCCAAGCCGACTTAGATGACAATATATAAGCCTTAGGCTGAACGAAATAACTAAATAAGAATAGAATAATGGTAATACGACTTAATTAAGAGTTAAGGTAGCCACTAGCCAACTACTCATAACTCTGCATACTCTAGGATTAAAGGTGTAGCAGAGCTTTGAATTTCCTTGTTCTCTTTCCGTATTTTCTTGATGTACAAATCAAGTTCTGTAGTTTCTATTTTGGAGATTCTACCACTGCCAGTAGGAGTTTGTTTCTCTTACAGCACTAGGTGGAGGAGGAACGACTTGCATATTTTGGCAAGGGTACATATTTCAGTTTTATTTTATTTGCATTTGCCTCATCCTGGCCAAAATCCAAAATTTGAAATATGGTGAGTTAAAGGCCAGTGTTGATGGTTTACAAATAAAGCATAGCAAGAGCCTATCTGATAAAATTTATGCTCTCTTTTTGGCCTACACGTGAGCAACTTCTATGCTACCCTTGACAATGCTTGGTTGATTGAACCTGTTCTTCTGATGCTAATGTAGATTAGTGCCTCATAATGAGCATATTTGCATGGGTAGTGCATAAAAACATGCACAAAAAGTAAGAAAATGTTCAAATTTGGAAAAAACACTTTCATCCAAAACCTATTTTAAGTATTTCTCGAAAAATAATTGTAAGCGGAAGTGGCAGACAGAGCCACCTACCATTTGGAATGTGTTCCACATGCTACTACTATTCTACCAACTTTTTGAATGTTCGCTTAATGAAATACGGTGGCCAGCACCTATATAAGAGCATTGTGCTCAACTTCTTTTCCACAATCTTGCAATTGCTGATTCTCTGTCAACTGCTTTTGGCATTCTTTGTTCCTCTTGTTGGATGAGAGGCATGCTTCCTGATTGAATTATACAGTTTTCTAATGCAGTAAGGGTTTCAATCCACTTTTTTCTTTTTTCCTTTTGTGGAAGTTTTTCTCTCTGTTCTATAATTTAGGGAGTTCTGTGTTTTTCTATACTTAAGTGGATCTGATAAATTCCTTTGGGAGATAGCTTTTGTTCTGAAACAGAAATGCTCTAGTTAAAGCGACCAATTTTCTTCTCTCTCTCTCTCTCTCTCTCTCTATCTATCTATCTATCGATTTATGACTACCATGTGTGCTTTCCAAGCAACATGACAATATGTTGCTGTAGCTGTTACAATTAGCATATGATTCATTAAGGGATCAACATACACACTAAATGGAAATAAGCCTCCATTGTGAGCTTTCACTGTAAATTCATAGAAAAACAAGTAAATTAAACAATGTGTTGCCCTTCCCCATTCTCCAAATGAGACCATCTGAATCAACTATTAGTGTGCATGTTTATTAATGAAGTTTTGATGGCATGTCATATATTCACATGATGATATACTGCTAGAGTTCCTGTTTTTAAGTTAAATTTGATAGAGGATTGTAAATTTTGTAGTATGAAAAAGCATCATGCCAACAAAATGATTTCAAACAGAAGCTAACACAGTCACACCAGCTACAATGTTAATTATCACCAAATTCTTTAATTTAAGCAGTTCTGGACTGCTCACTGCAAATACTGAATAAAGCCTTTAAATTTTCACAGTTTTTGCAGATAGATGTATGTAAGTTTAATCAGTATTTCTTTCTTGAATTTGATACTTACCATCACTGCTCACAAGTGGGATTGTATTAAATCATGTTAATTTAAAATTACATCAGCTTTATTTTTTTTAGATATACAAATTGGGCGCAAGCGGGCCCAACCCCAAATACAAAATATAAATGTGGCATCCCAGTCCATCAAAATGACAAAAGATTACATCAAATGCCATTACATTGGCGCCCACCTAACCTCTGCTACTCATCAACCACCATCACAGCATCCTCCATTTGCTCCTCTGCTCCACCATCCCTGCCATGATCTGCAGGCAAGGCCAATATTGCCACCTGGGCTGTGAGATTCCCCACCCCAGATATCTCCTTCAGGAGAGTAATATTACTTTCCACCACCCGCATCCTTTCCCCTTGATCCTCTTCCACACTCCAGGTGATAAACGACACCCATTGTCTGTTAAAATGTTGCGTCAAAGACGGGCATACCCCCCCGTTGGCCTTAACCCCAATCTTGACACTGCCATACTAGTATTCCAACGCCTCCCTCCAGCTAGCTACCGCCAGTCTACACATTAGGAGACGCACCACCGCTATCTCCTCCCGAGCTTGGAGAAGCCAAGCCAAAAACATTGAAGTTGTGTCGGTATTCACTCTATACCGATAGGTGGACAGTAATAATCTTGCGCTGAGAATGTTTTTAATTGTCCCCAATGTTTCTTCATCCTTTATCTTGAAGATCTTCTTCAAGCGTGCATCAGTTAAAGCTCCCCTAAAGGCCATTTTCCTTTCTTCTGCCCCCAAACTATTTGTTGTCTCCATGGTTAACTGCAGATAGATGTGGGGAAGCAATGAGCAGCAAAGTAGATTTTTAAGTATTGTCCATCGCCATTTGCACCAGTCATTATGAAGACATTGACAACCTCATTTACTCCATCCTACTTCGCCTCAATTTGGTGGCATCCACTTGTGTGGGAGCGACTACATGGAGCACTGGCGTACTGTTGTGCTCCTTGATCACATTTAATGCCTCTTTCGATTGATTGTCCACTTCACTATTTCCCTTGCAGTATATATATGATTCAATTTAAAATCTTCCACGCCTTCCAACTCAGCAAGGATGCAAATTAACCATCTTTTGAGCTTCCAATTAGGAGTCAATCTTTGCCTTATAGCATTTATTGTGATCATGGAGTCTCCTTCTAGATGAATTTTGCCTATGCCAAGTTGTTTACCCAATTTTAGGCCTAACCATGCCGCTTGAAACTCCACTTCATTATTTGTTCCTAGTCCCAATGACAAGCGTTTTTGCCCACTTAGCTAACCTCCTACTTTTATGATCTCTTATAACACAGCCTGCCCCGGAAGGCCTCGGGTTACCTTGAGCTGCTCCATCAAAGTAAACTTTGATCCACCCTTCCTCCGGTGGATGCCACTTCACATCTAACCTTGGATTTGATTGAAGATCATCCTTCCGAACTGCATAAATGGGGGGAACAACAAGGCCAGACCACCTTTGCCTCACTTGCTCATCCCATAGTGTGAAAACAGTCTTCTTGAAATTTTGCCCAGCTGCTGCCACATTCTCTATTTCCACAATGGCCGAATCAATTTTACTGATGAGGCAATCAATCAATCTTTCTTTATCTTGAAAAATTCTTCGATTTCTCTCCTTCCAAATCTCCCATATGACTGTTGATGGGATAATTTTTCATAAACTTGAAAATGCTGCTTTGTTCTTCCTTATCAGCCAGCCCGTGAACATTTCTTCTAAAGTGCATGGAGTAGGTGCCACCCAATTTAGCTTCTCCCTAATCCAGTTCCAAAACTTCGAAGAAACATCACAATGAAGGAGGAGATGGCTTGCTGTCTCCTCCTCAGACTGGCACATTACACATCTGTGGGGGCCATTTATTCCAATCTTCTGTAGTCTATTCCCTGTGAGGATCCTATTTTGAATTGCTAGCCAAGCAAAAATCCCCGCCTTTGGGAGGCATTCCTTCCCCCAACATATACTAAGCGGCCAGCCCTCCCTTTTCGTTGCGTCCTCAACCAAGCCATAAGCTATTCTTACATTGTAGTTCCCACTCTTGGCTGCACACCATTTCAAACTGTTCCCAGCGCTAAGATGAATACTTCTATGTTTCAAAACCTCCCTTAATGCCATTTTCTGTTCCTTCAGGAAATCTAGGTGATCAAATGATTGCCAGCTCCATCTTGGTATACCATCACCACCCTCCAAATTTTCATTTACATAATCCCTTACATGCTACCCCAATGCCTAGCTTAAGACACGCTGAGCATCTTCTAAGTCCCCTAAACCATTGATAGCAGGGAACCCATCCCATGAATCTTCCTAGAACAAGGCTCCCCTACCATTTTGAATGTCCCCAAGTAATGTGTTTCATGACCAAGTTTCTACAACTCAGGATAAAGTTCCAAATAGCTGATCCACGAGGCAGATTCTGAATTGTCAGTATCCAATCAAGCTCTTGGTTATCCAAATATTTATGCTGTAACACTCTTACCCATTTCCGCCCTGCATTACTGTACATACTCCTTACTAATTTGGCACCTAATGCCAAGTTCATAATTGGCCATTTCCTTATACCTGCCCCACCTGCCTCTTTCGGCCTGTTAATCTTATCCCAGGCCAGCAACGGGATCTGGTTTTGATCATTACTCCTGTATCAAAAACAATTCCTCATCCATTTTTCTGACTGGCCAAACAACTTTTGCGGGAGTTGCATGCATGACATTGCATATATAGGAATTGCCGATATCACAGATTTTTTCATCATTATGCGCCCAGCTGCTGTGAGCCATTTTCCTCTCCATGATTCTAGTTTGTTGCTGCATTTTTCCAACATACTCTCCCAAAATCTCATCTTGTTGATACCTGCAAATAAAGGCATCCCCAAATATTTCCCCAGGAGACAGCCAATTTTAAACCTATAATCCTTGCTATATCCTGTTGCCTTAGAATCTTGGTGTTAAAAAAGAACACTTCAGACTTCCTCCAATTGATTTTTTGCCTTATTTTATAAATGGAATTGCATAGAGATATCGGCCTATAATCATCCAAACTTTCCGCCTTCTCCTTCTTTGCAATGAGCACAATGGATGTGTTGTTTAAATTGCTCATAACCACCCTTTTCTTACGAGATTCTTCTACCATGCGCACTATATCACCCTTTAAGATCTGCCAACAACTCTGAAATACTAAAAACCGCTTGCTGCACTTCCTCCTCAGTTATTGGTCTCATTAATCCTTCATTCTGCCTGTCCGAAATAATATGAGGAATGTTGCCTAAAATGTCTGCATTATTTGCAACTGTAACTGTGTCATCTTTAGTAAGAAGTTGTTGAAAATTACTCACTGCCATGGCACCTGACTTGCTTTGCTCTTGGATGCTGCTCCCATTTTCCCCTTTCAAAGCTGAAATCCTATTCAAACTCCTCTTCACCTTTGTGGATATATGAAAAAGTTTGGTATTCCTATCGCCTTCCTTCACCCAACACTCCCTTGACTTTTGCCGCCAAAAGATCCAATATTTCATCATACTTCATACGAAGCACTTTTTCCGTTTCATATGATGCTGCATCCATGCCATTGGTAATGACCGCCTCGTTTAGAGTTTCCAACTCTGCTTCCACCTTCACCTTCTCTTCAAAAATATTTTTTAAGTGAAGTTTGTTCCATTCCTTAAGTTGCATTTTCAAGTAACCCAGCTTTTTTGCAACCTGAAACTGCATTGTGCTCCCAAAGTTTGGACTGTTATTCCACCAATCTGCAATTTTCCCCATTATCTGTTCACTCCTAAGCCACATATTTTCGAACTTAAAAGGATTACGCTTAGGGGGGTCATCTGACTTGAAGCATAAGGCAACTGGGAAATGGTCATGTAATGTCCCCTTCTAGTTGACATCGACAGATTAGGAGGATTAGCCTATTAACGGCTCTCGTAGGCTAATGAGGCATGGTGAGAGAGTCATTTTGCAGTCACTTGGCGATTACTGGGCTCAGTTTTTGATTGGAGAAAGGTTTTTCCTTATATTTAATCATTATTTCTATTTTTGGAAACCTTATTTTATAATTTGCTGTTGAGGTGCACTTTATTAATAATATAATATTTTAATATTTCATAAAGTGCAAAAAGATTAAAAAATACTGGAATCTTCTAGAGGTCAAAAGATAATAAATTTTTATTGAGGCCGACCTCTAGAGGAAGTGTATAAATAGACCTTGAGGTCTCACCATTTGAGCATCCAGATTTGATGAGTTGTTGGTTGGTGATTCTTCTTGAGTATTTGTGGAGCCAAGTGGTCTGCAGATAATCAGTTTGTCTTTGGGAACGAAAACTCCCATTGATAGCAATTTTGAGGGTGTGCAATATCACCTGAATTATTGCAGCTTGGAGGTGATACTTCAGTCACTTCATTAGGGCAGAAATCTGTGGCCTAGGGCCAAATTTTGAAGACATACAATTTAGGAGTTGGCTGGCATTGAAGAATAAGTCTTGAGGCATCGAATCTTTGGAGGGAAAGGTCAGATCTGCATTGAACAAAACTGAAGCCAAGTCTGAAGCATAACAGGGACGTCCTTGGAGGAGCATTTTTCATTCTTTCCAGCTCATAACCAGGTCGATTTCACTTGGGGATTGGTGCGCCTCATTTCTAGGGTGCTGCTGATCAGGTTAGAAGTTATTGGAGGCTTGGAGGGTTAGCAGATTATTTATTTCTTCATTCAGATCTGAAACAGGGGCGACTTCTTCAAAAATTCCTATCAGCTGCATGTGGTCTTCAATTTCCAGAATTTTCATTGCTACATCATTGGGAAAGCAAGGCGACTCCAAACCAGGTTCCATTGTTGAATTTTATGCATTTTAGATATCATTTAGTTGCACTTAGAATGGTACGGCTGTAGGTGACAGTCAGCTTCAGACTTAAGCATTAATTCAAATGTATTAGCCAAGAGTCTTGGCTGTTTGTCATTAGCTTTGTATTGAAAGTATTCATAGTAATGGAGATATAAGTAGCTGATTGTTCAAAAGATGCTCTTGCAAATAGATTTGTTAATCAAATGATGCATGGCAAATGTTTGTAAAAATGTCTAATTGCTGTAGTTAAAATCTGCATACCTAGTGACTCATATATTTGCATTTAAAATCCAAAAGAATTGCATATTAGTGAGAAGATCAGATTTGTGGTCATTATAGGGGTATTTAAATCAATCATAGCATCCTTTGTATTAAGCAACTTCAGACTGAAACACTATATCAGCAAGCTGTAAGGTTGCATTCAAACTGTTTGACGAAATTATAATCAGCAAATTAGGTCAAGTTCTGGTCAGTTTTGAGCTAGGCTCATTACAGGTCAGACCCTGAGTAAGGCAGAATATTAGCTTCATAAGTCACCTGGAAGTCCTCCCACTCCCCCAAAATGAAGAACCCGTCCAATTTTTCTGCTATTCTTGTGAAACCCACCCGCCTATTCGTCCAAGTAAAGATACTGTTCTTTGGAGATACCTCCTTGAGTTGATTATTATTTATAAAGTTCTGAAATTCTGATTGTGTTTGAGTGGCCTGACCTACCACCTTTCTTCTCTGATACGCATCTAGTTGTATTAAAATCTCCCCCAATGATAACTTTCTCTTCCAACTCCTCCAATATCGTGTTAATTTGGTGCCACATTGCTCTCTTCCCACCTTAGCATGTTGGGCCATAGACATTCATCAAAAAATGTCTTGTTTAAAAAAATTTGAGCTTATTTTGGATAACTGCCAGTGCATATTCCCAACTACCTTCTGCACCTTTGCTTTAGAGGGATTCCTCAATATGTCGAGGCCGCTAGATGCCCTGTTAGCCTCCACAAAATTACCGTTCCACTGCCTCCATTTCGCCAAGAGGGACTTAATACCTTCTTGATCAAGTTTGGATTCCTGAAGAAAAACTATGTCAACTTTGACCTGATCATGCTGACACTTGTTCACCCGCCTTTTGTTAGGGGCATTTAGGCCCTTGACATTCCATGTTAAGAGCCTCATGGCGACTTGGTAAGGGATACTCCCTTCCCAGATCTTAGCTTCATTTGTCCCTTAGCATTACCAACAATCTCCAACATTACCCTTCTTGATTTTCTTCCTTTCCCCTTACTTTCGCCCAGTTTTACCCTTGCTAAATTCGCCAAACTTTTGCAAATTAACCTATTTTCCAAGGTGTCTTCTTCCTCTAGATCACAGTTGCTATCCGATCCTTCTTCGTTCGATTGATCTGTCCGATCACCCCATTGCTCCTTCAAAGGTGTGTTTTCCTTATTAGCCTCCCAGTTTGTTTGTGGTGTCCTCACATCTTCACCAGATTGAGCCTCCAAAATAAGGAGCAGCTCTACTCTCGGTGTCTTCATGCATCTTTCTTCTAAAATACTTGTTGCCTCGCCCAACAACCACATCCGGAAATAATGAACTCTTCCTTGGCACCTCTGGTTCACAAGCTTTATTTTCTGGTTCTAGCACACCCAACATTAGCAACCCGCCTACCGTGACTTTAGGAACTTGGTTGTCCCCTAGAGGCTCTGTAGGATCTAACACTACTACCTTCTGCACCTCGGACGCTTCACCAACTTCCAAATGCAGTTTTGTTATGTCCACGATTGCCTCTTCATGCTAAGCACTACTCTTCTTCCCCTGGCAATCCGCCTCCATATGCCCTGCCTTCTTGCAAATGCTACACCTTTTCGCTGCTTCCTCTATTTCAACCTTTTGTCTCCATACCCCTTCCCCAACGAACAACTCAAGCTCTTTTGGTAAATGAAAGTTCGGGTTGATTTTAATACAAATTCTGGTATACATGACACAATCCCTCTCTTCAAAGGACTCATCACACCTCACAAAGGAGCCCAAATAATTTCCTATTTCCTCCAATGTTGCTTCCGACCAATATTCCAATGGGAGGTTATAAAGTCTTACCCACACTGAGATATCCACGATATCTTCCTTCAATGGATTAAAATTGCCTACCCAGGCCCTTAAGGAAAAGACCTTGCTTACCCATCATGTATGGACCTTGGTTTAAGATTTGTCTCTTCTCCCTACTAGAAGAACATTCCACGAGAAAAAAACCATTCGGCATTGTTTTCAGAATAATCCCTTCGCCCTAGTTTTTCGCACACCAGTGTTTGACCTTTGCAAAGGCCGGCCAATCCCCCGACCATTTCATGAAAAAGGCTTTTTCTTTAAGCTCCCTTATTTTCCTAGCTATTTCCACATTTTTCAATGGAAGAACATGACATTTCTGTTCAAATCTAGGGTTAACGGGTATATTATTTGCATCTGTTGCCGAGCTTTTCCTTTAGGTTTCTGGTGTCAGGTCTTGTCTTCTCCAGCTTCGCCCTTGGATTTGTCTTCTTTCAAAGTTGTGTCCATCAGTCCCACTATGAAACCAAACCCTAGGTTGCCATTTCCTCCTACCCTAAAACTTGGCGCCTTTCTCCCAACTTTTCCGTGGATCCTCCCACCCATAGCTCTGCCCGCGTTGGGAGAGCTGTCTGGATCTCCCCCTTTGATCAAACCTTTCCTGTCGATGCCATGCAGCGCCATTCCTGCCACTTTCTGGTTCAAACCGTCCTCAAGACTGCCTCCGCTCCATTTTTCCCATGTGATTTTTATCTTATTTCAAAAAAAAATATTTGCAAGATTATTACATAGCTTTATTTACCATATAAGTAAAGAGCAATGCAAAATTTTAATATGAAAAAAAAACAGTGATGGGACAGCAAGTATTTGATTACTTAGTTTGATTTATATTGGTAATCAATCTTTGTGTTTCTCTCTCATCTTGTATAATATTTTTTGAATAATTATTGGTTCTTATAAGCATTGGCCGTATAGTTTTAATTTCTGAATGCATTGATTGAAGGTTTTTCTTTTAACTATTTACTATTTATATCTAATATTGAGAGGATATTTTATTGAGCTTGTTTATTGTCACTTCATGCATAAGCATTTTTATAGTGATTTTTCCATTTTCTTCTTTCCTTTAGTATTTAATAATTTATTAATATTATTTGAGGATATTCTTATTAATTTATATTACTATGTAAAATATTAAAAACATGAAATTTCCACAGTCCGTGATATCAATTTGGTAATATTTCTGGTTTTAACTGTAAATTTTTTATCATCAATGTTTCAGATCATACTCCATGATCCATCGTTAGGATGAGTTATAGCCAGAGAAGAGAATTGATAAGCAACTATCATAGATAACAATTTATAAATTTTATTTACATGCTCTCCTAGAACTTCAATGCAGTGTTAGCTTTTAAAAAAGTATTCAGTTATTCTTTACTATAAAGAAGTGATTGAAAGTTTTTGAAAATTTAAAGCGACATATATCAACAAATAATACTTATATATGAAATAAATTTCTATGAACCAAAATTACTGTGTTTATATCAAGCTTTTAAGTTTTAAAGTTCTGATCAAATTGCTTTAAATATATTCTCTTGACACGAAAGCTCAGGAAAAGCGAAGCTTGAGCTCTGCTAAACTACGTCACAGCATTTGCTAAATTCTATTGAAAAAATTTGAAATTTGGTGAATTTAACAAAAAAAACCCAAAATGGTTAAAAATCACCATAAATTTTTGAAGGAAAATTTGTTCTAAATTTGTTGAAAAACAGTTGTAAATCAGGATTTTGCATCTTTTTGTTAATAAAAAATGCTCCCTTTGCTTTCTTTTTTGGTTTTGCTAGGGTTGTCTATGTAGGTTGTTGCCCTTTCATCATAGCATTTTTGCAAGGGTTGTGCTCTTTCTTGTGAGTGCTGTATTCATCATGATTTGTCTGTGTTTTGTCCCTCTGCAGCCATTTTCACTGATCTTTTTGAGATTTCTGAGAATAGGACTGGTTGGAGATGGGGGGGAAATGAATCAGAACAGTGAAGAGGAACAACTCACTTAGGTGAGCTCCTTGATTCCTCACCTGGTGTACCGAAGAAGAGAGTGGGTTTGCCTTAAGGTTTGGTCTGGCTCAGTCTATAGTGGAATATACAGATTTCGGGGAAGTGATCTTCCTGAAAGGGTGGAATGGAGCTTGATTGCTAGGGGTGGGTTTCCAGTGGGTGTGGGCAAGAGAAAATTTCTCAACTTTTTTAACTGCCTGCTTGGGGCATGTTACACAGCTAATAACTGCTGGCCCTCCCTGCCTATGAACAGAGACTTGTGTCTAGACTCACCTCTTACCAATGCCACGTATAACAAATTGAAGTATACAGCCGTCACATCCTGCCAAGATTTGTGCTTGTGGGCAGGGGTGGGTTTTTTAACATTTATTAAGTGTAATATCTATATTTAAATTTTAATATTTTCATAGTTGATTGTATTCGTCAAATTTAATCCTATTAATCCCAATAACATTTTTTTTAGAAAGTGGTAAATTTTCATAAATATCCTTCTTGCCCCTTGGCCTATTTGGCACATTCCAAGTAAGTTATAACAGTGCCAGTGCTAGTATAATGTATTTTAAGTGGACTGTAGTTGCTGCAATGAATTTTTCTTGTGAAGAGAGATTTTTGGTTCGATTTGTTTTGAATGCAATGCCTATCTATACTTATATGCTTAGCTTACATACTTTGTGAGAAGAGACGTATATATTATAGTGCATCCCTGAATAAAAACTAAATATAGTTTCTGACTTGAAAGCGTTTTTTTTCTGTTGGATATGATGTAGTTTTTCAAAATTTCTTATATTCGCTGTTCATAACTGATATTGATGTGTTCTTGGCAGACTGTTCCTGTGAACCCAAAACCATTTCTAAACAATTTGACTGGGAAGCCTGTTATTGTGAAATTAAAATGGGGTATGGAATACAAAGGTAATTGTCAACTTGATTATATGTCAAGCATGATTTGTGAAAATTCTGGATTAGAATTTCGCTTTGATATACACTGACCAATTACTGCCCTGTGAAATATGCATATTAGGTTATTTGGTGTCGGTTGATTCTTATATGAATCTGCAGGTATTATGCTTTTCTATTCAGTTTCACTTAATAATTGTCTATTTTATTAGTTATACTTTTAGTATTTCTTAAATGAATATTGTTTTGTTGTTTATGCAGTTGGCGAGCACTGAAGAATATATTGATGGGCAGTTCACAGGCAACCTTGGAGAAGTTTTGATCAGGTAAATCTGAGTCATATTATCTTCTGAAGTAGATCTCCAAATGCAGGCGTTCCATGTAAAATACCATTTTCTATTCAGTATGATATTGTAGCATAAGTGACATGATGCCTTCATATGGAAAATAAAGATGACTTTCATTAGGAAGATGGATCGACAGAATCACGCTAGAAATGTGTAGAAAATTTGAGGGCCTCATCATATAAACAATAAACAAATTGTCTGCACAATATCGTTTAACAAAGAAGTTTATCCAATTTGGCCAGTTGAAAAAGTAACAACATTTTTATAGTAAAAAGGGAAACATACATGGACTGAACTTAATGACAAGAAATATACATTGACCAAAGAGAACAGAGAAAAGAAGAGAACGATAAACATTGGTACTTCTGAATCATTGCTTTTGATATTATCTTGTAGTTTTTGTTTTGCATTTGAACAGCATTTATTTGAATTTTGCTCTACATAATCTGGTTTCATGCCCTAAATCTTCTTTAAATGTAGGTGCAACAATGTACTATATTTGCGGGGTGTGCCTGAAGATGAGGATCTTGAAGAATGAGCACAGTTATAGATTATGGTTGTTTAGCCACCATTTATGTGCGATTTTCCCAGTCATGGAGATGCAAGAAGAGATTGGATATATTTTAACTTAAAACTTTGTTTCTTAAATCTCGTTGGCCATGTTGTATCTTAAGTTACATTCTGATATACTGAAAATTTTGATTAGTAATCTGAGCTAAGTTTCAAGCTTTAGAATGCTCTGCCATTAGCAACTACTCTGCACGCTAGGATGCTGCTAAGGTTTAATGATGTTTTTCCTTCCCAAATCTTTTTTTCTTTCAAAACTTATCCACTTTGAAGGAAAATACATATAATCTTAATTAGGCATTTTGTATGATTCTTTGGTTTCTATGGAACTGTACAATTTCTGTCTTAGATGTCGTCAGTATTTCCATTCCAGATCATTAATCTATGCTCATTTAGAATAATGTTTGCATAGCGTGTATGCATTTTTTTTCTTTCAGGATACTCACTACCAATGAAAAACCAAAGTATTATCAAATTTAATGCAAAATCCATGTTAAAGGTTTGTTTGTAGGGATTTAAATCCTACGTGCAACATTTATTTAAAAGCCAAGTGAACTTTACACCTTTACTATAGCTACTATGCCATGGATCATTGTGGGCAGGAAATGCCTGATCAAAGATAGCTAGAAGCTTAGTTAAAAGTCAACTAAGGTTCTTTTCTTGTTTAATCTCTTTTTAAATAATTTTATTTGTTTGACATTAACAATTATATCAAAGCTAGTTACATGGTTTGTAATACAACTAAACATTGAAACAATTTGTTTTGGGTGTCTTTAATAGACGCACTTTGCTGCATTAATAATTAAGTATTATTCTAATTATTTTTTTGTGTTTTCAAATTTTGTATTTTTTTAATGCGAATCCGTAAGCAGCTACAACAAATTGCTTCAATTTTTAATTGCTTGCGAGAATCTATTGTCAAATCTTCTAGATGTTTTAAGCAGGTATCTTAATAATTTCACATTTTCAAGAAAAACAGAAGCTGTTTTACATAAAAGTTATAATATATATTTGTTTAAGTTATTGATGTGAAAAAATGAATTGAGGTTCATACTGTAGTCTTCGGTGGCTGACCAATTCTTTTTCCTAGGAGCCTTAAAAATTCTTTCTTTGAGGGAGAACCTTTGATTCTTTAAATCATAAATGCTTTTGGATGTAATTGTGAGTTTTTTACATCAGTATTTTATACGAAACTCTATAATCCATCATTAACCTAAAGAGAAAGACTGGAAAGACTGGAAATTTTATCTCTTAATCCTTATTTTTGCTTTTGTTTTCAGTTGTACTATCTTACGTGCCTCATGCTTAGTACAATTATTTATTAAAATAAAGATAAAATGCATTTGGGAGTTATTTTTTTCCTTAGTCAACATGGTACACATTCTAGATGGATAAGCGTAAATGCAAATGCTAGATGGATTCCATGTTGGCTTTTTTAAGATCTCAATGGGGCACTGGCTATCCAGCCCCAGGAATGCACCAGGGGATGGATGCCATGCTATGCCTCCATCCATGTGTGTCGTGCAAACATCAAATCAACCGAGGTCTTTGGAAACTTCGATATTTAAGTCTCTGCCTTCCTCGTTTCTCTCGCCAACTTGCCAACTGGACCCGTGCAAACTTGTCCTAATGTCTTCCAGCCCTATTGAAAGTGGGTGAAAAATATGTTATTAAATTGAAATATATTCAATAAAAAATATTATTTGTTAATAGGGAAAGAATAACATTTATTTGAAAAGACAAGATTATATTTAATTTAATTTTATTATTAAATACATATTATATTTATTTTATTTCTTCATATAGAACTTTCAATATTTAATTATAATTTTAAAATTATAAAATATTTAAAATATTTATAATTTTAAGAATGTATTTAAGAATGTACAATTAATTAAAGATGTATTTAAGAATGCATTTTTATTAATATATTTTAATTGTATTAACATTTTTTAAAAATAATATTTAAATTAATATTTTTTATTTATTACTCTTTGCAATAATACTAATAATATAAACACTTGAATAAATATAATAATTTAATATTGATATCTTTTTAAATGGATGTATTTAAGATAATTATATTATATTTTCCTTTTGATATTTTAAATATTTTAATTTTGATTTTGTAAAATAAAATGTATAAACAAATATTCTACTTTATAAAGAGAATATAAATATATTCAATTTTATTAAATATTTGAAATAGATTAAAATTAAATAAATTAAAATAAATAAAAAGTAATATTTTTAATTAAATTTCAATATTTTTAAATTATTTTATTTAAATAATGTTAACACTTGAATAAATATAATAATTTAATATCGATATCCTTTTAATGGATGCATTTAAGATAACTATATTATGTTTGTCTTTTGATATTTTAAATATTTTAATTTTGATTTTGTAAAATAAAATGTATACAAAAAAATTCTATCTTATAAAGAGAATATAAATATATTCAATTTTATTAAATATTTGAAATAGATTAAAACTAAATAAATTAAAATAAATAATAAATAATATTTTCAATTAAATTTCAATATTTTTAAATTACAATTTTGTCAAGGTTAAGGTTCAATTAGGTTGATGGTTCAATTATGGTTAAGGTTAGGTTTAGATTAGTTTAAGGGTCTATGATTAGTTAAGGTTAGAGTTCTTATAGGTATATAATTATTGCTATATTCAATTCTAGGATTAGAATTACAATTTGCAAGGTTAGGGTTCAATTAGGTTTAGGGTTCTAGGATGAATTAAGGTTAGGGTTCTTATAAGTTTATAATTATTACTATGTTTAATTAGGATTAGAATTACAATTTGCAAGGTTAGGGTTAGATTAATATGAGGATTCTAGGATGAATTAAGGTTAGGGTTTGTATAGTGTTACAATTACTAGTACAATTGAATAAGGTTTAGGGTTAGGTTTGACATTATGATTCATTTGGGGTTAGGGATGGGGTTAGCCTTTAATTATGCTTATATTTTGGTTAGGGTTAGGGTTCATTTAGTAATAGATTAAATATATTATTATAATATTTTAAATATAATAATTTATAGGGAGTGGACCATGGTTAGAATTATGGTTAGGGTAGGATTAGGGTTAGAATAAATTTTTAATCTAATTAGGGTTACATTCAATTTTAATATATTATGTGTTGCACCAAAATATAGATTAATGGTTATAATCACTTTAAGTTTAACCCTAATATGAATATAATAATCACAAGAATTAGAGTTCAATCTATGGTTACAATTATGGATGCATTAAGAAAAGGATTGGAAGGATATAGATTAGAGTTCAATCTATGATTACAATTATGGATGCATTAAGAAGAGGATTGGAAGGATATAGATTGCACATGGAACCTCTTGAAAGGAAGGGAGGTGGAAAGAGAATAAAAAAAACAAGGGTAGGAGAGTAGAGGATTTAAAAGGGGCAGTGAATAGTATTAAATCACAAAAGAAATTAGATGGATAAAATAGACTAATATTATATATAGAGAAATGAGAAAAGAAAGTGTAGGTTTAAACTTAATTGAAAAAAATGGTACACTACCCTTTATAATTTAATGATATATTTTAATTAAACTTATATGTTTTCATTACATGATATACTAATACATTATATTAATGTGATTAAAACTTGATGTAAAATACACATAGTTAAATCCAAAGGGCTTTTACACTTGAGTTCAATGTTAAAAATAAAATATTATTAACTTTTAACACTTTGATTAATTAGATCAATTAAAGAAAAATTATAAATTTAGTAAACATATTTTTTAATACATGTTTTAGTATATTTAATGATCTATTTAAACACAAAGTATATAATTAGGTCAAAATAGTTACCAACTTATTGTTCAAAAATAATTAATGTTAATTTTTTTTAAATTTTAAAACATGGTGATTACATATATTTTTGGTTTTTTGGTGGGTTAACAAGTATTCTTTTTAAAAATGTAAATAAAATTCAGAAAAATGAAAATAGTTGTAAATAAAATTCAATTAATATGATAATTAGGTTATTTTATCACTCTTAGGTGATTTTATTTACTTAAGAGTTATTTTACCTTTTACTTTGGAGCTATTTAAGGATTATTTTCTTTTATTTATTTATATTATAGGTGTCTCCAAAAGATATCTCTCCATGTACAATACATATATTTTTTAAATATAGGTATTCTAGTTTATTTAAATAATGTAAACACTTGAATAAATATAATAATTTAATATTGATATCTTTTTAGATAGATGTATTTAAGATAACTATATTATGTTTTCCTTTTGATATTTTAAATATTTTAATTTTGATTTTGTAAAATAAAATGTTTAAAAAAAATTCTGATTTATAAAGAGAATATAAATATATTAAATTTTATTAAATATTAAAAATACATTAAAATTAAAAAAAATTAAAAAATAAAAACTAATATTTTTAATAAAATTTCAATATTTTTAAATTAAATATTTCTTTTTAAAATATTAAGACAATTAAAATATACTAACAAAAATACATTCTTAAATACATTTTAATTAGTTATACATTCTTAACATTTTATAATTTTAAAATTATAATTAAATATTGAAAGTTCTATGTGAAGAAATAAAATAAATATAATATATATTTAATAATAAAATAAAATAAAATATACTCTTATCTTTTTAAATAAATGTTATTCCTTCCGTATTAACAAATAATATTTTTTATTGAATATATTTCAATTTAATAAAAAATAAAATATAATATAATTAATATCTTTTTAAATTAATCCTATCTTTCCATATTACATATTTTTCACCCACTTGCAATTCGGCTGGAAGAAATTACCTACACGGGTACAGTTCGCATGTTGGCGAGAGAAACGAGGAAGATAGAAGTTTAAATATCGAAGTTTCCAAAGCCCTCAGTTGATTTGATGTTTGCACGGCACACATGGATGAAGGCATAGCATGACATCCATCCCCGGTGCATTCCTGGGGCTGGATAGTCAGTGCCTCTCAATGGTGGACTAAGAATAAACCAGCTACGGATTGTGCTTGAATTGGATGCAAGAGTAGTCCATAATAGATTCAAGAGTTGACGCGTTTTCACATTAGAAAAATATATTTGAGAAAATGTTAGTGGACAAATCGGCACTTGTAACATACCATGATACTATGGTATTTGTGAGTTTGAATCCATACTTACGAATTTGACTTAATCTTGTGGTTCTGACTTGATTTAATATCAAATGGAATGTGAAGTGAACGCTTCTCTTCCACTTTTAATTCTTTTTGGAAGTCTTTGGGATGCAACAACTAAAGAAGAGTATGGTGTTAAACATCTTTCGATGTAAAGAGGAGCATTAAAGAAGTAGAAAGTTGAAGTAGAAGGGTTTAATTGAGAATGTAATATTCTAGTGCTTATTCATTTGAGTAATACATTGTAGTAGAAGAACAATTGTCTCTATCTTATATTTTGTTCCCTCTTTCATTTTGACATTTCATTTTCTTGTGAACAAATCTTTATTTCCTCCCAATTTTATTGTCATTTGGATGTTCAAGTACAACAATAAATTATTTGTTTTATTCCTTAGTTACTAACAATTTTTTGTGAAAATTACAAATCAATTTATATTAGAACCACAAGTTCCTTGTGACATGTAGGGAGAATTTTAGTACACATAGGATTTGTGTGTATAAGTTTTTTTGTAAATTTTTCTCAAGATGTGTAGGTCGTCAAGGGATAATCATGACAAAATGTCTACAAAAGAAGCTTGAATATTTCCAAAAGAAAGTTGGAAGCTAGTAGTCGGAGAAAAATAAAACTTTGTGGGAGTAAGTGTACCATTTTACGGAAATAATTGAAGTTGCAAGAAGTTAAAAATGATCACTTTGAATTTTTAATTGGAATCCTTAAGAAATTATAAGAAGAATCTAAGCAACGTTTGAACTGCCATCAAAAATCCAAGAAGAGAAAGAATACTTGATAAGAAGTGTGGACCACCTCCTACTCAAGAAGAATTGAATGAGGTATGCAAGGGTGGCAACCATGTTTTTTTCAATGGATTTAAGCTTGAATTTTATTGGCAAGTTTGAAAAATGTGCCAAGGATATAGGTTTGAAGTTGCTATAAAAGATTGGATATGATAGAAGAGGACTTGGCAAAGATGGCTAATGAATACTTCAACCCATAGTAGTAAACAAAATACCACCACATGAGGGCCTTGGATATGGGAACATGGAAATGAGTGAATAATTTAAGAGCTCTACACCATGAGTAAATCAAGGACAACATGTGGGAGGTAAAACTTCCTCTATTATTATTTTGTGAAGCTTCTAAATGGTTGTATGTTGATCAACAATCTAAGTAAGAAGAAAAGGACAAGACTCTAATTCTGGAGAACAAGAAAGAAAAACTTAAAAAAGATAACACTTCTACAATTGACATAGTTGGGGGTGAACATACACTTGTAGGAACAAACTTACACAAGTAGGATTGAACCCACATGCAATATTGATCCTTTATTGATGAAAATAAGAGATGGGGATATTTCACTCCACCTACTTCAACACTAGCCAAGCCTAAGGAGATAAAAGAGCATGTGAGAAAACTAGGTAAAGAGTTTATCTTTTGTTTCGTTTACAAGAGGAAATGATGTGTTGTACACAGATGTAGGTTTCTTGTTTCTTGTGCTAGTTGTGGAAAAAGCATCTATTATAAAACAATGTGTTAAGTAACCATATTAGAATGATGTGCAAAACAAAAAGCACAAAACAACATATGTTTCATAGTTAGGATGGAAAAAGAAGCAACTCTCCAAGACAAAGGCAAAGAGAAAAGCCAAAAAATGTTCAAAGATAGTAGCATACAAGTTGATTTAAACATGTAAAAAGCTAACAACTATGACTTTCATTGTAAGATTGGAGGATATTGGGATGAAAAATATTGGAAGCTTGATCCAAAGGATGACAAAGGAAAGAGAAAATAGCTAGGGATGAGAAATACACCAAAGAAACAAGTTCAAGGAGAAACCAACCCTCGCACAATGCTACAACATGATTATAGTATGTGTTTTGGCACATGTATAGAGCATTTATTTGATCTACAAATGAGGTAAGTGTAGATGCTTTCAATTGTATGGGCATTTGGTTAGCATTCCAATTTTTCCCTATGGGTGGTTAAATAGTGTTAACATTTCTAACTCCACTTATAGAGAAAGCAAGGAGTATTATGCACTCACTATGGGTGATTAATCTAAATAAACGTACTTGGGCTACAATGATATGAAAATGATGGAGCAGTTTAGATAAAGAAGGTTTCAAAAGTTAGAAACATGCTAGAGTATCACTTGCAGACCATTGTAATAGCGTTTCATTCATTGATGGCTATAGAAGAATGCCATAGATTTATTTTCTTAGGAGTAAATATAATTTTTTAGCTATTTTAAGGGTTCAAAGCTATGGTAGAAACTTTGGTTGGTAGAAAAATTTAGTGTTTGAGGATTGATAATGGTGTTGAATATTGTTCAGTAAATTTTGATAAGTTTTGCAAGGATTATGATATTTAGAGGCAAATGGAATCTCTATATTATCCATAACAAAATGGAGTTGTAGAGCATATGAAAATGACACTAATGGAGAAAAATAGGAGTATGCTAAGTGGAGCTAATTTGGAACAAATGTTTTAGGCCAAGGTTGTAGCCATTGCTTCTTACCTTATTGACATGTCTCCTACATCAACTCTTGTTGATGAAATGCTTGTGGAGGTATAGTTAGGAATAAATCCTTCACTAAGGCATTTTCATGTTTCTTATTGTGAGGCATATGCATATGTTCCAAGAGAGAAGTTGGAGAGAAAGACTATAGACTATATTTTCATTAGTTATAGTTATGGTGTGAAAGGATACAAGATTTGAGATCCTATTATAAATAAATTTTTAGACAACAAAAAATATTTTTTAAAGAAATTCATTATTCTTCCGTTGTATTGTAACTTGAAGAAATTGAAAAGAAAGATGTGGTTCAATTTCACCTTAAGCTAGAGAAATTTACATTGAAATTCTGAATTGGACCAAAAGTTGAGGAGAGCTCTCCAACCTCAAATTCTTTAAAAGAGGAGGAATAAACTCCACATTAGTTGTACAAAGGTTAGCTCGATTAAGAAAACCACTACAAAGGTATTTCATAGTGATTGGTGATGTACATTTACTTTAAATACTAAAATTGATGAACCTAGAACTATGCAAGAGACTTTAAGTATGCATGATGTAGATTCATAGAAAATATACATGTATGAAGAGATGGAAAGACTTTAAAAGAATGATATATGGGACTTGATACCTTTTCCTAAAGGACTCAAACTTCTTGGTTATAAATGAACATTCAAGAAGAAAACTAATTCTAATGGTAATGTTGAAAATTATAAAGCATAGATGGTTGCAAAAGGTTACTCCTAGGTTGAAGGGGTTGATCATGGTGAGATATTTTCTACTATGTTTCAAATATCATCTATTTTTTTTTTTCAGTTGTAGTAGCTTATGATTTATAGATTTAATAAATAGATGTGAAAACTACCTTCCTTCATGGTGAGTTGAAGGAAAAAAATTACACATCTCAACCTAAGGACTTTCTAGTGAAAGGTAAATAAATTTTGTTCTATAAATTAAAGAAGCATTCATATGGACTCGAGCAATATTTAAGGATGTGTGCCATAAATTTGATACTTTTTTTTGAGCTTGGGATTTTAATGGTCTAAATCAGATCACTATGGTTATTATAAATCTAATGGTGACCATTTCTTGATTATTGCACTTTATGTTGATAATATATTATTTATTAGAAAGTCAAAAGAGTTGATTTGTGAATTGAAATATCAAGTTGCAACAAGTTTTGAAATTAAAGATTTACGCATAGTAAAACACATTCTTGGTATGGAGATAAAGATGGATAAAACAAACAAAAAACTATAACTTGGCTAGAGTAAGTATATGAATTTAATTTTATTGAGCTTGAACATGGAGGATTCTAGGCCATTATGTGTTCCTGTTACGTTGGTAATAAAATGATATGTTGTACAATGTCTTACTTCTCCTTTAGAGATGAAAGGCATGATAAAGGTTCCTTATTAGAGTACAATAAGCAATATCATGTATGTTATAATTTTTACTAGACTAGACATCACCCAACAATGGGAGTTCTAAGTAGATTTATGCCAAATCTTAGATAAATACATTGGGATGAATATTCTAAGTAGATTTAGATACTTGTGGGGTACACCAAAGTATTCTTTGTGTTATACATTAGAATATTCCTTATTTTATCATTGGAATATGACGAGGGATAGACATTCCTTAAATATTCATGGATACATAGATTTAGATTGGGTTGGACCTATCAATAGTAGAAGATCCAACAATGCATGTGTTTACTTTATTTGGTGGTGTGATTGATTAGATGATCAAGTTGTAGGTTGTGGTCACTTTGTCCATTACTAAGGCAGAGTATATGGAAGCTACTCATGCCTATATAAAATCTATTTGGTTGAAAATATTGTGTTCAAATATTGGGATCAATTAGGAAGTAGTTATAATTTATTATGGTAGTCAGAGTATAATTTTCCTAGTGAAGTACTCAACCTTTCATATAAGGACCAACCACATAGACGTATAGTATCACTTTGTTAAAGATATGGTTGGAGATAGAAGGGTGACATTATGGAAAGTATAAACTTTGATGAATGTTGTAGATGATTTGATAAAGCCTATGAGCATAGAAAAAGTTAGATGGTGTTTAGAGTCTATGGTTCTCTCAACCCCTAGTAGTTAGATTCTAGTAATGGTGTGTTTCCCTTTGGCTCTTGCATGTTTGACAAGTGGGAGAACATTGTGAATTAAGGTGTCTCAAACTTTGTAAATTTCTAGCATTTAATTTATTATATTTTATTTTATTTAAATAATCATCACATGGAAATGGGGTGTGGAATTTTGATGTGGCACCATTTTCCATGTGTTGGTACTTTGTATGATGTTGAAAGAGGTTATTTAAATTGTTTATGTTCAATAAATTTTGGATGCCCTATTTGTGTGGAATCCTATGACAACATTATGACATTCTTATGATGTGTAAGAGATTGTATGAGTGGAGTTACTTTGGAATCTTGACTAGCCTTAGGATAGGTGTACCTTTCATGGTGCAGTATTTTTGGAATGTGTAAGTTATAAATCAGATGCCCATGTTAGATGGATATTTATGACATATTATGAAAATTTTAAGAGGTAATATTTATTTACTCTTTTTATCGTATATGTGAGAATATCAAAGTAGGAATTGAAATTAGGAGTCAAACTTGGGCACTATACCTCTAGTGGATTTAGGACACAGTAGTAAAATCATTTATGGTTTCCAATTTGCCTATAAATTGGGTGCTTGGAGTTGTATTATCATCTTGTATGAATTTGTAGGTACTTAAATGTTGTTGGAATTATTCCATAATTATATGTTGGTGAATTCCTATAAAATCTTACTCTATAAGTGTATTGTAATCATCTTATTGATTGAATAATATATTGGGTTACTTTGAAGTGTAGAGTTTTCCCCATGTATATTGGTGTTACGGTTCACATTAATTTAAGTTTTGGTATATGTGTTTTTACATTTTTGAATACTTAACATAACAATATATAATATATTAAAAATATTAAACTATAAAATACTTTAAAATTTTGAACCAAAATAATCAATTACTCATCAAAATTGATGATTAAAAAATATTTAAATACCATTCATCAAGTGTATTAAACATAGAATATTGCATCATGCTAAATAATTAATTACAATAAAAAAATTACAATTATAAATTTAATATGGTCTTACAAACTACTTTACAAAGAATCTTAATAATAACATCAATGTTTAAAGAAAATATTTTGAAGGATTATCTTCAAAATATGTAGGAGAGAGAGAGCATCATCAAGGCACTTTTTAGTGCAGCCACAAAGGAGTAAAATTTCTAGTCTTACCCCAAATAAGAGAATCCAAGCCCTTCACAAATGTTCTAGTAGTCTAAAATTGACATACATAAAGTATATGGTGCAACATGTAATCACTAGCAATATAGCATGCATATATCTAATGCATCATGATTTCATACCTTATATCTAAGGCACATGTCCTTAAAAATATGTGATATGACAAAGAATAATAAATCAAATCAAGTATTAAACTTTATTTTCATTTTTATCTTTGGCCAAAACATCTTTAATATGTTGTATTATAGGGAATATAAGATTTTAGGCTAAAAATTAACCTTTATCCTCTGTTATCCATATTTGGCACCTATCTAATCTCTTAGTGATCTAACTATAGTACTATGCCAAAATATAATATATAGAAGTTATAGATATGAAAATAGTGGATTAGGTTGACCTAAATATAATCCCTATGTTAAAAAAATCTAAACTTCAGTACACTAGGAAAATTCTAATAATTCTAGGCATCTTACATATTGTCATTATGAGGTCAATTATTCAAAACTACTCCTCTAATTTCTAGGATAATACTACCCTATCTCCTCAATGATATAATAATTTAAAAGCTTGTGTTTGCAAGGTAATAAGTAATGTTGATGATCAATGTAACACAATGACATTAAAACAAAATATTGCTACTCTATTTCTCCTGAAAAAGACAAATAATATAAACTACCCATCTTCCAAGGTCTCTGTAGTTGGTTCTCAACTGTGATGTTGTCACTCAGTGGCCTATGCAACTGTAATGTTCAAGGAGCCTGCTGGTAAAGAGTACAAACTGAATATAATGAACTAATCTAACGTTTGGGGGGTGTAAATAAACAAAAAAAGATAGAACAGGGCTTAGGACAACAAAGCATGAACACAAATTTCTTTTAATCCAAACATATAAACTTCGTAATGAGCATTTCTTTAAATGATTAAAACTATAAAATGACACAATCTATAGAATGATCTATACCATTGCATTCATTCACGGTGCAAATTCAAAACTTACAACCATTCATCATCACTTTTTTTTTTTAAACTTTATTTTCAAATAAGAACACATCACCATCTCATTGCTAAAATTCATAGATCAACAAATATAAAGAGATCTCATTCACAGATAATTTAAGGAAATAGTTTCAGATTCAAAATATTCTATTGATTTTCATCAAATAAGAGACATTTATGCACAACAAAACTCACTGGCATATTAATAACTATTGTTCATCAACATTATCATTAAACTAACAAACTTTTGAAAATAACATAAACTGCATTAAAATTGTAAAAGGGTTTCTGAGTATCTTTGCATGAAAGCTGTAAAAATCCTAAAAAACTGTAAACACTATCCTAAATCTCTCTCAGGTAGCCAATCTTGATTTCAATTAGCCAACCTTTATAACGAGGAGAGAATTTCTACAAATAGACAATTTTAGCACCAATTCCTCCTATCAAAAACTAAGATCCACAATCTGAGGTTTCAAATCCACAATTATAGGGACACTTAGATAACTCCAGTATTTGTCTCTGCTATAATTGCTGAAGCTAAATAGGTGCGCTAGCTGCTCTTCAACCAAAACCTGAACTTCAAGTCCTCACTCAAATCCCTACCAACTACCATGAATTACTCTTGACTTTCCAACTCTGCTCCCTAGTCGCCCCTTTACTCAAAATCACCCAAAAAGGTATTGCTATTCAAAAGATAATTAAAACAATCAATTTTACTTGTCACCTTCATGTTGGATCCCACAGTATTCATCATAATTGGTAGAAATTTGTTTCAATGTATCATCATTTGGTCCATCGACCCAGTCAACTTTGAATTTTGATTCTTCAAATTTCTTTTCCACCGTATCAATGATTACTTTCATTTGACCAACATCCTTGGCTGCCCACTGCAGGTCACATCTAAGCTCCAACAATCTGTCCATGAGTGGTAACTCAGCAGTATCTCCTTCTATTAACATTCTATCCAACCGTTCCTCCCATGCATCTTTGACGTCTTCCAATGATTCAAGTCTCTAATCTAGAGGTAAGGCTTTATCAATAAACCTTGAAACAATTTCTTCAAATATACCTATGTGCTCAAATATCTCATGAACATTCTTGAGCATGATTATCCTATGTTCAATAAGAGTCCATGATTTAAAAGCAGATATATGAATAGCCTTTGCAACATATCCAAAATCTTCCTCACCCAAAATCTGGGACTGGACCAACTCTTTATCAAAAATTTTGTCAATTGCCTTAAGCTTTCCCAAATATTCTCTGAGTTTCTCCTCTTCTTCCCACCATTTAGTCATAGACCCTTCTATGGTTTTGACTAATTTAAGTCCCCTGTAATAATATTTAAAACCTTCATCTAAAAACTTATTCATATCAGCTTTAAAGGTATTAAGCCAATTATCAAGCCATGTGGCTTTCTTTTTCATTTTAGTCAAACCATCTACCTCTTTTTTGCTCATTAAAATGGGGATCTCCTATGGTGCATGTTGTTTAGGAGTAGATGAAATTAACTCCTTCAAGAAATATTTCATTTTACCAACTTGAGCCTTAAGCTCATCTTTAGCTTGCTTATATTTAATCAACTTGGACTTGGTAGTAGTGGCAACAATGTAAATTAAATTTATCTGTTGATTTCTGGTATGCTTTCCTAGATTAACAGTACTTATCTGATAATATTTTGGCTGCAATTCTCTATCATCTTTATCAACAATTGGGGTAGCAATTTCAGCTACCAGATCTCCTTCATCAGTGAGCTTGGTTGAATGTATTGCATGAGCCTTCTTCTTTGCCTTTACTTTATCAATTTCTGCCTTCATATCATCCCACATTACTGGCTGGGATTATACTTGCTGCCTCTTCTCTAGATTTAGTTTTAGCCAAGTGGGTGTAGTTGGTTGAGTGGCTACTTGTTGAATGTTAGGAGGTGTTGAGGATGAAGGTGTAGAAGAAATTGATACAACAATTCTTTGAGAAGCCTTCTGTAGATCTTCCTGTTCTTTTTGTAACTTCTCCTGTTTAATTCTCTCATTCACAACTCTAATTTATTTTATCTTCCTCACTTCTTCCTCCTGTTTAGCAATCTCTTCTTCATCTTTTAGCCTTTGCTGCTCTAATTCTTTAGCTCGGAGCTCCTCCTCTATAGCCTTTTCTTGTGCAACTTTCCTTTCCAGTTCAAGAGCCTCATCCTCTGCCTTATTCCGTGCTTCAACTTCTTCCATTTCCCAAGCTAACTCTTCAACTTTTCTTTTTTGTTCTTCTTCTTGGACAACTCATTCATTAGCTAGCTTTTGAGCACCTTCCATCAATTATTGTTGTTCTTTTTTTGTCAATACATCCTCTAACTCCATCTCTGCACTATGTAGACTGCCAACTTCAAATTCTGCTTCCTCCTCTCCTAGTTCTTCCTCAACCTTCTTCAGATATTCCTCCCATTCAGGTCCTTCTCCTTCCTGAGATGAAGTTCTTTTAGAATATGAAGAAATGTTTGCTATATCAACTACAAAAGGTTCTTCTTTTTGAATAGTTATAGTTTTTGAAGTTGCTGGCATGGTAGGAGCACTTCCCTCAACTTGTGGAGGAACAACATCCTAGCCCTCTGTAGAACTCTCGTCACCAGGGTGAATAACTACCAAAGGTACATCAACAAAACTTGAAGTAACACCTGCAACAACCGCCTCATAATTAACCTTTGCTTTACGCAACACATCATCAATCTTTTGTAAAGAAATCTCTTCTTCTGTTTGTGGAGGCTCTTTAGTGGCTGCTTCTGCCGTTGCAACACCTTTCTTCAGTATTTTATATTGCTTGGTCTCTACAGAGGAAGTGGGTTCACTGCTAGAACCTCTTTTCTTTGATACCCCAACTCTTGGTTGTTTCAAACGAAGTTCAATCCATTTCAAGCTCCTGTTTATCACTACTTGTGACACTTTTCCAATTGTAGTCTCTTCCTTTTTTGCCCAATTGATGGGCTGTAAGCCTTTTGTAGTCACTTGGTCTATATCATACTGGGGATCAAAAGTGATCCCATCATCTGTAGTGCCTTTAGAAATATTAGTTTTAATATAAAAATCCCTCATCTGGGGAATTGTTAACCTCTCATAACCCCTTTTTCCTTCAAATTGATCTTGAAGGTTAGCCCAAAAATCCTCAAGAAGAGGAACATGATGAGTGAAGTGAGAAGAGTAAAGTGCATGCATTTTCTTCTTTGGATTAAAATTCTTCCTAGAAGTATGCTGTTGGAAATTTAGAGACTGAAATACTTTAGTTGTTGATTTAGCCATAATTGATGAAGAATGAGAATAAAATCCCAATTCCAAGGGAAAAGAATGTGCAACAGTCCTATTTTGTGAATAGAAAACAACATTCACCTTTGCAACTTGCCTAGCAAACTCCATTAAAACCCACCTATTGCCACAACATCTTAGAAATTTAAAAGGATGACCATCAAAATTAAATAATCTGAAATAAGTAGACCTGGGGTATTAAATGAACCAATACCCCCATTCTCGAATGAACTCCATGGCTTCCTGGGATAATTTGAAACCTATGTCCCCTGTGAGCTGATTTATAATAACATACAGAAAAGCATCATTTACTCTTTTGAAATGCTTCTCTGATTCCTTAAGCTCCAATTGGTCATAGTGTTCCCAAACCTTCTTTTGATCTGACCCTTCATCCATTGACCCTACAATATTCAGTCCAAGAAACCTTCTAATCCTTGCTACACACTATATAACATAAGAAGACATGTAAAATGTCTTGGTCTATGTTACCTAGAGGAGCTAGGCATGAATGTTGTCTGAAATGATTTGCCCCCAATCCAAGTGTTGCTTTCCATCTAGAATCAACTAGATAAAAGGAAAAATCCAGTGTTCAAAAATGTGAGAGTTTGATTTTTCCAAATGCTCTGGCTAGCAGTGTAATAATATCTCCAATGTCCATAGAGAAATTTTACCTCTTAGGATTGGGTGGCAACTTCTTTACTGACTTCTCCTTTTTCAGCCACCGTTTATTGATGAGTTGTTTGTTTCCTTCCACATATTTGTTCCATAGTTCAAGTGCCTGAGCCTCACTCATCATCTTCAAATTAGGGTAAGGAGGGAGGTCAAAGACATGTCTGATCATGGCTGGAGTTAAATCAATAATAACATTTCCCTAAGCATCAATACATTGTCTTTGATTAGGGTTATATGCTTGTACAATTGTTAGGATGAACTCAAGACATTATACTACAATAGGAAAGCTAGCTACATGAGCTAGCCCTGATTCTGCAATTCTCCTTGCTCTTGGGACAACATGCTTTGAAAATGTATCCTTGATGAACTGATCTAAATCCATATGTCCTAACAATGTGTCAGTTATGTTTATGACTTGAGAGTCAAACTTGGATGGAATTGGATTCCCTTGATACTTATACTTCATTGTGTAGGGCACTTGTTTTGGTTTCAGGCTCTGGCCTTCTTCGATGTTCCCTCAGATGTTCCCTCAGTAGGTATCTCTTCCTCGGAGTCATACATTTGTTAAATATCTTGCACTATTGACCATCATTAGATACAAAAGGAAAACATATAAATAACATCATAACACATACACTCACAATAAATCAACATCAACTTAAAAATTTAGTTCAATAAGTTAATTTGATCATTTTTGGGCTTCGGGATCAAAACAAAACCAAGAACTTAGCTTATTTCATGCATAAACTAAGTTTTGTTGGGAGTTAGGTTCGGGTCTCTGTTAGGTACCATACATATGTTTAAAGCAATTCAGTGCAATTTCAAAGTCTGACCTCGCCCCGTAGTGTTCAGGAGTCAGGACCGGGTTTGGGTCTTGGATCAACACCTACATATATGATGGAAAATGGGTTGAGTATTGACCTGCGGTTTGATCCCACAATGTGGTTAGGAGTTGAGATTGATTCATCATTTGAAGCCAGACCTATGTTTGAAGAAGTTCAGTGTCATCTCACAGTCCGACCCCATAGTGCTCAGGAATCGAGATCAGGTTTAGGTCTTGTCTAGGCACTTAGACCCTTGATAGTAAATAAGACAGGTATCAACCCATGGTCCGATCTTGCAATGTGACTGGGAGACGAGATCGAGTCTTGGCTCAGAAGTGGTATTTAACCAACAAAATCAATCACAAGGATTATGCAAAGTTCTGATCCTGACTTTGCATCAGACTACGGGATCAGGTTATCATTCAAAACTAGATCCATCAAAACAGACAAGTGTTAGCAGCTTCCCGAGTTTTGAACCCGATTAGATATTAGAGATCGAGGTCAGGCCTCTATCAGGAACCAAGTGTTAAAATGCATACAGGGGATGGGTCAACTTTGAGTTCTAATTTCGACAACACGTTGGGAATCAAGATCAGGGTATTGTTAGGTCTATGTAACAATTGATGGGCTAAAGGTTTGGTGTCAAAACAACTTTCGAGCCTGATGGTAATGCGGGGGTTGGAAGTGGAACTTGGAAGAACACTTAGTCAAAAAATTTAAATCGAACTTACAGTACTGGTCCAACCCTCGATCCTGATAGTAATGCGGGGATCAGACAAGTGAAGGAATCGATACCAAGGAGTAGACAAACCTAAGTGTTGGTTTGATTCCAGACCCTGATATACATGCATGAAGTAGGAATCAAAAGGGAAATGGATAATGAAGGCGCTATTCAATATGATAGTTTTCTAGAATATGCCTTCCAGATTGGGTTGTGTTGTGGATCAAAAAGCTTTTGCTTTCAAATGGTCAACAATTCAAAATTAACAATTTAAAATAGTTCGACTCGAATGTAGAGAAAAACCCTAGACAACTAGGGCACAATGAGAGGGACAATCCCGCAACCAAAAGACAAGACGACAACACCAAAACACAAAAGAATGCACAACAAACCCAACACAGGTTCAAATTTGAAGGAAAATGCACCAAATGGTGCAAAAGAAAACACATAATGACAAAACGAAGCTGAGCAAAAAATAAAATAAAATGAAACAACGAAAAGAAAACAAGAACATAGGAAAGAACAAGCAACTAGAACGAAAACAACAATAAGAAAATGAAGACAAAATGGAAACAAGAACACCCACCTTTGAACACACCCAATAATTTTGGCATCATGTTGAGAAATCTGGCGAACTCCTTAAAACCTTAGCTCTCTGTCACTCTGGTTCTTGTCACAAAACTCTTCAAAGCATAATGGAAAACAATCAAGGAGCAACGAGGTTTAAAAGCCCATTTGCACATGTGAACGGTTATGGCATTAATGGCAGGTTGGTCGGGTCTTGAGATTCGAGCAAATTCATAATACTAGGCGCAGGAAATAAGGTAAGTGGAAGTCAGGGTTGGGGCATGGATTGGTATTGAACCCTCACTAGGTACAAAGTTTAGTTGAAAGCCCGTGACCCGAACCCGACGGACAAATGAAAGCAACACGGGGCTCAGAATCAGGTCACGAGATGAACTTAGAACTTTGAAAATTTCAAAGTGCAAGTCATGATCCGAAGTTCGATTTCGAAAGACAAAAGGAATTGGGAACCGAGATTGAGACACAAGAAGGAACAAGAACCCTCAAAAGATGCAAAGTTTAGTCACGATCCGAAGTCCAATCCTAGAGCGAACAAAGACATGAAAAGAAGTCGGACATCGGGATTGGGTTAAAAACAGGAATTTCGAAAAGTTCTTGGTTCTGGTTCCAGCTCGAAGCTTGACTTTGACAGGAACAAAACACACAAGGCAAAAAAGAAACTGAGACTAGGACATGGACCAAAACTAACACTTCACAAAGCAACAAGTGTAAGTGTCGATATGCGACTCGAACTCGAAAGAACACAAAAAAAGAACAAGGCAAGAGACGAGGCCGAGACTAGGACATGAACAAGGCCTTGAACCTTGTGAAAAGGAACAAGTGCATGTTCCCATCTGCAACCTGAGCTTGAAAAACAAAAGAAACAAGAACTTAGGAGGGAAAAGAACAACTTCTAAGACCCAAACATGAACACTAAGGACCAAAAAACACAAGGGGGATCCATTTTGACCAAAAACAAAATGGGGTGGTTATGTAAGGCATAACAAGTACCATCATTGACACCCATACAAGGAATAAAAAATGAGGATGGTTAATAAACTAGTTTATGATTTAGAGATAACACTTCAAACTACTCTAAAGTGTTGTCTTATTAGCGAGTCAAGCCCTTAGGAAGTTAGAATACACTTTTGTAGACACTCCACACAAGGAATAAGAAAATATGATGGTTTTTGAACTAGTTTATGATTTAGAGATAACACTTTAAAGTGCTCTTCAAGTGATCTTCTAATTCCCAATTGATATTAGTTGTTTGCTAATGACTTATGACTATCTATAAATAAATGTCTTTAGTTGTACAATTTAAGATATTTGGTAGGTGGGACAACAAAATAATGACTATCTTCCAGAATGGTTAGTTCAAAAGTAAAAGATTTAAAAATCGAATGGGGTTGACTAGATTGGATCATGAGGCCTTGTCCACAATCACAGTTACACTATGTGGCCTTGTTCAGACAAGCAATGGATCTTAATGAGTGGAATGGTATTGATTGAGACAACAAATAAGAAAGGTTAACTAATATGTTCAAGAACAAGAATCAAACTATTTGCCAAACAAAACAAATCAAGCTCTACAACAATATATTTACAACAAAACTAATATAAAACAAAAAATAGAACATGAACATTTACACCTTAAATTCTACCATCCTCATTAAGACAACTCAAATTATACATTTTTAAAAACAAATTTAAAACTAAAAATTAATGAACATAAAATTATTCTTTTTATAAAATTGAATAAAGGATTTTAACGTCCACAAGGACTGAAAACAACCTAAAGACATGTAACCTAATCAAAACCTCTAATGCCCCACCCTTACCTAGTGAAAGAGACACCCCATCACACCCTAAATTAGAGGCACACCGTCCAAATAGATAAACTCCCTTTGGCAATAGGTACATATCACCTTCCCACATCCCCCGAAAGCAAAATGAAATGCCACGTCAGCCTCCAATCCATTTCAAACATTACACCAAAATAAAAGGAGATCACGCCTATGCTGCCGTTTCGACCCGGTCAAATTTTCCCGTTCCCGTCGCCTTACGGCATTCGAGTCTCCGTCAACTTTCCCGTTACAAGGCATTCTTCTTATATCACTTTCCAAAAATAAACGACTCAACGGAACCAAATCAAACTAGGCCTAATACTGCAAACTTTCGTTCCCGAGTTCGAATCCCCAAAATAAAGAACAATACAGATTAAAAAAATGGGCGCAGGCGAGGAAGGAAGCCCTCTTTTGCCCAAGCAGGAAGAGTCTGTTAAGGAGGAAAATATTCCTAAGCAAGAAGAAGGAGCAGGATGGACCGTCGATGGCCTCCCGCTGGGCCATGGAAATGTGGTGGGAGCACCTGTTTCTCGCTCTCAGTGGGATTCTCCTCTCTTTGCGTGTCTTGGAAGAAATGATGAATTCTGCAGCAGCGATCTCGAAGTCTGTAAGTTCGAATTCATTTCATACAATCTCGGTTTTAACATAGCAGGGATTCAGTCAATTGCCCCTAATTTTATGATAATTTCTTAATTTATCGATCTTTTATTTATTAGAATGGCTTTATTTACTAATTTTTTAGAGGAGTGTGTAAATTTAGTTTCTAGATCTGCAAGAAACACGCGCGTGTATTGTACAGATTTGGAAATTTAGACGTTGAATATGAAGAAATCGCTGTAATTCAATGAAAATATTAGGGTCGGGAAATGATATTTTGATCCTGTCGGACGGCAGATTTATTTAGTGTTTATAACCGTGGTTAATGTAAACCCTTGTTAGACTTTTTTCTCCTGGAATTTAGAATGTTTATCGTTGTCAATTCTAGATCCAGTGGTTTGATTATTTTCTTAACTTATAGATTTCATTTTGGATATAAACATCGAAAATTTAACTTGATTTTAAGGGCAATTGTACACTTTTTCGTTAGTTTTTAGAATATTTAGTAGTATCTATAATGGATCTACTCAAACCGGCGGTTAGGGTGTTTTCTAAAATTGTGAGCTTTGATTTTGGATATAAACACTGAAAATTTACCTTCATTTGGACGGTGATTTGCAGATTTGAGAGCTTGGACCCAGAATATTATGCTGTTAAATTTATTTAAATTCCTCTTTTCAAGTGTATGGAGATTTGGAAGTTCAGAAACGCAATAGCAAAATTATCACATTAAGTTTGTTTAATAATTTTTTTTAGGATCCAAAAGAGTTGATTTGAATTTCATATGACAAATATTGAAATTTCTCCATTATTCACAATAAGTTAAATTTAAACACGGATTATACATTTTTCGGTGGTTTAGTAGTATAATTTCCCCAAACTCTCTAGAGTCAATTCTTTTTGGAGAAACTGAATATGTTTAGTTTGTAGATCGGCAGCAGATGTGTTATGCAAATTTGGCAATGCAGAGAATATTATTTTTTCGTCTTTTTTAGAGATTTTATATAGGTTTAGTTCGCAAATCTCCAGAAGACATGTGAGTGTGTTGGCGTGCACAAATTTGGAAACTTAGGCAGAGAACATTATATTTCTTGTTTTTGTAGATCTTATTTATGTTTGTTTTTTTGATCCGCATAAGACATTTGATTATGTTGGGAGTTTTGGAAACTTAGGCAATGTATGTTGTAAAAAATGCCTTCCGGAAATTTTGGCAGTGAATATTGTAAAATGTTGCTTTAATTCCATGTGATATTTACATATTTTAAAGTTGTTTTGGAGATTTTCATATTAATTTGCAGAACTGCAGAAGATGTGTCAGCGTGTTGGTGGCTTCAAAAGTTTAGGTAGCGTTTATTGTAAAAATAGCTACAATTCTATGCAATATTCTTATTTTTTGAAGAGTTGGGAATGGTTAATTTGACCCTTGAACGACAAATTTTGGCAGTTCCAGTTGCATTTGGTGTTTTATCTAAATTTCAACACTTTGGCATGTCTCCTGAATATTTGAACCTGGGTTATGCTTCAGAAGCTCCTTTGCTTTTACCACTCGAGCTCATTACATTCATTGGCTAATTTAGATCCCGACTAGACATTTTATTTACATTATTAAGAATAGCAGTTGAAGTTATGGGTTGACAGAAACCTCAGCAAGTGTTTTTTCTAACCTTGTAAATTTGAATTTGGACAAAATTAGAGTGCATTTGAACATGCAATCTGTTATTGCATGTTATATCCTCTCAAGAGCATCTTTTATGTGCAATTAGACTCGATGTCTCACAATCATATTGCCACTAGTGGTACCTTTGTTATCCTTACCAATGATTTTGTGTGTTATTTATGCATATGTGACCATTTTTTTTGTGTGTGGGGTTGGGGGAGGGATGGAGCTTGTATACCTGTACTGTCCAGGCATAGTGTGTTTTAGCTTTTAGGCTTTTAGTACTGTGTACTTTATTTAATCAACAAGAAGAAGGGGGCTGAATTTAATTGATGTAGAGAGCTGTCTAGCTAAGACTTTTTAACCGGAAGGTCTAAATAATTAACTTGAAGGGAAAATGAAAGAGTAACAATACAGTTGTGGATAAGTTCGTTAAAGTTTACAAGTTAAAACCAAAATAGTGTAAAGTAATTAAGGCATATAGAGCTTCATTTTTTAATTTTTAAGAGAGGAGTCTAGCTGAGAATTTTTACCAGAAGTTGATACCATCAATTGTAATGGAAATAAAAAATTATGACACCGTTGGTTCTGGATAAATTACCTAAAACCAAATTAATGTAAGTAATGAAGGCATAGATAACTTTATTTTATTTTTTATGTCTATACCATCCAGGTGCAGTGTGTGTTAAAATTTTGCTTTTTAATCAACAAGGAAAAGTGGGTAAAAATTATCTGTTCTAGATTCTAGAGAGGTCTTAGCTAAGATTTATTTACCAGAAGGTGCAAATAATCAACCTGAAGGGGAAGTGAAAAGGACACAACAAGGTTGTGGATAACTTAACTAAAACCAAAATAGTGTAGAGGGACGAAGGAATATATAACTTTATTTTATGTTTCTGAGAGGAGTCTAGCTAAGAATTTATACTAGAAGTTGAAATTAATCAACTGTAAGGGAAATAGAAAAGAATACCATAACAGTTGGTTCTGGATAAATTAACTAAAATCAAAATAGTATACAGTAGTGATGGCATAGATAACTTCCTTTTATTATTAAAGTGTCAAAGAATGGTGATGTAGGACTACTTGCCATGCTCCGTGTCAACTTGTTGATGGTGGGAAGATTACTATTAAAACTGATTTATGTACTGCGGGGTGACATAGGACTCTTCTCAGTGTGATTCTCAGATGAAAACAAGAAATCAGATTAAACTCATCAACTACTCTCCAGACCAGCCATGTCACCCCACTGTGATTCTATCAGTTTTTGAAGAAAGCATAAAAAACTCAGGAGTGAAAAGGATTCTGTCAGCAAAATCTTAAGAGAAAACAGGTTTATGTGATTTACTCTGTCATGGCTTGTTTTCTCCCCATTTGGGAGATTGAAAGTATCTTTCCCTACAACCACACTTTTAAATTCAGCACATAAGCTCAAATTTTCATATTCCTCTAGTACAATAGTAGGGATAATTAGTCGTTGACGAGTTTAATCTGATTTCTTGTTTTCATGTGTTGCAGGAGTGAAGAGGTAATCTATAATATATTAGCACTAATGTGCAACTTTTAAGTGATTAGTTAAGCAGTATACTGGCCTGATTTCATTTTCATTTACATAATATTGGTTGCTTTGTTTTTTGATAGTAATTGTAGCTTTTGAAGATGTATTCTGTGTGAAATTTGAGATTTTTTGGTTGCTTAGTTAAGACATTTGACAAGTTGTCAAATGAACTACATTTATGATCTCTATTCTGTCATCTCGTACAATTATCCAAGAATTTGGTTTTTAAGGTTTTTATTTACTTTTATTTGAGTGCTGTATAAGTTGCATGGGCTGTTTTTTTTATATTTTAGTTTTACTAAAGAAGCACTATCAATATAATATATTCAATATAAACAAAGTAACTCTTTCAGGAGACCTAATGAAAATTCATGTTTTATGGTCAGGTCTACTTGGAACAGTTGCTCCCTGCATGTTATATGGTAGCAACGTTGAAAGGTTGAGCTTAGCTCCTGGTACTTTTGCCAATCATTGCTTGCCATACACCAGCCTTTATCTCCTCGGCAATTTCCTGTTTGGCTGGAATTGTTTGGCACCATGGTTTTCATATCCCAGCCGTACAGCAATTCGCAGGAAATTCAATCTGGAGGTAATTTTCCGTTTTCATTCCTTTAACCATGAAATGTTTATATTTTATATGAAAAGTAGCAAGCAAGAATTGACATTGATAAGGTTTCTTCTTTACCATATGTGCCTTGTGGTCTATGGTACCAAATTATCCAACTCAGATTTTTCTCCTACTTCTTGTTCCTTATTAGTTATTTCAGTACGCACCTTGATGATAGTTCGGTAAAAAAGAATATGAAAGAAAGGAAAGCAAATGTGTTCAATTAACATGTGTCATACAGAAGGGAACATTTAGTGCCATTCAAAATATGATCTGCCTCAAGTCTCTTTTTTCTTCAAACTTAAGAGGATATTCTTTGTGGTGCTTTTTCCATTTTTTGTGCTTGTGTACAAACCTTAGACAAACTTTCAATAGAATTTCATGGCTTTGCTTTTTAACAGACTAGAGGAATGCACAGCCTTTGCAACTGCTTGTGCCCAAAGCTCGGAAGTTACTATCTTGCATGTAATGCTGATGATATATAATAGCAGGACTTGCAAGCTAATTGTAATTACTCCAAAATTAAAACAAGCCTGGCAGTCTTCCCCTGTTGCTGGTTTGACTTGCGAAACAACATGACTATCAAACCCAAGAATAAACCCAATCAAATTCACAATTAAATAAATCCATGAGTAATTCAATAAATTGTGAGTCAAATAATGGGCTTAAATTACACACGAGTTAAATGGCAAAAAAGTAGAACATCCTTTTTTTCTTCTGATTGTCAATTTTATTTTTTATGGAAAAAAATGGAAGTTTTCAAATCTTCCCATTTAAACTGAAGTAATTGCAAGACACTTACACTCTGCCAATGCCATGTCATTGCTGTCTAAGTTTTAAGTAAGTGTGCTCACAAACTCCACTTCTCATCGTTCATGTGGATAATGGGAGTTATTAATACCTTCCATTGAACTTCTGTACGTCCAACTTGCTAGATTGTGTCTCAGGACCATTGCAGAAATTTAACAAACATGAAAGGAGGAAGCAGGAGTCTAGATGCTTTGGCAGTATATCAATTTTTGCCAAGGTTATTTTCTCCAGCTTTTTCTTCAGGCTGTTCCACAGTCTTAAATCTTCTGTTATATTCTTTCTCAGGTTTCTATGGTCTAGGCAGGAAGAATTCAATGTTGTTCAGCCATATTGATGCCTGCTGCAATATCTTAGTGCTATTAAGCATAGTTGCCGCGAGACTTGTATAGGTACTGGTACGGGAGACTGGTACCGGTACCGGTACGGCATTTTTTTGAAAATAGGAGACAGGGGTACTTGGAGACGCCAATTTTTTTTTAATATAAAAATTAATAATATATAGAAAATCTGAAAATATAATGACATTGAACTTTTTGACTGTTTGAATTTTAACTTTTAACTTTTTACTTCAACCTAAAATAATGTATGATATCAGTCAAACAAAATATATACTAATGTTTCTGTAAATGGAATTTATATGCATCCAATCAAATAATTTTTTACTATACCAGATTAATATCAACTTATGTCTTTATATATAACATAATACCTACATAATACCAGATTAAGACGAGGGTGTAGGTATAACATGAATTTTTTTGTATTTGTTTTTGATAGCTTCTATTCCCATTATTCAATATTGCGTCGGCAATTGTATGCTAGAGTATACAGAATAGACAGTATTAAGTTTTGAATTGGTGGGTTTTTTTAAGATAAAGATTAGTGCAGAGGATTAAATAAAAAAAAAAATGGAAAACCTAAACATACCAGACTCTTAGACGCAATGATGATTTCGGATTTTGATTCTTTGAATTTTCAATGCTTCTCGTCGCCCTCTTCCTCAGTCGCCTGCTAAAGTGCCGTCGCCAGTGCCGTCGCCAGTGCTGTCGCCAGTATAAGTATTCACTATTTTTAAAAAATATTAACTTTCTGTGCCTTAAACGCGTGATTTCTGACGGGAGATGCGGGAGACCTTGCGGGAGATGGCATTTTTAGGTTTCGGAGACGTGGGAGACGGCGGGAAACGTCTTGAAAGTCTCCATACACGAAATGGAGTCTCCGGGTGCGGGTGCGGTGTCGGAGACGTGTCTCCGTCTCCGAGACGCGTCTCAGAGGGGGGGAGACGCGTCTCCCGGCAACTATGCTATTAAGTCACCTGGACAGTACTTAGGACAGAGCATCCCTACGATTAAGTCTTTTGTGATGAGTCTTATCAGCTGTAGTTTCTTACCTGAATATCTTTTGTTCGGATTATGATATGGGGGAGCCTCTTATGCAACGTAAAAAATATCATATATTGCTATTTTTGCTGAAATTGCATGTGCTGTATAGACTTGGCTGGACCGAACCACTTTTTTTTTATCATGGTTAATATGCCCCCTTCCCTTTGAACTAGGGTTTCTGGTTAGCCAAACAGTTATAATGAAAAACACAGAATATCTAGATATATGATCTGCTTTTAATGTTAGGTATACTGATTACTCAAGTAACCCCAGGGTTTCATGAATTGACCAAACCATATTTAGATCAGCATTCCAAAATAAGTCGTCAGATTTCCGTCAACTTTAACACCAGGCTGCGCCAAGGTTGCATAAATATTATCCAAGCAGAAAATTCACTAAAATGAAATATAACAGAGATTAAGCCCAGTTTACTGCTGAAGCTCATTGAAACAACCATGAGATCTGGAACAGATATGAAGCTTACAGTAACTACAAATGTAGGAGATTTATATGACTATGTGTATGAGGGTGATCAGCTTGGATGGGTTGATATCCTCTTGTGAATTGATCATCAGTCTTGAGGTGTGAAACGCTCAGGTATAGCGCCCAAAATGACCGTCTCAATGACCTCCCCTATGCAGCAGTAGTCTCAGTAGAAGCCGCACCAATGAATGTAACCAGATCCAAGGGTTCTGTAGTTTGTTGTTCTCTGAATAACCCGTCGAAGTGTGGTGTCCTGGATTGATTCAGGTCAGTGGGTGTATGATGTAGATCCCCTAGACAGTTGTATTTGCCCAGATCCAATAGGATATCCCAACTCTCTTTCTTGGCATCAAGTTGCAGAACCTTGCCCGGCAAATTATCCCTGTTGATGAGGCCTGTGGTTTAGGGTCTGTTCGCTGCCCTGAAAGGCTGATGCTAACTTGGCCTGCAGATTTATGTCTGAGTGCTGTTATGAGTGCCCAGCTGGCCCCCTAATGGCCTGCAACCAGATTGCCATGCCTAAAGGCTAAAACCCTTTTACTCTGCAATGGCACTCAACCTGGCAATAACCCCTTGGATTAAATTGCATTTTCTGATCAAGAAAACAGTAAAAAGAGAGGAAACATGGCAAGTCCAGATCAGGGTTTGCATCTTGACCTAGTTGAGCAGCTCACATTTGCGTGCCAGCTTGCACAGCTTGAGAAAATTCTCAAAAACATACCAAATCTCCAGATGATACCAATACTTGTTTGGACAAGGCATAAGGCCCCAAATTTTGGTGCCCAATTTAAATTTTAAATTTTTACTTCATTTTTATTTTATTTACATTTATTTTTTATTTTTATTATTTAAATATTTATTCATTGAATTGGCGCAAAAAAACACTTTTTACTCTCTGCTGGCTGACGCAGCTAGGGAGGGGACATGACAGTCATTTGTTCTTGTTATTCATAGTTCATGCAGTATTATTGGATGCTTCTTCCATGCACTTTGTTCATAGTTCTCATGAATTTAGTCCATCTATTTACATTCTCAGTGCATTCATGCATACTTTGTTCTTGTATCCAAATATTTTTCATCTTGTCATTGTGAGGAATTCTGTTCATCAGGATGGAAGTACCAGTAACTATGATCATTATTTTTAGTTTTATTTTATACTTATGACTTTACAGCAACATTTTTTAGGCCCATTGTATTTATAATTTATGTTTATAATGTGGAGAGTTAGGATCTGATTAGTTTATATCTTTAGTATTGTTCTTTATGAGAGTATCACATGTATTGAAGTCCCAGATCCATGTTAAGTATTAAAGTAAGCCGTTCTTTGTTTTCAAAATTTTGTAAATATTGTAAAACCAGGCAGAAGAGGAGGAATTCATAGATCTATAGTGCTTTTAATCCATAGATCTATAGTTGTGTGGTTGAAGGGGGCAATACCATCACGCTCACAGGAATTTTTCCAAACAATACTTGTTGACAAAAGAATGGTTATCAAAATGATAAATGACTAAGATTCTCTTATCCTGATTTGACCCCCCCTATCTGATGTTACATCCAAGCTAACGCTGAAGTGTGCTGAATGCTTACTGAACAGTTTGTCTGAGTTTTGATTTGTGTATGTTGGCTGCATTCTGTTTGAAATTGTTTGTTGCGTTTATTCTACTTGGGTAAACCATTTTAGTCAGATCATGTGACTACATGCTGTTTTTATTTGAGGCCTTGACAATGATGGACAAATGCAAAATTGGGTTCATTACATCTCTTGAGGGTCTCCAACTTCCATCAGTTGAAGAGATTGACCCATCTTTGTTGTTTTTGGATCTTTTGATGCCAATATTTTTCCATTTTGATCTCTTCTTTTGTTGTTGATGTGTAATTGTTATTGGTCTTTTGGGAAAAGGTCAGTTATGGACACTATAATAACTAATAAGAAAATGACATTCCCTTGTAATTTATTGTCAAAACAGGGAAGCTGTGAAGCATTTAGCAGGTCATGTGGATGCTGTGGAGGAATTATGGAAGATGATGAACAACGTGAAAATTGTGAATCATCTTGTGATTTTGCTACACACTTCTTCTGCCACCGCTGTGCCCTTTGTCAGGAAGGTCGTGAGCTTCGACGAAGGTTGCCTCACCCTGGTTTCAATGGAAGATCTGTTCTGGTCATGCTTCCTCCCGTGGAACAGATGATGGCCAGAGAAGCGTAATTTTCTCGGTGCTCTTGATTGATATCCTTGACATTTCCTATTGTTTATACACACATGTAGGAGACAATCTTGAAAACCTTTAGATTTGTATTGCGTTATGTATTATAATGACTGCCTACTTTATATAAATAAGGCATCAATGATACTGCACATTTGGGTGTTCTTAGCTTCTGTTTGTTTATAATTGTTACTTTATATTAGCTACACTTGAAAGATTTGTGGTTTACAAGAAACATGATAGTTGAAACTCTGGAAAAATTGCTAAAATATTACCAACCATAAGAGTGACTGAAAAACTATAAGATATCATTTCAGTAAATGTTTTTTTTGGTAATTGTGTCAAGGATTTTCTACATACTGTGTTGCATCTCTAAATACATGTTGTCTCTCTCTCTCTCTCTAACCTCTCTCTCTCTCTAACCTCTCTCTCTCACACACACATCATGCAGGCAATGATCTGACATTCAGCTAGAATTTTAATTGACTGTGAAAGAAAGGGCTCTACAACAGGCCTTTAACATACTTAGCTGCTAGTTGTAATGATATCAAATTGTAATGATCCGGTTAATCTTAATTTCTGGCATAAGCCGCATAGTTTGGTAGGATAGAAAACAGTAGTCAGAATATATTGCTGAACTAGGATTGCCTTTCTCAAGACTTTCACCCTCAAAATGTCTTTTGGAGTATTAAGTGATCATAGGAATTTAATGTTTAATTCACCGCACTTGTAATTTAATCCAAATAAAGGCACGCACATTTATATGTTCAGGTCATGTAGATGGTATTGTTTTGCAGCAATATATGCTTCAGATCAATCGTCTAATGTTTTTCATGCTTCTAGTCTTTATGCCAATAAAACAATTAAACTTCATTTCTTTTCCTACTAATCTATTGCCTGTTCGTTTTCACATAGACAGTTGATTTGTTCTAGTTTATTAAGAGTTTATAGAACATTTTGGTATTAGAGCAATTTGATATTTGTGGAGCTGTGGAAGGTTTGTATGATAGTAACAACAAAAGCTCAACAGGCAACCATATATGAGATAAATGCTAGATTAATGCACTTGAAGGTTACCTGAAAGACATCATAGAAAATCAATAATAGTTGAGACAACTGTAACATTTGGCTATGCAACAATCTAAATTGGCTCGAGAACAATCTTCTACGAGTGATTTAGTTAAAACACTTGTAAAAAAATATGGAATAGGTGAAGAAGAAAGCAATGGTTGAGACAACAAGGGCATTTGGCTACGTGACAAGAAAAATGGGTCAAAAATAATCTTCTAAAGTGATTTAATTTAAATAACATTAAAAAAATTGGAATAGCTGCAAAAGAATAATGTAATGTTTTAGACAATAACAAGAGCATTTTGTTGTGCAACAAAACAATGTAAAAAAGGGTCGAGAACAATCTTTTATAGTCGATTTAGTTAAAGCACTTCCAAAAAAAATTTTGATAGGCAAAGAAGAAATTAATTTGGAAGATCTCTTGAAATAACCCACCAAAGATGAGGGAAAAAATTGTTTGTCCATTTAAAATAAAAATTATGGTAGAAATAAAATCTTGTAATGGAGAAAGGATTTAACAATTTGTAGAATACTTTAGGGTGCACTAAATGGAGGATCATGCTCTTGTATGGTGGAAAAGCAGTGAAAAATTGTGAAAAGAGGCATACGCCTATTATTTATAAATGAGAATAATTTAAGAAATTGATTCATTGTAAGTTCTGTCTTTCCGATATGACATAAGATAGATCAAGAGGTTAAGTGAAGTGACTGTATTATAAGCAACGAAGTGGGCAAAGTGTAAGATTATGCTATGAGATTTCATTGGCAAGTAATGGTGGATGATGACATAATGATACTATCTTAGGGGTAATTTAAGGAATTGATACATTGGAATTTTTGTCTTTCCGATATGACATAAGATGGATCAATAGGTTATAACGAAGTGGTCAAAGTGTGTAAGGTTATGCTATGAGATTTCGTTGGCAAGCCATGGTGGATGAGGACATAATGATAGTATCTTAGAGGTAATGTAAGAAATTGATTAATTGGAATTTCTGTCTTTCCAATATGACATAAGATGGATCAATAGGTTAAGTGAAGTGAATGTATTATAAACAACGAAGTGGTCAAAATATGTAAGATTATGCTATGAGATTTTGTTGGCAAGCAATGGTGGATGTAGACATAATGATAGTATCTTAGAGGGCTTTGTTTGACATTTGAAGGAGGGTAGTCAATATCAATCCAAAACACTTGAGGAGAAGATGAGGTATGAAGGCAAGTATTTCAAATAATATCTTAAATACAAGAGTAATTAGAAAGCAAAGAAAGCTAATATTATTGGCACAAAGAATTAATGTAGTCATTATAAGCTAGATGGACAAGTAAATTTAAAATGTTGAAGGCTCATTTCAAAGTACATCTTAAAAATATGAGAGAGTAAAGGAAAGGATGGTACAACAAAATTTATGTTAATAATCAAGAATATGGTATAGAAATCTATGACAAACTTGGATGCATGGCCATTGTGAGAAAATATGAATTCGCAAGATAAGAAAACTTTGTTTTCAAATTATAAATTAAAAAGAATAGAAAAATATATTTGTAGATCTAAATTCAAAGTGTAATCTTATTTCATAAAATGTGGTAAAAAGTGGTATAGAGATACAAGTAACAAAAAATTACAAGGTAAAATTTGAGGTAAATACACAATATATAGATGAGAGAAGCAAATGTGATTCCTCTTGAATCATTCGATATTATTCTTAGTAGTCCTTATCTTTATGTTAGAGATGCTATTGAAGGGCACACAATATACTGAGGGGGCGGGGGGTGAATCAGTAGATCAAAACAATTCTGGAAACCTTTACAACTATTATATAGATTTTCAATATGAAGAGCACTGAACCATACAAGGTAGTAATTAAGGCATAACACAAGATAACACATAACACCAGATTTACGTGGAAACCCAAGATGGGAAAAATCACGGTGAGAAACACTCATAAGCAAGAATATAATAAGTGAATTTTACAATTTGATGTAGGCACCAACCTACAGGAGACAACAATCCCCATTGGAAAGAGACACCAATCGCTTATTAGAACAATACAAGTAGAACACCTATCCTACCAGAATACAAAAATAATGGCAGATTTGAAATATAACTCTAATATGCAAGAGAGACATAGTTGACACTCTTTCACACTAAGAATGACCCTTTGATAATAGTGCTCCCTCTTTTTCTCCACACTTTTGTCACATCCCTTTCATTCATTACGCTTTGTTTCTCAACACACTTGTGACAACTTGTCACACTCTACAATGCATTTGAGCATTTTAAATATATACATGACATTACATTAACACACTTCCATGCTGGCCAGGGATCCGCACAGACTTAGACAACATAGGGTGGACCTAAATTCAAATTACATGAAATGTGTAATACAATGGTCCAAATACAAAATTCTTTCCGCCAAAAAATCTTGACGCCTTGTGCCACCACAAGAACCTTAAATAGGTCATATCCTCACTCCACACATGATTTGAATTCCACATGCTACTAGTCATTATCACACATGCCTTGATCTTTGAATAGCTTGATAGACCTTCTAAAATTTCAAAACTCCTTGCACACTGAGTTGTGCCACCAAAAACTCAAGAAATTGATAGAACTAGTGTAGACACACTTTCCTTCCAAACCACATAGCTATACTACATTTATGAGAGAAATGCTAACCATATTAATAAATCTCTCTACCCTAAAGATATCCTTCTAGACCACCACACTCATGTTGACTGCATACCCGACAAGGCAGTTACGCCTCAACACTTGCTTCTAGACCACCACACTCATGTTGACTGCATACCCGACAAGGTAGTTACACCTCAACACTTGCTTCATGATACTTGAATCGATTAGACAGTCTACACACTGATACACAACATGCTTCAAGAACCTTAAGACACAAGACAATTCTAGTACTCCTACAATCTTCATCTTTGACAACCTTCACATCCAATAACCTTGACATCCTTTGATAACCACTGTCAACAACAATGACCTGCTAACAACAATTTGACATCAATGAAAACATGTGCTCAACAATCTCCCCCTTTGTCATTGATGACAAACAACAAAATGTTGGGGCCACCAAACACACCTGAAAGAACATGTATGAATCATTTCTTGGTTGTAGCATTTATTCCCCCTATGAAAGATATGACATTTTGAGATCACTTTCTACTTAATTTAGCATTTCCTCAATTTAGCATTTTGAGACCACTTTCTTCCCCTTTGACATCAATGGCAAAGGATTAACAACTATTATCATGAAAAAACTAACAAGTATATATGGGTCAAGGATATAGTTAAATACATATTCAAAGGACACCAAAGTAGGGCCAAAGTAGCCATGACTAGTGAAAATAAAGCGATTAAATCGATAGAAGAAATCAAGTAGTTTTGTTTTCTTTTGCTTAAATATAATAAAGAAGAAATATTAACTTTCTATCATAACTAACTCTAAATTGAAAGGTTTGGATGAAGTCTTGTCATCTTTTTAGGATGTGTTGATAGAACTAAGTGTATTTCCACTAAGAAGAGAGAAAACACATGAGATTCAACTCCTATTAGAATCTCCTCTACCTAACATCAAATTGTATCAATAGTCACTACTAGAGAGTAACAAGCTCAAGAAGAAACTTCATGTTATTGGAATGAGTAGTTATTTCCCCTAGCACTTCACCTTATGGATCACACAATGATGGTGTTGTTGCTTATGCAACACACCCTAATTTATCAAGTAGAAGAAATCACATAACTTTTTTTTTTGAATTATGATTTTCATCTCTTGATGTCATGAGAACATGATTGAATTGATATTGTGATAGGTCGAATATATGCGTTAGAAAATGAGCAACAAACTAAAGAGTGCAAATAAACACCAAAACAACCTACACCTCAAGATTAGCCTAAGTTGGAATCAACACAAAATAAAAACAACAAATGGAACTTTATACCTTGTGTCAAATCGATCCTTTGGTTGGCCCTTCGATCTTTGATGTGTATGCTCCTTGGATGGCAAGATATGCAAACTAGATGATGATGTGAGGATGGATGGAAATGGATGAAAGCATGAAAATGGCTAAGTGTAGATTGAGAAATAAAATTGCAAGAGTTTGGCTAGCAAAAATGATCTCCCAAATGAGAGAAAAGAGGGGGTATTTATAAGAATTTTGAGAATTCCTAGAAGAAATGGACGGCCAAGATTGAGCCACCAATGATCAAGATGTAGGGCTAAGGTGAGTTGAGAACTCACAAGCCCTCACATCTTGACATGTGGCATGTGATATAGCCCTAAAAGGTGAAGTGGACATGAGGTGGAAGGATGGTACATGACATGGAGGGAGGTACAAAGTACCTTGGGATTGGAAAAGATCTCCTCATAAAGGAGGTGCTTGTCCCTATGTGAGTGAGAGGACATGTGAGGAATTAAAAATTCCTCAAATATCCTTATGGGGAGAGGGGAAAGAATAAAGAATAAAGAGAGGACATGTGGGAAGAAGTGAAGGAATTAAAAATTCCTTTTGAGTGCATTGGGGGATTAAAAGGTGAATTAAAAATTCATATGGGGAAATGGAGTGCTTTGCCCAAAAGGAGAAAGCCTTTAATAAGGTTGACTTAAGGACACATGCCATAAATGGGAAAAGGATTAGGTTGGTCTAATCATATGATTAAGGTGGTGCAAGTACTTAATTAGATAGACTAAGGACTTATTTAAAGCAAGTGGGAGATTATGGAGGATGTGACTCTAATGATGATTAAGGGTGTGCATATGTTAATCATAGTTAATTAGAGGAAGATGAAGGAGTTAAGATGGATTAGAGACCAACTTGCAAAAGTTGGAGGATGTGACAATGAGAGAGAAAAGAGGAATTAAAAAATGAATTTTAATTCCAAAAGGGGAATATGACTAAATAAAATAAAATGGTGTATTTATTTAATTTAGAGGAGGAAGAGGGGTAAAGTATTTATTAAATTAAATACTTTATGAACCTTGTGTAAGATGCAAGGTATTAATTAAACAAATGATTTAATTAATATTAACAGAGGGGATAAACAATTGGATGAATAAGGAGACGCCTTTGATCATATGGAAGTGGTCAAATTAGATGTATATATTTTGCCCCTCTTCGAAATACTATTAGGATAATAGGGTTTCGAAGAAAAACAAAATGTAGATGACTCTATAGAGGAAGAGATTAGAAAAGAGATGCCCCAGCATGGGGGAAAGCGTGCGAGCTGCCTTAAACGGAGGGAATGTGGAGAGGATGCCCCAGTTCAGCGAAGGTAGGCTTAGAGCGACGGGTTAGGGGAGAATGGTAGGGTATGCCCCCTCGAGAAGGCAGACGGGGGAGGAAAAAGGGGGCTCGGTCAACTTCTCGAAAGTAAGGAGTGGTATATGTTGTTGGAAAGAGCACGGAAAAATGAGAAGAATGGTGTTTGAATGGAGTCAATTGGGTAAATGGTGTGCGAATGGCCGCCCCGGGAAGAAAGAGGCTGGATGAATTTGTGGTAAAAAAAGGAAAAAAAAGACTTTGATTTGAAAAGGGAAGAAAGAGGGAAAAGGTAATAAAAGGTAATTGGAGAATTACCTTTGCTCATTGTGACAGCTGACAAGTGTGAAGAAGGAGGAGAAGAAGAAGAGAAGGCGAGAGAGATCGGGGACGATGCCGGAGTATGATAGTGACATCATCCATCGGGCGGACGAGAGGCGGATATTCTTCACCCACCATGCCGTACCACGCCAGGTTAGCCCAAAACTTAACTTTTAATTTTGAATAATTTATGTAAGTGTTTGGGAAAAATGAAAACGTGGGTTTTGTCCGGGAGGTCGGGAAGAAAAATGGGTAGAAGGCAGATTTTTAACATTTGCTATGTCTTGGAATCCGCGCTGGAGGGGGACAAGGTAGGCGCTGCCCACGTGGACGGGTCCGCCGCCGTGGAGGCGGGTCCACCGCCGTGGGCGGACAGGTCCACCGCTGTGGAGGCGGGTCCGTTGCCGCGGCGGGTCCGCCACTGTGGAAGTGGGGCCTCCACCGCGGGCGGGTCCTCCACCGCGAGGGCGGGTTCGCCACCAGGGGCGGGTCCGTCGATCGGGTGGGACCGCCGAGGTTGAAGGATGGGGGGAGGGCCAGGGACAGATGTTCAGGAGCTACACACACAGTTACAGACGTTGCAGGCGGAGAGGGATAGAGGCTCAGAGTAGATACGACAGTTGATACTAGCTCAGGAGGCCTGGGTATAGGAGCGGCGGGCTATCAGTGCAGATTGAGATCGGTATAGGCATGAGCAGAATGCTGCGAGACAGATAGTTGGGCAGAAGGATGAGTTTATGCAACAGGCGAGTTATTGGAGGGGTGTATATGAGTAGGTCGTTCCGGATCCAACGCAGCGCACATTGCGCTACGTCAGTCAGGCCCCGCAGCCACCAGGGCCGTCTCAGTCATTAGGGACATGCACCAGGGGATTTAGTGACTATTGGCAGACTCCGTCTCCATACGACGGTTACCAGGGGACTCCTACCCGTGAGTACCAGGGGACTTCAGTGCATAGAGGGCTAGTAACTGACTCTCCGCAGAGATCAGATGTGGGCAACTCACAGTAGAGTGGGCAGATGCAAGACATTGATTGTTTTTGGCAGATACATGATGGATGTTTTGTTCACATCGCCAGAGATCAGAGGTGATCGACATCTCTGGATTATGTATCTTATTTGGCGATATATGATGGAGATGCATTGTATTATGATAGGATGTTTATTATTTTGATTATGCGAGGGCCTTTATTGACACTAGGCATGATATTTATTTTATGCAGCTATATGGGATGATTTATGATGTGGTTTCATATATATACACATGTTTATATGGATGGATGATTTATGCTTTATGATTATGTTGTATGGATGCACATGTTCATGTGGATGGACGATTGATGTATGTTTTATGAGTATGATTTATGGATGCACATGTATGTCATTATGATTATGATGATGGATGTACAGTTGTTTATGAAAATGGATAATTGTGTATGCTTTATGATTTATGATTTATGGATGCACATATTTATGTGGATGAGTGATTATGTAAATGCTTTTATGATCTATGATTTATGGATGCACATGTTCATATGGATAGACAATTGATGTATGTTTCATGATTATGATTTATGGATGCATATGTTTATATGGATGGACGATTTATGTAAATGCTTTTATGATTTATGATTTATGGATGCATATGTTCATATGGATGGACGATTTATGTAAATGCTTTTATGATTTATGGATGCATATGTTCATATGGATGGACGATTTATGTAAATGCTTTTATGATTATGATTTATGGATGTACATGTTTATGTGGAATATGAATGAAAGGTAAATGTTTATAATGTACCTAAGTGTCAATAAAGACCGTCATGAGAATATGGATAGGCGATAGGCGTATGGAAGAGTGCATTTTCCAAAAAAACCATTAATATCCTGAAAGGAAGAGGACTCAAGAGGAAAGAGAACGAGAGTACTTGCACAACTGAAATCATAAGTCATGGTGATGGTCATGATGAAAATGAAGGGTGCATGCGAAGTGATGAAAATGCAGTGAAAATGAGATTTTGCCATCTTTGGAGCATTGATTTTTACTATAGTGTTGGATACTAAGTACCTTGATATGGAAGATCAAGGCGAATGAGTATTCTACGCATGAAACAAACACAACAAACAAGAAGGTTATCCCCAACACCCCGAAGTCGCGATGACCTCGGTCGGGCCTGGTGTTGAGATAACCACAAACGCACAAAGTTGTCCTAGCGTAACACAAGACCTTAGAGATCTTGGTAGGTCTTACGAGGGATAACTGAGAAGACAACAGTCAAAACAAATGATCAAGGTACATGCCCCCATGTCAGCAAGTCAAGGTACGCCATAGTATGGTGGACCAAGGCGACCCTGATAGGTGATGGTAAGGAACCCAAATGATAAACAAAATTCAAAAGCATCAAGAGATCACAATCAAGACAACAGGTCCTTTGCCATAGGATCAAGGAGATGGATGGGGTTTGACGAGGTCTGCTAGGAAGGATTCATCCTGTTGAGACCAAAGATGGATGCTAAACTATAATGACCTAGTTGACGCGGGATGTTATTCATGGACTAGATCTTGTAACACGAGGGAATTTTGTTTATTAAGAACCGGTTAGATGTGGGCATAACGTGATGGTGAAGCATAAAAGACCGATACGACTTACAAACCTAGGGGCTCGGGGGCCGATCATAGATTAGCCTTGCCTACGTGAAAGCGCAGAGCCCTCGTAGTTCCAGAAAAGACCATGGATAAAGCGAAAATAAGACAATGATGACCGATGATGATGGAAAAATGCCTCGGGGGTGAATCAAATGATCAACCTTGCTTACGTGACAGCGCAGGGGCAACTTAGTTCGACTGACGGACGTGACAAGATGAGATCTAGGTGAAGACCGACACGGTGGATGACCCTACATGATGACACAGACTGATTGACAAAGGGAATGAACAATGTAAGCTCAAAGTGGGATATCAAAAAGCTCAGGATGGGGGATAGGCCAGATGAGTCATCCAATGCTCGATCAATATATACCAAGCGGCCTAGGATGAGATGGGTGAGGACAATAGTGCGGATGAAAGTATAAAATAACTAGGATATCAGGTAGATAATGATTAAGCCCTCTATGGATGATTCCTGTTACCAGGTTTTCACCATCCATACCTATCCAAGGCGCCACCAAGAGGTGGTTTTCACCATAGGACGGACTTATTTTTCTTTGCTATTTTTAATTGATTTTTTTAATTTTTTTGATTTTTTGACTTTTTTAACTTTTTGGGGTTACCAAGCGGATTTAGGTGTAGAACTTCTTCAGATGCATGATATTGATGGGTTCTTCAAGGGGTTCTCCTTCAAGAGTAGTAAACCTGTATGCCCCAGATCCATATTTAGCGGCTATGATATAGGGTCCCAACCAATTTGCCTCAAATTTTCCTTTCTTGTCTCAATCTTGCTGAGTGCGCTGGTTCTCCTTAAGAACAAGCTCACCCAACTAGAATTGTCGAGGATGAACCTTTTTATTGTAATTACGTTTGAGGCGATTTTGGTATGCTTGCAGATGATCATAGGATTTTATTCTTCGTTCATCCAGTAGTTCCAGCTGTGCAAGCTGTGCAACTCGAGCATCTTCTTCGCTGATAAGATTCTTTAGAGAAATCCTCAGTGATGGAAGCTCAACTTCAATCGGCAAGACGACTTTAGCATCATATACTAAAGAATAGGGGGTGGCGCCTGTCGGGGTGCGGATGGATGTGCGATATGCCCAGAGAGCAGGATGAATATGGAAGTGCCAATCTCGTCTAGTGTTATTGACAACCTTTTTGAGGATACAGATAAGGGTTTTATTAGTTGCTTCTGCCTGATCATTACCCTAGGGGTAATAAGGCGTTGACCAACAGTGCTAGATATGGAAGGTGTCGCAAAGGTGTTTCATGGCCTGGTTTTTAAAAGGTTTTCCGTTATCAGAGAGGATGGTGGACGGGATACCATATCTGCAGAGAATATGGTAGAGGATGAATTTGGAAATTTGAGTACTGGTGATTTGTGAAAGGGGCATTGCTTCCACCCACTTGGTGAAGTACTCAGTGGCAGTAATGATGAATGTATGGCCGTCGGATGATGGTGGGTAAATCTTGCCAATCAAGTCGAAACCCCATTGAGAAAACGACCATGGTGCCAGGAGGGGCTGAAGATCTTGTGCTGGGGCATGAATCAAATCTGCATGTTGTTGGCATGGAAAACACTTCTTCACAAACTCACAAGCATCGTGTTCCAATGTAGGCCAATAATATCCATCTCGTAGGATCCTTTTGGCCAGAGCCATACCATTTGAATGAGCTCCACAAACACCGCCATGTACTTTCGTTAGTGTAGCATGGGCTTCGGTCTCATTCAGACATCTAAGGAGGATTCCATCATACCCGCGATGATAAAGCGTATCACCGACAATGACGTATCGGGACGAGCGATGAACGAAGGATTTGCGTTGATTACGTGTAAGATTTGGGAGTATAATATTATCATGGAGGTAGGTGTAGATGTCCTGGTACCATGGGGAGGTGGGACCCACAATGTCGCACACCATGTCAGTCTTAGGGATATCATATGCTGGGATTAAAAGTTGTTCCACAAGGAACTCACATTCTGTTTGGTCTTTAGGCATGCCAAGCAGGGAACCAATATTGGCCATTGCATCAACTGCTTTATTTCGTACCCTAAGAATTTGTTCAAACTGTATAGAGGTGAAATATTTCTTGAAATCATCCACCATGCGCTTGTAGGGCAATAGCTTATCATCTTTGGTTAGGAACTCATCATTAACCTGTCTAATGACCAACAAAGAATCACCAAAGACTTTCAAATGAGTTATGTACCACTGCTTTGCAATTCTGAGGCCGGTGAGAAGAGCTTCGTATTCTACTATATTGTTGGTACACGAGAATGCTATCCTGAATGATTTTGGAATGTAGTCACCTTGAGGGGTAACTAATAAAATTCTTGCCCCCGATCCATTGTGTGTATATGATCCATAAAAATACAGTGTCCACATGGTAGGCTCATCAACAGAGAAGACTTCATCAGGGAATTTTGTGATCAATGGATGAGTATCAACTAAAGGAGCTTCTGCTAACTGATCTGCGATTATCTGTCCTTTAATAGCCTTGTGGTCCACATATTCTATGTCTAATTTACTTAGAAGCATGACCCACTTGGCCATGCGGCCAGTCAGAGTGGTTCTAGATAACAAATACTTCAATGGATCGATTTTGGCAATTAATTTAACTGGATGGCTGAGCATGTAATGTCAAAATTTCTGTGTGCTGAAGACGAGTGCAAGGCAGGCTTTTTCCATGGGGGAGTAGTTTAATTCATAGCCGACCAATGTCTGACTGATGTAGTAGATTGCCCTCTCTTTCGATGATTCATCATGTTTTTCCAACAATGCCCCCAATGCGACCGAAGTGGCGGAGATGTAAAGCAGGAGGGGTTTGCCTGGAATAGGTGGCATCAAGATAGGTGGATAAGCTAAATATTCCTTAATTTTATCGAAACCCATCTGACACTGCTGGTTCCATTGGAAGGTGGAAACCTTCTTCAGAAGATGAGTGAATGGCTGACACTTATTTGCTAGCTGGGCTATGAATCGACGGATGGACTGCATCTTCCCTTGGAGGCTTCTTAACTGTTTCAGATTGCGTGGAGGTGGCATGTCCAGGATAGCCTTTACCTTGGTAGGATCAACCTCAATGCCCCTGCGAGAGACTATGAAACTCAACAACTTTCCTGACGTGACCCCAAAGACACTTTTTTGGATTTAGCCGCAACTTGTAATGCTCTAACCGCTCAAATATCTTTTTCAGGATGGCAGGATGTTCTGCTCATGTTCTGGATTGTCCTAATAGGTCGTCGACATAATCCTCCATGATGATATGTATGAGGTCATGGATGATGACCGTCATTTCCCTCTGATATGTTGCTCCCGTATTTTTGAGACCAAAGGGCATAACATTGTAACAGAAAGTGCCCCAAGGTGTTGTGAAGGCGGTCTTGTGTTGGTCTTCAGGTGCGATTCGAATCTGATTATAACCAGAGAAGCCATCCATAAGGGATAACATCTCATGTCCTGCTGTCAAGTCGACCAACATGTCAATGTTAGGTAGAGGGAAATCATCTTTTGGGCAGGCTTTGTTAAGATCCCTGAAGTCTGTGTAGACTCGAATGTCTCCATTTGGTTTGGCAAATGGTACTATATTGGAGATCCACTCAGAGTAGTCAATCGGTCTGATAAAACCCACCTCTAGTAACTTCTCCAATTCCTTCTTGACTAATAATGCGACCTGCGGATGCATCTTGTAGAGCTTTTGTTTGACAGGCTTGGCGTTTGGGCGAATGTCTAAGTGATGAACCACTAAGGCGAGGTCTAAGCCTGGCATGTCTGAGTATGACCAAACAAAGTTAATGATTCCCTCTTAGAGTAGCTGCACGATGATCAGATACTCTTGCTCTGAGAGTGACTTGGCTACATAGGTGATTTTAGGACTTTCAGTACTTCCCAGATTAACTTCTTGAGTCTCTTCAATTAGAATAGATGATCGGGTAGATAACTGAGTTCCCATAAGGGGAAGATGAACATCTCCATCTTCCAGCGCCTCTTCGAGGTTTTCGCCATCAGATGCATCCTTTATTTTTACTTTTTCAAGGTCAGGAAGTGCCTCAGGGAGGTTTTCACTAGATGACCGCTTTTTACTTTTCTTATTCTTATTTTTGCGACTGGAGTGTTCATCCTCCCCCAATCCCATAAGGTTGACATATGTATCCGCAGACATACTGACAGGTGTGCTATTACGGAGGTCCCAATCAATAAGCTTAGGGTGATAAAGGGATAGGATAATAGTGCAAACAGATAAGCATTAGAACATGGATGATAAGTCGGTGTGATCGACGTCATCGTACGCACGTATGATGGATTCCTCCTCGGGTATGTCTTCCAATGAGCCATTGTCCACGACGACACTATTGGAAGTATTATATGATGTTTCAGGGCCTTTCTGCTTTCTGTCATACCCAATGCCTATGTTTTTTGGTAGCTGTGACATATCAATGGGTTGCAACCGCCCTTGCTCTTCTTTACCTAGGCCCTTGCCTTGATAGTTATGTTTTTCCACGAAATTTGTTGGCCAGGGGTACTTTTCCTAAAAATATTCCTTTAGAGGAGTTTCCGGCTGAGGTTCTTCTCGGTAGACCCATTGGCTTATGTCCTCTTCTGGTGCATCTATCTTGACACTTGGGGATATGAAAGTGGTGGTAGGGATGTTCTTACCACTGAAGGTGACAGTCTTGTCTTCCTTTGGAGTAGCATGCAAAGGTTGACCATACTCGTGTGGTGACAGTGGCATGGTTGCTACATTAAGAGCAGTATGCATTTCGTATTCGCCACACCCTTTGTCAATGATCTAGACTTTGGTGATCGTAGGATCAGTGGCGGAAGATGGAGGGGTTATCATGATGGAGGGTGGATTAGCAGACGATGACTGGGATGCCCCCATTTCAACCCCAGGACAATAATGTAAATGGGGAAATGACGCTTCTAAAGCGCGGCAATATTCAAATGGTGGGGGTTTAGCATAAATGGTGACTTCCTGTCCATTGAATGGGAATTTTAGGCACTGATGGTATGTGGAGGGGACGGCTTGCATAGCATGGAGCCACAGACGGCCGAGGAGGAGATTATATGGCAAGTCTAGATCAAGGACATGACAGGTAATGTACCGAACTACAGGTCCCACTTGGATAGGAAGATTGATAATCCCTTCTGAATTCCTTTCTGCATTATCATAGGCTTTGATTGTGATGATTTGATTACTTAAATCCGCTTTAGTATACCCCACCTGTTTTATGAATTTTAGAGTACACAAATTGAGGGCAGAGCCATTATCTACCAAGACCCTTTTTATTTTATGGCAAGCAACCATGACTTCGATATGTAAGGGGTGATTATGATTGACATCGATGTTTGACATATCATTTTGGCTGAAGTGCAGTTGATGAGATAAAGCCAAGTGTCCCACCAAAGCTTGGAATTGTGTGGGGTCGATGTCATTTGGCACACGGGTTTCCTGTAGGGCTCTATTGAGGATTTCTTGATGTACAGGGGAAGACTTAAGTAAATCCAAAATGGAGATATGTGCAGGGGTCTTTCCTAAGTGATCAAGGATGTTGTACTGAGAGTTTATAGGAGTTGATTGGGCGAGTGCAGAGGCTGCAGGGACAGTGATGCGAGCTCGTCGTGTAGTAACAACACATTGAGGGTCTTTGGCTTTGACATGTATCATGGATACACGAGGTTCTACCTGCTCAATGTAATGAATAATACCCTCGTAATTGAAGGGTACATTCTTATAGCTCATGTTATTTGTGCTGTTGTTTTGAGGATTACTGTTGGAGGTGCTCGGGCCTTGATTATGGTTTGGAAAGGCGTTTTGATATATCTGTAATTGAGCATTGGACGACGAAGCTTGACTGGGGTCAACCTTGATATCACCTCGATCTATGAGATCTTGGACGTAGTTTTTCAGACCCTGACACTTATTCAAAGAGTGTCCTTTGATCTTATGGAACTCGCAATATTCATTTTCCCTAAACCATGTGGGCTTAGGTTTGGATTCGTCGAGTGGCTTGGTGACAGGATACACGATCGAATAGTTGATCTGTAATAGTTTATTGAAGACGACGCTCAAAGGTTCTCCTAATTGAGCATATTGGCGTTTGGTGTTCTCTTGGTTATTCTGATTGGATTGTTGGGGAGGATGGGGTGCTCCCTGCGGTACAGATATGGCATTAGGTATGGGTTGCTGTTGTCTCTGGGATGTGTTAGCCACATGGACATGTTTAGTATCAGTAACGCCATCATTTACTGCATTTTTGTTCTTGTTCCAAAAACGTGGCTTGTCGTTGAATGACCTTTCCTTTTCTTGATTATATATTTGGATGTGCCCCTTGGCAACAAGGGCACGCTCAAGGATGGGTCCCTTCTCTACTACCTCAACGAAGGTGGTGACACAATGTAATCTAAAGTTATGAGCCATGTCGGGGTGAGAGTTCTCCACGAAGAGGGTGACCATGTCCTTTTATTTCAAAGGGGTTTTCATTCGGCTTGCTAGCGCACGCCACCTTTGGAGGTAGTTAGTAAAGGTTTCCCCTTCACGTTGTTTTTCTTTGAGGAGGTCCAAGGTATCGGTGTATTTCTCCAAATTGAAGGAGAAGTAGGAGACAAAATTTTCTGACAGGTCTGCAAAAGATTTTATGGATCCTTTTTCGAGGGTCATGAACCACCCTAGGGTGTTGCTTGCCAGACTTCGCGGGAACAGGTGCAAGAGATAGTTATCATTGTGGATAACTTCTTGACACTGGGAGTAAAACTCCTGCAAGTGGGCCTTAGGATCTTTGTTCCCCTTATATTTGTCAAACTTTGGCATCTCAAAATGTTTGGGGGAAGGGAATCAATGAGATAGAGGGATCGAACGGATATGGGCATATATCTTCAAACTTGAATGATTGTTTTCCAGTCCCTGCATGAAGATCTTTCAGAGCGGCTTTGATTTCTAGTATGTCTGCACTGGCCGGTGTGTTGGATGGGTATTGATGGTAGGACGATTGTGGATTTTGAGATGACGCTTGTAGATGGGCGTATGGATAATGAGGAGATAGTATCCCCTGCTGATGCACCAAGGGACCTTGTTGATAAAGAGGTTGTTGTTGCGAGGTGGGATATGGATTGGTTGGGTAGTTATGGGTGGCGTACTGTTGGGAAGTATGGAGAAGGTGTTGTTGATTGGTTTGTGGATATTGGGGGTGCTGGTGTGACTGTTGCGAGGCCACATAAGATGGTTGTTGTTGATATTGTTGTTTGTTATAATAATTGTAATGATGGGGTGGTTGTTGGTGCATTGTTGGCGGCTGTGTTGGGCGAGATGGGATGTTATATGGTGGTTGCGCTTGTGGGCGTAAGATGGATGCAAGGAATGGAAATATAGTTGGGGCTGAAGGCCGAGGTTAATTTCCTTGCGGTTGATGCAGTGGTGGTTGTGTTGAAAATAAAGGATTGACCAATGGTTGTTGTTGAGGTTGAGGTGCAGTTGAGATGTTTTGCGTGGGGGGTTGTTGAGCACTAGTGGGAGCATAGGATTGGGATGCATTTTGTGGAGGGATGTTGGATTGGGGAGGTTGTTGGGGTATGAATGATGATGGTGGAGGATTTGTAGCCCCAGGAGGTGGAGGAAAGGGCTGCCCCCAGTGTTGACAGGAGGCGGATTCGAGGGGGGTGGTGCCGGTAGCATTAGTGGTTGCGGTTGTGAGATGTTTTGGGGCATGCCATAAGCGAAAGGGTCGTTGGGGTCAGTGGTTTGGGGTGTCCCTGTGACCGAGATGACTGGATGCGTGGGATTGCCAACGGGATACAAAACAGTGTTGCCGAATTCAGGTTGATGCCAACCTTCTACGGAAGGAACATTGGGGACGTATGAGCTACCTGGGATGTTATGTGAACCTTGGGGTACATTAGGTGTGGAGGTGCCATACTTGGATAAGTCAACACTTGACGACAATTTGACACCTTTGTCAATCAAGTGAGCCAAGATTTCCTGGCCATGTTTTTCAAGAAGGCGGTCTGTCATTTGCACATTGATTGTGTTACTAAAATGCTCCTCGAATGTGATTTTGGGTTGAATGACCATGTTTTCATCACCGGGAGGTGATGTGTTTTGACCATCTATATTGGATTGTGATGAGGTGCCATTGTGGGGATCGTGAGGGATGCTAGCACCATTGTTAGGATCTGATGAGATGTTCATTATGTTTGTTGGATCTTGAGGGTTGTTTGATGGGGCATTCTAGGCTTGTTGGTTGGCCATTTTCTTTGCCTGTGATCGATTCTGAATGGGCATGCAAGATGATGAGACAGATCAAGATATTAGGAAGACCTGGATGAAGAAAGATTGATTCAATTTGATGGGAGATTAGCTGATGACGATTGGTCAGACCGATGTGGATTGATTTGATGAAATCAGATTGGATTGATTGGTAGACACTGGGTTAATCTAGATTTTGGATTTTGATCCGGATAGATTTGATGACGTGGGGGTTGGATCGATCTGATGATTAGGATTGATTTGATGATAAATATGATGAAGACCGAAATTCACAGCCGAGTTTAAGAAGGATCCTTGGTAACACTAGGTGTTGATTGACGGGTAGATGTATGATAACGACACCAAATCCAACTTGAGATAGAAGCGGATTGATTGGGTCAGAAAGGATGACTGACTTAAGACGGATAACAATCCTAAGTTAGTTACGATGATTATGATTAGGGATGAACACCTAGGTTAACTCGGATGACTACTCCAACGAGGCTTATATGGAATAGCGGAGATCAGAGATGAAAGCGGATTCAGGACAGATGGGGAGCGTCTCAGGATAGATGAATGATTCTTGGAATGAAGGAACAGGAACTCAGAACAAGCAAAAGAGTGCCCAAAATGAATGACTCTTAGAACGAGGGGATGAAGACTTGGAACGAACGTTCAGATGTTTGTTTAGGTTGGTGAATGGTCGTATCGTTGTTCAAAACAGAGAGACAAGGGATGCCAAGTGATAATACAGGCTGGCCAAAGGTCAGGTCTGCCACAACATGAGGTCAGGTCTGCCACTGGAGAAAAAGTTGCTCAAAAGTATGAAGTGTTATATGTCATTGGAAAGAGCATGAAAATTTGAGAAGATTGGTGCTTGAACGGAGGAAAACGGACTTACAGTGTGTAAATGGCGGGGAATATATGGCTATCTATCAGGGAAAATCTGCCACAGCATGAGGTTTGGTCCACCACAACATGTGGTTAGGTCCGCCATAGCATGAGGTTAGGTCTGCCAAGGGATAAGTTTAAGCTTGATTTCTTGATGGATGAGTAAGGCAAATGACCCAAAATATAGCAAACATCGATAAAAAGATTTGGTTAAATTGAAAATGACTAGTTTTGCACAAGAAAGACAATTCAGATAGCACAACCCTAAGATTAGTAGAAACGGGTATGGCCAACAAAGTCTTCTACTCTAGGATGAACATGGTTGCTAAGGAGTCCTCGATATACACTGGGTACGTGAGTCCCAAACCGTGAACACCAACCCATTACAAGCGTGAGTCTGGAACCTTAGCGAGATACTAAAGGCTCGGACCAACTCTTCACATCATCCCGACGCTTTGCCAATTACAACGTGGTTGGATTGAGGTACAACTTTCGATCTCCCCCCTTTATATACCCGCCGGTACACGTGGTTGGAATCGTCCCTTGGGGTGATGAAATCCCCAAGCAGGTCCTGCTAAGAAAATGAAAATAGGGTGACTCAAAGGACTTGGAAAGCTACAATTTCTCATCACCCAGGATCTCCAAATGCGCAAGGGGATTGGATACGTCAAATAGCCTTCCACAAGCATGTCAAAAAAGGTTTGTTGATCCCTCTAATTAAACTATGTGCCTAATTTACCAAAGGACAATTGGTAAAAACTTGAAATTTCACCTTCGGGAGGTCAGGTCTGCCAAGGCAAGTCAGGTCCACCATCGAAAGGTCAAGTCCGCCACCGGACGGTCAGGTCCGCCACCGGAAGGTCAGGTCCGCCACCGGAGGGTCAGGTCTGCCACCGGAAGGTCAGGTCTGCCACTGGAAGGTCAGATCCGCCACTCGAGGGTCAGGTCTACCACTGGAAGGTCAGGTCCGCCACCGGAAGGTCAAGTCCGCACCGGAAGGTCAGGTCTGCCACTCTATAACTTGAACCTTGCAAA
>VDFB02274714.1:2430371-2493447 GCA_007258455.2 Sequoia sempervirens
AAAGAGTCAGATCTAGGTAGAGACTCTTCATCCTTCTCCTTCTCTTTTGAGATAGTGATGACATCCTTTGTGTTAATTTTCCTTGTTTTAGGTTCTAGATGGGAACCACCAATGAAAACCTCTAACTCCTTCTTACCGAAGGAGGAACCCTCCTCAAACTAACTAATAGGCATAGTAGTAGACACTATCACACCAGAGCACAGATTCATCTGCAAGGATGATAAATAAACTTTGCATGCACCTGCTTTATTTTCCATACATTCCAAATATCTATAAACTTTCTTTCCAACAAGGATGTTGGACTTCCACTTAACATTCTCCTTTGACAGTAAGGGAACTTAGAAAGTAAAATACTAAACATGTGAGCAAAGACCCAAATCGAAAGGGATAACTCTCAACCAAAAACATTCTAACATTCTCAATTAGGTTTTCCATCATTAGGCTACACAACTCAAACTTTTTATTTTCCTTCACCATATTATGTGAAAGATACACAACAATAGCTGAAGTAGAACCTTCACAATTTCAAAATTATATTTTGTAAGTGATACTATAAGCAACATACCTTACTTTAGGATTGGAAATGATAGGATATGCATTGAAAAACTCCCCCTAAGCCGAGGCAATTGGCTCAAATTTCGGAAGAGAATGTACCAAGATCTCGTGCCATGGCAGAGTTCTCCACACTCGTTTCCTTTTTCTTCTAAACCATGACCGTTTTCTTCTTAGATTCATCTGATTATGCAAACTTCTTTTTATTTTCAGGCTTTTCCGGAGCAACATATTTGCATGTGTTAGCATAATGTCCGGGTTGACTGCACTTGTAATATATTTTTCCTATCTTAATTGAGTGAACCCTAGATCTTCACTGATTAGCTTTGTGACCATAATTATGGCATAAATGGAAATTACCATGAAAGAGATTATTCATTCCATTCCTTCTAGCTGAATTAGATAATTGACTTCTACAATGACTTGCTTTGTGACCAATCTTGTGACAATTAAAGCATTGAGTACTCGGTTCTAACTTTCTTTGCCCTTAGTGTTCTAATTTGAGCTTTCACCTAAGAAGTCAAGTCCTCCCTTTTCCTTGTGACATTTCTATATGGACAAGAGTTGATGCAGAATTATGCTACTTTCACATACTCTTTCTTCTGATTTCAGCTTTCTTAACTCTTGATCTAACTTCTCATTTTCTTCTAATTTTTGTTTGATGGTATCTTTGATATTTTCTTCAGTCTTCTTGCATTTTTCCATTTTTTGTTTGATGGTATCCTTGAGATTTTCTTCAGTCTTCTTGCATTCATCCAACTGTAGCTTTAGATTCACAACACTTCCCTTTGACTCCTTAAATTCTTAGCTGACCTCTCTGTGTCTTTCTTTGAATTTCCATATTTTCTCCCTTAGCTTTGAGATATAGGCATTTTCCTCCTTGATGTTTTCTTTCAATTCTTCATGTTCATATTTCGTGCTTTCCATATCATCTAACATTATCTTCAATTATTCCTCAAAGTAATAGTCTCCTACCATATGTTCAAACTGCCAAGATCTCCCTCAAGCAGTTAAGCTCTATCTACAAGGGACCAAGCTTTGATACCAATTCTTGAACAGTCTGGATAATTGAGAGAGGGGGTGAATCAGTTATCATAAAATAATTTTCTTGACTTTATTTAATTCGGAGAAAGCTTATATCAATTAGATAATAATCAAATATATATGAACATGAAAGAACAACACCATGCACAATGAACACCAGAATTTACATGGAAACCCAAGAAGGGAAAAACCATAGAGAATGCTAATTCTCAATTATAGAACACCAGTTAAGGTGATTTTTACAAAGGCTCACTTCCAAAATTCTCACTGAAGGTAAGGCTCACTGTCGGTGGGCTCACTGCCCAATTAATACAAAAAACAAAATGGTCTCACTAACAAAAATGAACTGATGAAGTTGCATCTACATATGCATGAAGTTAGTTCCGATTTAGAGGACAATATCTATGCAAAAAATCCGGTCAAGAATCTCCTACCCACTTTCCTGGAAAACCTCTACACTACTAATTACTTCTTCCTGAAACTTTCCTTTTGCTTCCTTCTATGTTTATTATCATGTAATCCTTCGCACTCTTGTTCACACACACCACACTTCTTGTCTTTTCTTTTACCAAAGAGATGTTCTATATATATATGCCTGTAGAACAAAGTAAGTTAGACTAGAAAAACATGTTAGCTTGAAGAACAACCTTGAAATATTCAATAAGGCTTAGCATGTTAGCACCGGACCCAAAGGATAGGTCGCACATAAGGATCTCCTTACCACATTACCAAGGGACCCATAAATAGTTCATACATAAGATAGTATAATTACCAAAAAGATAGCAAACTTTGAATTACATGAAATATATTATGGAGCCAATGGGAATACCACAACCAAGACCAAATCTTGATATCCATCAATTTTAGTACCAGTCGGAGAAACACAATTAGACATACCAAAAATTGTAACATGCTACATGAATGTTCGGATAGCAAGGATACTTGGAATAAACTTTGAGCACAACAATCGATATCAAAATATTAGACTTCATTATTCTGCATTAACTGTATTCCATGGATGTCCCAAAAAGAAGTATTTCCATATCCAGATTAAGAATAATATCCACATTGCTCAACATCAAAGCACATGATAGGATAGATCATTTTTGTCTATCATCTGGAGCACAACCTTCTGGATCTCGGGTTTTGACACCAATGACAACAATGCTAAATCATCTCAACATTTATTCCTCTAAATTAATTAAATAATTATTATTAGTTATTTAATTAATCTTCATCCACTTTCTAAATTAAATAATTACTTAAATGGTTATTTAACTTCCTATATTCTCTCAACATTATCCACTAATCAATAATAAATCAATTGAATTATTTATTTATTAATATCCACTTGTACATTCATTCAATAATTAATTTAATTATTTATTTATTTAATATCATGTGTTTTCCACCTCATTCCTATAGAGAAGGGGGATTTTCTACTCATGAGTCTCTTTATTCTCAAGAGAATCTCAAGGGGTGAACTTCCCTAAACTACCTCAACAAACAAAGCAAGAGTTCTAGAATAAAAAAGAGTAGGTCGTGGAGGTTTTCTAGATAGACTGATGAATTCTTAGTCAAAGGATAGTAGTGTAGAACAAGGATGACAGCACGGCGCATTAGAGTCCCAAAGGTGCATTGGAGTCTTGTATAGACTAGAAATCGAGAATATCATAGAAAACAACAAATCGACTACTGATAATCTAAATACTAGGAACTTCCAGATTGCAGGAAAGTAACATAATGTACTAGAACTAAAATGAAGTGAAGTATAAATGATAAAGTAAGAGAATAAGAGATAGAAACTACTCACAACAACCCAAGTAATGAAGCCTCCAACAAGGAAATATATTCAATACCTACATACATAAGATCAAGAGAAAATGTTGGGGCTGTATAGGGGTTTGCCTCTATCAAACCCCCATTTTGGTGTTCCCACCTCCATGGATAGTAAAATAGATAGAGAAAGTGAAAAAAGTAAGTGAATATAAAGTAATAAAAGCAATCCATGCTCAAGGAGGAGAACTTGTATCACGAGATAGATATTCAATAGCTAGGGGATGTGAGAAATCCAAATATGCTTGCAAGCACAAGATAATAGGGATAGTTGTGAAAGCCAAGAGGGTTACAAAGAGTGTTGAAAGAGCTTGAGAGTGTTGTGCAAGCAAGATAGATTTAGAGAGTTGTGGAAGCTTGAGAGAAGCCAAGAAGCTAGGGAGAAGCTAGAAGACCAAATAGATTTTAAAAATAGCTTTTAAAGAGAGAAGAGGAGGGAAAAGAAGCTTGTTGAGCTATTACAAGGCAACCGGGGCCATTATCACTGACAAAAAGAGTTGACAAGTGGAAAAAATGCTCGAAAATGGTTGTTTGAACATTGAAATGTCACAGGACACTAGCATGGCACACAAACATCCACACGTCTCGCTAGTGTCTAGACACATCACACTACAAAATGACAAGAACAAGAGAAGCACAAGGTTTGACGCAAACCTAACACAGGAAGGTAGCTACTGAAAAGGGATCCTGAGCATCTTGAGAAGGGAAAAGGTTGATGTAGGGGCTAAAATGAGCCTACACAAGTTCTAAGAGAGTGGACACTAAAGTGGATACAAGAATGTATGTGAAATTGCAAGGGGTACAATTTTATGACATTACATTTTTCCTCCACTTTAGCAGGCATATGAATCTACACTAATATGCACGCTAAAGGAAATATACTAAACATAAATAACATCATGGTACCAAAAGGATACTATAGAGGAAGTAGATAACTCTTTGAACAAAGGAAGCATTCCCTCCGACTAAAGACCTACAAAAAAAACACATTAGACAAGAAAGGTCTGCACATGACAACAAGGTTAGAATATAAAAACCATTACATCACGGGGTTAGAACATAAACATGAATAACACACACACACAAAGGCACATAACAAACTAAAGGATGTGAGTCAGCAAAGTAAAAGAGACCTCAATGTAGAAGGTTGTCTCAGTACTATGTGTCGTCCCCAAATTAAGAAATAACACATAGAAGAATTCTTAAATGGAGAGAAGAATGTAAGGATCAATTGCTTCAAGAGAAGAAAGCACCCGAAAGTTAGGGAAGCAACCAATGTCGAAGAGAGAAAGAGAATATACTCAAGATGAAGAAGATTCAAATCTTCATTCTAGTATATACAATTTGAGAAGAGAAGAGAGAAAGGGAGGAGCTAGAAAGGAATGAAAATTCCAAGAGAGATGGCTCCATAGGTACTTGATCCTATGGAAGAGTTGAAAAAAATGTGCGATAGGCCCTCAAACCTATGAAAGGTGAACAAAAGGCTCTATAGGTCCTCGGAGCTACAGAGTTGAACAAACTGAATTGGAGGCCCATGGACCAACGATGAAAAAATATTGCAGGATGAAAGTGCTTTACAAGTCCTAAACTTGCAAAGAGGGAACCCTAGGTACTCTCTCCTAAGAGAAGCCTAATGTGAAAGGCTCCAAAAATTCTGATTGGTCCTTATAGGTGCTCGGTCCTGCAAGGTTGATTGAAAAGCAACTTCATAGGCACACCTACAAAGCAACATGTTAGTTTGCAAACTAAGCATGTTAGGTAAGCTTGATGGAAAGGAGCTCTATAGGTTCTCAGTCCTACAAAGCAAGACTAATCAGATGGACCTGTGGCTACTGCAAGCTGTGTTGCAAGACAATCATAGAAACGAAAGGTCTAGTTGGGCTGGCACCCCCAAGCTAGATGCGAAGACATAAGATAGGTCTAGTCAGGTTTCCCCCAAGATAGACACCAATGAATTCATTCAAGAGAAAAGATTTCAAAGGCATTCCCTCAGGAACCCTTCAAAATAGAAAGGGTTCCACTCAAGGGACACTTCATTTGAAATACATAGAGAAGAGAGGGGGTCCTTAAGAAGGACACACATCTTTGGAACAAGCTATCACTGCCCCAACATACAGGATAGAGGTAGACCTCGATATCACTTGTCATGTGAACAAGAAATAGGTGCATCAACAAATGGAGGAGTGATGACACCTGAATCACAAAGTTGTATTTTATCCTTCAAGGCCTTACATTCACTAGTGGAATGGCCAGGCACTTGATGGTATGCATAGAAAGAATGTTTTTTTTTATCATGCTTATGAAATTTCTTATGTGTAGGAGGAAGAGTAATTAAGTGGGATTTTAGAAGCCCCAAAAAAATACTCTTGCTCAGATAAAGAATAAGGAGTAGGAAGCAACCCTTTCTCTTGTAGAGAAAATTTTGACTACTCACAAGAAGAAGACATGAAGACATAAGACAATGGAGGATGAATCAACCCAAGAGAACGAGGTTGAGTAGAAATCATGTCAACATTCAATTGTGGTTTCTATTTAGATTATTCATTCGAGAAACCAAGTCCCAAATTATGCTTACGAGGTTCACATTCTATAAGGACTTGAATGCCTTGTTCATTACACCCACAACCTTTACGCCCATAACCATATTTAGAGACAAGCTGAAATCTAAGGCCATAATGTGTTTGTAAATCATAAGAAGCAGGAGGATCATCATAGAGAAATATTCAAGCAATGGGGATTATGCTCCTCTATGGGATCGCCATCAGCCTTCTTGACAAGACTACAAGCATTAGCCTCTTTAATAGAGGTGTGATCATCTTCCTCAGAAGGGGAAGGATCAACATTAAGAACATTACAATTTGTGTTCACATTATCCAGCGATACAAAAGAATAATCATCTTTGATAGTGGGTTTGGATGATGTTATTGGAAGGACTAAGTGGATTTCAAGAAGTAGAAAGTGTAGACTTAATATTTCTTGCTTCAGAAGGATCTTCTTTAGGGACATCTATTTCAAGAGAATCCTTTATAATAGGTACTACTAGAGTAGACGTCAATGCATGAGAAGACACTAAAAGGATAAGAGTTGGCACAACCGAAGCCTGACCAACAACTGCCATCTCACACAAGTGCATGGTCTCAAGATTGGCCCTAACTATGATTACTTGATTATTAGAAATGAACTTAATAGATTTATGTAAGGTAGAAAAAATTGCACCCATAGTGTGAATCCACGATCTATCGAGAAGAAGGTTATATGGTAACTTTTCTGACATAACAAGTACAAGGTTGGGTATAGTAATGGGTCCCAACCTTAAAGGAAAGACTATTGTTCCTAAAGGATGTCGACCAACATTATTGAACCCACGAACAACAAGAGAAGTAGTTAAAGAGGAAGAATCAATATTAATCTTAGGCAATAGATCAAGGCTACATACATTGAGCGTTGAACCAATGTCAATGAGAGTACATCTAATGCCAATTTTATTAATTTTAACTATAATCATTAGAGGGTCTATTTGCTTATATATTTCTGGAGGTAGGAGTTCGTGTGGATAGAATGCAATATTCGACGAATCCACACAAATATGAGCCATCAGCACATTAACGTCCATTGGAATAGCGGAAGAAGGAAAGAGGATCTTTTGCAAAGGATTCCTAAAGCATTCCTTAATAAACCAGAGCGAACTGAAGCAAGTCCCATAGTGAGATCTTAGCCAGAGTAACACGAAGTTGCTCGACAAGATCGTAATTGCCAAGTGCTTTAGTCATATGTTTAGGTGCTTAAGGAAGGCTTGGTTGAGAAAGTGGTAAAGAAGTAGGTTGATTAACATTTTGTTTATTCCTTCTAGTATTATAAGCATGGGCTACCTCTCTATAAGAAGGAGCCTTAGAAATATTAGGAGAATCACTATTAAATGGAACACCATTAATAGAACAAATATTTTTAGGAGGACTAACCGGAGTCAGATAAATAACAGGTCTCTTAGGCCTTTGAGGAGTGAAAAATACATAGATTATATTTATGGATTCCTTACAACCCATAAACAAATCATTTGAAGAAATATGCTCAACATCTATCCTTGGAGGATCTGATGTGAGAGGAACTTCATCATTCACTAATGCATCATCTCTAGAAGAGAGTGCATCAAAATAAAGAAGAGTTACATCATTCACGAACGTAACGTCTCTAGAAGAAATGAATTAGAATAAAAAAGTGACTCATCATTCACTAATGCATCATCTCTAGAAGAGAGTGCATTGGAATGGAAAGAAGGTAGAGTAACATTAAGAAAGGTATCAATAATTTCATCCTCTTGCACTAAAATATTCTTAGAAGGAATTTTAGGAGAAGGATCAACAAAGAATAATAAGAAAGGAGAGAAGAACTCACTTTCACACACTTGTAAGATAACTTGTTGAAGCTTGTTAATAAAGCTAGAAAGGGATAGAAGTAAGAAAGATAGAAAGTATATTTTGAAATAGAGATATAGACAAGACGGGTTCGCCAAAATTTAGAGAAGGGGGATTCGCTACTCATGAGTCTCTTTATTCTCAAGAGAATCCCAAGGGGTGAACTACCCTAAACTACCTCAACAAATAGCGAAAGAGTTCTAAAATCAGAAAGAGTGGGTTGCAAAGGTTTTCTAGAAAGACTGACAAATTCTCAATCAAAGGACAGCAGTGCAGAACAAGGATGACAATGCAGCGCACTAGAGTCTCGTATGGACCAAAAACTGAGAATATCATAGAAAACAACAAAGTGACTACTATAAATCTAATTACTAGGAACTTCTAGAATGTGGGAAAGTAACAAAATGTACTAGAATTGAAATGAAGTGAAGTATAAATGATAAAGTAAGAGAATAAGAGATAGAAACTACTCACAACAACCCAAGTAATGAAGCCCCCAGCAAGGAAATATCTTCAATACCTGCATACATAATATTGAGATAAAATCTTGCGGTTGTATGGGGGTTTGCCTCATTCAAACCCTCGTTTTGGTGTTCCCACCTCCACAAACAACCAAATAGATAGAGAAAGTGAACAAAGTAAGCAAATATAAAGTGATAAAAGGAATCCCTGCTCAAGGAGGAGAACCCATATTGAACAAGATAGAGATGCAATAGATAGGGGATGTGAGAAATCCCAGGATGCTCGCAAGCACAAGAGGGTTGCAAAGAGTGTTGAAAGTGCTTGAGAGTGTTGTGCAAGCAAGAGAGCTTTAGAGAGATGCAGAAGGTTGAGAGAAGCCAAGAAGCTAGGGAGAAGCTAGAAGACCAAATAGATTAAAAAGATAGCTTTTAAAGAGAGGAAGAGGGAAAAGAAGCTTCTTGAGCCGTTACAAGGCATCTAGGGTTGTTAACATTGACAAAAAGAGCTAACAAGTAGCAAAAATTCTTGGAAACAATCATTTGAATGTTGAAATGTCATATGATGCTAACGCAATGCGAAGACATCAATGCAGCACACTAGTGTCTAGACACATCACACTACAAGACAACAAGAACGAGAGAAGCACAAGGTTTGACACAAAGTTGACACATGAAGTTAGCTACTGAAAAGGGGTCTTTGAGCATCATGAGAAGAGAAAAGGCTAATGCAGGGGCTAAAATGAGCCTACACAAGTTTTAAGGGAGTGGACACTAAAGTGGATACAAGAATGCATGTGAAATTACAAGGGGTGCAATTTTACGACATTACAATTCCCTACTAAGATTTTCTCTCTGTCCATTGATTAATTAATTTCAATCTATTGACTAATCAATTCCACTTTATTGATCAATCAATTCAGTCATCTCCCACTCAATCTGGGTTAATGGAGCAATCAAATCCCTTAGTTACTTCATGCAAACAGTTGTAGTCAATTAACTCTTCAATCAATTCCTCTCTTGAAATCTCCACCCTTGATCTCTTCAGTTCATCTTTTGATCTTAATCGTCCATTCAAATCAACCTTTTGCTATCATTTTCATATACATTTCAATTGAGATTAGGCAATATAGTACACACAAATCTAGGAGGAAAGGCAAAAGAAAGAAGAGTAATGGATGTGAATCAAGGATGACATAGGAAGGAAAGTATATTGCATTGATTTATTGTCTTTTATGTTGTATTAGATTGAAGTTTGCTTGAATTATAATAGCCAGTGGTTGCTATTTCTCGTTCATGCCACTTTATAATCTCATTTTCTGGTCGAGTAGAGTGTTTGAATTTATTTGATTTTAATGTTTATTGTTTTTTTCTATTTAATTGCATTCAATATGTATCAAGGCCTATGAAATTTGGATATTGTAGAGCTCAATTTTAAGATTGACAAGTTTGCATATAAAAGATGTAACAACTAAAGTATACAACAGGTAGTTGTCATCGGTTATTCTTTTATGTAGTAATGGGTACAAACCGAGAGATGGTCGTTTTAAATCTATCTTGAAGGCTTTTGAATCTTGAGAAATTCAATCAAAATTTTATAAAAGTAAAATTAGAAAAGTGAAGAAACTTGAAAAATAAAAGTGAAAATGAGTGTAACTTGTAAGAGAAAGATTAGTAGGAAGACAAAAATTTAATTGAATTTAAGTTTAAAAATAGAAAGTAGTGAAATCATGTAAGGTTATTTAATGTAATAAAAATTTGAATTATAATTAAATTATAAAGTTTATTTTCTTTCAACTAATCATTTATGACCATATATTTATATATACACACTTGAAAAACATTAAAATAGTAAAAATCTTTATTGAATTGTATAAAATACTAATAAAAACTTATAAAAAAAATTATATTATATAAACGCATCAAAGATGAATAAAAATAAAATATTTTTCTAACCAATTATTTTCCTACCAAAAATTGCATGACAAGTTGCAACTGAACAGTCTTGTTTTCCCATATATAAAACAGAGGACCAATCCTTGCATTATTTAGAGTCCTAACAAAGTAAGTATATGCAGCCAAATCAACTTCCCAAAATTCAAGACAGTACCAACTAAACTCTGAACTATAAACAATACACAAATTTCTAAATGTCTGGTTAACTGTCAATGGAAGAACCATCTTCATTGTGGCCTTTCATGCTTCTTTCTTCTTCTTCATTTTCAATTGCTGTCTGCGCTCCCTGTACTCCCTCCTTGCCTGCTCCAACTGTGTCTTCAGCACATCTACAGCTCCCTGCATTTCATAAACCCAAAACAAAAGCCACCCACAGTCAAATTTCATAAAAAAATTCTTACCCAAATAGAATTTCTCCTTCAGAGGAAAAACTTACCTCCAGAATTTGTCTTCTGACTTGATCCACAACTGACTTGTCGATCTCCCCTGCACAAAAATGGTGTTGCTGCAGAGTAGCAGACATGGCAGAGAGATCCTTGGACAGCGCCTTCAGCAGTTGGCCCCTTCTCTTATCTGCCAAAGATCCTGAATACAATGCCGACATATCTTCCATTTTCTGCTTTCCTGTTCTGTTTTTCTTTGCGCAGCAAGTTAACAAAGCTGGGCCCTGGTATTTCTTGCCAATCTGAGGGGAAAACACAGGAGAAGTTCCAGATTGTAGATTGGAGCAAGGAGAAGGTCTGGTTACAGAAATGGTTGCTCCCCTGCTTGGCATTGCAGCCATGGCTACCCCAAAGGAATCTGTTAATTACAGGAGATCAGAAATAAGAATAAAATCCCCTAGGCTGTTACAAACCGGATAAAATTTCTTGTGCTCGGCATCAACATTGAAAATTTTCATGTATAAATTGGGGGAAACCTGTGGGAACATATTGTCTCCAGCCTCGGACTCGTGTTTATCGTTCTCATCACACACGTAGGAACGTGCTCGACGGGGTTTAAGAGTAAACAGACTCCACCATTGCTTACTAAGATGCTGAGTCAGCTATTTTACGGGTGTGGCCATTGTTGTTCCATGTTAGATATTCTAGACTGACTTATTAGGAACGGAAACGGGATTAGCGGTTAAATCAGTCGTTCAGGATAAAGTTCGTTTACTCCTAATTTGTTTCTCCATTACGGGAGAGGACCTAGTAGTTGTGCACCCTAACTTGCGCTTCTAATGGAAATTTCAAATCATTCCTAATTTTTTACAACAGCTTATTTGGCAAGTCCCGTATTTATAACTAAGGTTTCAAGGCCACATCATCAAAAATGATGCCACATCAGCATGCTTTCTGTCATGGTGTCCAAAAAGGCCCCAAAAACAAAAGTGAGACAAATACTTTTGCATTCATAGCATGTTTGATTGAGCGCTGATGTGGAATCATATGATTGGTTGCATTTTAGATCAAGGGAATGCATTTTGTTTAATTATGGGTAGTCATCATCAACACTAACAACTGTAAAGTCACAACTATTGGTCCAATATTGATAAAAATATTGGGCATTTTATAAAACAACTACTATCACAACCATTGAAACATGCTAGTCCTCTCCCTTAATGACTATGCTCTAAAAAATTGTGACTATTTGCAAACCTAGGTTAAACCTCGTTCTATATCCTAGACCCTTGAATTTGTAGTTTTGACTTGACAATTATGGTTTTGAACTTGAAGTTTTCAAAACTTTGTACCATGTAATTTAAAGTTTTTTATGTCGTAGTATATACAAAGGAAAATTTGGATTATGTTGAAGAACACTTTTTAACTTATTATGCAAAGAGAGGAGGGTGATTACCTTCCCACCTTTCAACTTAGTGAAACCCTACTGAATAGATTCAACACTTTTATAGAAAGTTTGAAGACACACCAAACAATAAATGCAAATAATAAGGATGTGGTATACAATGTTAAATGTTTAAGACTTTGGTGTAATGAAGTAAAATGGAATGAGTGTGAAATGACTTACGACAAGAACTAGGGTTTTGTTATTTGTTCATACAAGGGAGTAATGTGACTAATGCAAGAGACTAAGTAGTGACTATTAGTTATTTCTTTTATCAAATAGATGTAGAGGTCTTGTCCCAATGATGGATGAATAAAGAATCATTTGGAGGATCTTCAAGTTATCTCCTCTTATACATGTCCTAGGTATACAATTTGAAATTTTATGTGTGGAAGTCAACAAATAACAATTATTTTGGATTGAGTTAGTTAGGGGCAATAATAAATTGTAAAAATGGACAAAGTGGGTCAAAACCATACATGTAGTTACAAGTTGGGTCAAAAATACAACTATAGTTTTGAACTAACAATGAAATTTGTGATATAAAAACTAGAATCATTCTAAGCATGGATAATATGTCAATTTGAGTCTTGGTTCAATGGATGTGTTAAATTAGTCAAAAATCATGTGCTAAATAAATATATTTAGAACACCTATGCAAAAAACTATAAAATAAAGGGTGAAAGATTAAGGAATTCACTTTTCACTCTTTAACATTTTTTCTCCTCTTTAGTGTGCATGTCAATCTACATGAGTAAACATAGGTCAAAGTAAAAATGAAAAGACAAGCACAATTTTAAGTAGAATAATAAAAGTGTAATTAGTAATGATATACCCCCCTTGATTATGTGTATTCCAAAAAAAGTACATATTATAAATCAAGGAAATAAAAAGATTGGATAAAAAGTAAACATGATAAAATGATAAGATATGAATAAAAAGTATAAGCATGATAAATTGAATAGAAACATGATCATGACTAACTAGGTATGATAAATATGAATATGATGATGTGAGATAAGAGATGCATACTAAAGATACTTACCTTGTGCAACTAATGTGTACGTGATATGTAAGATACCGCCACCTTTTTATCCCTCAATGAGTAATTATGGATCCATGTGACCTAAAAAAAGCGAACCTTGCCCTCAAGTGACAAGACCAAGTGTTGGGACCCTTACATCCTAACTTTTTATTATTTTGAGCATTGTAATAATCATAGTTTAATTATTTAATAAATAATCACTATGTAGATTAATCCCACACACATAACATGAATTTATAATAATGTACGAGTTCTATTAATTAGGTAGATTTATTCTAAATTAGTTATACTTTATAAGTCATTCCTTTTAAATCATAACAGTGATATTATATCATGAAGATAGGGATCAACTTGTATTAGATTGAAGTTTGTTTGAATTATAATAGCTAGTGGTTGCTATTTCTCGTTCATGCCACTTTATAATCTCATTTTCTGGTCGAGTAGAGTGTTTGAATTTATTTGATTTTAATGTTTATTGTTTTGTTCTATTTAATTGCATTCATTATGTATCAAGGCCTATGAAATTTGGATATTGTAGAGCTCAATTTTAAGATTGACAAGTTTGCATATAAAAGATGTAACAACTAAAATATATAGCAGGTAGTTGTCATTGGTTATTCTTTTATGTAGTAATGGGTACAAACCTAGAGATGGTCGTTTTAAATCTATCTTGAAGGCTTTTGAATCTTGAGAAATTCAATCAAAATTTTATAAAAGTAAAATTAGAAAAGTGAAGAAACTTGAAAAATAGAAGTGAAAATGAGTGTAACTTGTAAGAAAAAGATTAGTAGTAAGACAAAAATTTAATTGAATTTAAGTTTAAAAATAGAAAGTAGTGAAATCATTTAAGATTATTTAATGTAATAAAAATTTGAATTATAATCAAATTATAGAGTTTATTTTCTTTCAACTAATCATTTATGACCATATATTTATATATACACACTTGAAAAACATTAAAATAGTAAAAATCTTTATTGAATTGTATAAAATACTAATAAAAACTTATAAAAAAATTATATTATATAAACACATCAAAAATGAATAAAAATAAAATATTTTTCTAACCAATTATTTTCCTACCAAAAATTGCATGACAAGTTGCAACTGAACAGTCTGTTTTCCCATATATAAAACAGAGGACCAATCCTTGCATTATTTAGAGTCCTAACAAAGTAAGTATATGCAGCCAAATCAACTTCCCAAAATCAAACTAATTCACCTCTAAAATTCAACACAGTACCAACTAAACTCTGAACTATAAACAATACACAATTTTATAAATGTCTGGTTGAACTGTCAATGGAAGAACCATCTTCATTGTGGCCTTTCATGCTTCTTTCTTCTTCTTCATTTTCAATTGATGTCTGCGCTCCCTGTACTCCCTCCTTGCCTGCTCCAACTGTGTCTTCAACACATCCACAGCTCCCTGCATTTCACACCCAAAACAAAAACCACCCACAGTCAAATTTTATAAAAAAATTCATACCCAAATAGAATTTCTCCTTCAGAGGAAAAACTTACCTCCAGAAATTGTCTTCTGACTTGATCCACAACTGACTTGTCGATCTCCCCTGCACAAAAATGGTGTTACTGCAGAGTAGCAGACATGGCAGAGAGATCCTTAGACTGCGCCTTCAACAGTTTGCCCCTTCTCTTATCTGCCAAAGATCCTGAATACAATGCCGACATATCTTCCATTTTTTGCTTTCCTGTTCTGTTCTTCTTTGCGCAGCAAGTTAACAAAGCTGGGCCCTGGTATTTCTTGCCAATCTGAGGGGAAAACAAGGAGAAGTTCCAGATTGTAGATTGGAGCAAGGAGAAGGTCTGGTTATAGAAATGGTTGCTCCCCTGCTTGGCATTGCAGCCATGGCTATCCCAAAGGAATCTGTTAATTACAGGAGATCAGAAATAAGTATAAAATCCCCTACGCTGTTACAAACCGGATAAAATTTCTTGTGCTCGGCATCAACATTGAAAGTTTTCATGTATAAATTGGGGGAAACCTGTGGGAACATATTGTCTCCAGCCTCGGACTCGTGTTTATCGTTCTCATCACACACGTAGGAATGTGCTCGACGGGGTTTAAGAGTAAACAGACTCCACCATTGCTTACTAAAATGCTGAGTCAGCTATTTTACGAGTGTGGCCATTGTTGTTCCATGTTAGATATTCTAGACTGACTTATTATGAACGGTAACGGGATTAGCGGTTAAATCAGTCGTTCAGGATAAAGTTCGTTACTTCTAATTTGGTTCTCCATTACGGGAGAGGACCTAGTAGTTGTGCACCCTAACTTTGCACTTCTAATGGAAATTTCAAATCATTCCTAATTTTTTACAACAGCTTATTTTGGCAAGTACCGTATTTATATCTAAGGTTTCAGGGCCACATCATAAAAAATGATGCCACATCAGCATGCTTTTTCTCAAGGTGTCCAAAAAGGCCCCCAAAAAAAAAGTGAGACCAATACTTTTGCATTCATAGCATGTTTTATTGAGCGCTGATGTGGAATCACATGATTGGTTGCATTTTAGATCAAGGGAATGCATTTTGTTTAATTATGGGTAGTCATCATCAACACTAACAACTGTAAAGTCACAACTATTGGTCCAATATTGATAAAAATATTGGGCATTTTATAAAACAACTACTATCACAACCATTGAAACATGCTAGTCCTCTCCCTTAATGACTATGCTCTAAAAAATTGTGACTATTTGCAAACCTAGGTTAAACCTCGTTCTATATCCTATACCCTTGAATTTGTAGTTTTGACTTGACAATTATGGTTTTGAACTTGAAGTTTTCAAAACTTTGTACCATGTAATTTAAAGTTTTTTATGCCGTAGTATCTACAAAGGAAAAATTGGATTATGTTGAAGAACACTTTTTAACTTATTATGCAAAGAGAGGAGGGTGATTACCTTCTACCTTTCAACTTAGTGAAACCCTACTTAATAGATTCAACACTTTTATAGAAAGTTTGAAGACACACCAAACAATAAATGCAAATAATAGGGATGTGGTATACAATGTTAAATGTTTAAGACTTTGGTGTAATGAAGTAAAATGGAATGAGTGCGAAATGACTTACAACAAGAACTAGGGTTTTGTTATTTGTTCATACAAGGGAGTAATGTGACTAATGCAAGAGACTAAGTAGTGACTATTAGTTATTCCTTTTATCAAATAGATGTAGAGGTCTTGTCCCAATGATGGATGAATAAAGAATCATTTGGAGGATCTTCAAGTTATCTCCTCTTATACATGTCCTAGGTATACAATTTGAAATTTTATGTGTGGAAGTCAACAAATAACAATTATTTTGGATTGAGTTAGTTAGGGGCAATAATAAATTGTAAAAATGGACAAAGTGGGTCAAAACCATACATGTAGTTACGAGTTGGGTCAAAAATACAACTATGGTTTTGAACTAACAATGGAATTTGTGATATAAAAACTAGAATCATTCTAAGCATGGATAATATGTCAATTTGAGTCTTGGTTCAATGGATGTGTTAAATTAGTCAAAAATCATGTGCTAAATAAATATACTTAGAACACCTATGCAAAAAACTATAAAATAAAGGGTGAAAGATTAAGGAATTCACTTTTCACTCTTAACATTTTTTCTCCTCTTTAGTGTGCATGTCAATCTACATGAGTAAACATAGGTCAAAGTAAAAAAGAAAAGACAAGCACAATTTTAAGTAGAATAATAAAAGTGTAAGTAGTAATGATATACCCCCCTTGATTAAGTGTATTCCAAAAAAAGTACATATTATAAATCAAGGAAATAAAAAGATTGGATAAAAAGTAAACATGATAAAATGATAAGATATGAATAAAAAGTATAAGCATGATAAATTGAATAGAAACATGATCATGACTAACTAGGTATGATAAATATGAATATGATGATGTGAGATAAGAGATGCATACTAAAGATACTTACCTTGTGCAACTAATGTGTACGTGATATGTAAGATACCCCCACCTTTTTATCACTCAATGAGTAATTATGGATCCATGTGACCTAAAAAAAAGTGAACCTTGCCCTCAAGTGACAAGACCAAGTGTTGGGACCCTTACATCCTAACTTTTTATTATTTTGAGCATTGTAATAATCATAGTTTAATTATTTAATAAATAATCACTATGTAGATTAATCCCACACACATAACATGAATTTATAATAATGTACGAGTTCTATTAATTAGGTAGATTTATTCTAAATTAGTTATACTTTATAAGTCACTCCTTTTAAATCATAACAATGATATTACATCATGAAGATAGGGATCAACTTGTATTAGATTGAAGTTTGCTTGAATTATAATAGCTAGTGGTTGCTATTTCTCGTTCATCCCACTTTATAATCTCATTTTCTGGTCGAGTAGAGTGTTTGAATTTATTTGATTTTAATGTTTATTGTTTTGTTCTATTTAATTGCATTCAATATGTATCAAGGCCTATGAAATTTGGATATTGTAGAGCTCAATTTTAAGATTGACAAGTTTGCATATAAAAGATGTAACAACTAAAATATACAACAGGTAGTTGTCATTGGTTATTCTTTTATGTAGTAATGGGTACAAACCTAGAGATGGTCATTTTAAATCTATCTTGAAGGCTTTTGAATCTTGAGAAATTCAATCAAAATTTTATAAAAGTAAAATTAGAAAAGTGAAGAAACTTGAAAAATAAAAGTGAAAATGAGTGTAATTTGTAAGAGAAAGATTAGTAAGAAGACAAAAATTTAATTGAATTTAAGTTTAAAAATAGAAAGTAGTGAAATCATGTAAGGTTATTTAATGTAATAAAAATTTGAATTATAATCAAATTATAAAGTTTATTTTCTTTCAACTAATCATTTATGACCATATATTTATATATACACACTTGAAAAACATTAAAATAGTAAAAATCTTTATTGAATTGTATAAAATACTAATAAAAACTTATAAAAAAATTATATTATATAAACGCATCAAAGATGAATAAAAATAAAATATTTTTCTAACCAATTATTTTCCTACCAAAAATTGCATGACAAGTTGCAACTGAACAGTCTGTTTTCCCATATATAAAACAGAGGACCAATCCTTGCATTATTTGGAGTCCTAACAAAGTAAGTATATGCAGCCAAATCAACTTCCCAAAATCAAACTAATTCACCTCTAAAATTCAACAGAGTACCAACTAAACTCTGAACTATAAACAATACACAATTTTCTAAATGTCTGGTTGAACTGTCAATGGAAGAACCATCTTCATTGTGGCCTTTCATGGTTCTTTCTTCTTCTTCATTTTCAATTGCTGTCTGCGCTCCCTGTACTCCCTGCTTGCTTGCTCCAACTGTGTCTTCAACACATCTACAGCTCCCTGCATTTCATAAACCCAAAACAAAAGCCACCCACAGTCAAATTTCATAAAAAAATTCTTACCCAAATAGAATTTCTCCTTCAGAGGAAAAACTTACCTCCAGAATTTGTCTTCTGACTTGATCTACAACTGATTTGTCGATCTCCCCTGCACAAAAATGGTGCTGGTGCAGAGTAGCAGACATGGCAGAGAGATCCTTAGGCAGCGCCTTCAGCAGTTTGCCCCTTCTCTTATCTGCCAAAGATCCTGAATACAATGCCGACATATCTTCCATTTTCTGCTTTCCTGTTCTGTTTTTCTTTGCGCAGCAAGTTAACAAAGCTGGGCTCTGGTATTTCTTGCCAATCTGAGGGGAAAACACAGGAGAATTTCCAGATTGTAGATTGGGACAATAACAGGAGGGAGGAGAAGGTCGGCTTACAGAAACTGTTGCTCCCCTGCTTGGCATTGCAGCCATGGCTACCCCAAAGGAATCTGTTAATTACAGGAGATCAGAAATAAGTATCAAATCCTCTGGGCTGTTACAAACCAGATAAAATTCCTTGTGCTCGGCATCAACATTGAAAATTTTCATGTATAAATTGGGGGAAACCTGTGGGAACATATTGTCTCCAGCCTCGGACTCGTGTTTATCGTTCTCATCACACACGTAGGAATGCGGTTAAATCAGTCGTTCAGGATAAAGTTCGTTACTTCTAATTTGGTTCTCCATTACGGGAGAGGACTCAGTAGTTGTGCACCCTAACTTTGCACCAGTAGTTGTGCATCCTAACTTTGCACTTCTAATAGAAATTTCAAATCACTCTCAATTTTTTACAGCAGCTTATTTGGCAAGTCCCATACTTATAACTAAGGTTTCAGGGCCACATCATTAAAAATGATGCCACATCAACATGCTTTTTGTCAAGGTGTCCAAAAAGGCCCAAAAAAAAAAAGTGAGACCAATACTTTTGCATTCACAGCATGTTTTATTGAGCGCTGATGTGGAATCACATGATTGGTTGCTTTTTAGATCAAAGGAATACATTTTGTTTAATTATGGGTAGTCATCATCAACACTAACAACTTTAAAGTCACAACTATTGGTCCAATATTGATAAAAATATTGGGCATTTTATAAACAACTACTATCACAACCATTGAAACATGCTCAAGTATTGAGTCCTCTCCCTTAATGACTATGATCTAAAAAATTGTGACTATTTGCAAACCTAGGTTAAACCTTGTTCTATATCCTAGACCCTTGAATTTGTAGTTTTGACTTGACAATTATGGTTTTGAACTTGAAGTTTTCAAAACTTTGTACCATGTAATTTAAAGTTTTTTATGCCTTACTATCTACAAAGGAAAAATTGGATTGTGTTGAAGAACACTTTTTAACTTATTATGCAAAGAGAGGAGGGTGATTACCTTCCTACCTTTCAACTTAGTGAAACCCTACTTAATAGATTCAACACTTTTATAGAAAGTTTGAAGACACACCAAATAATAAATGCGAATAATAGGGATGTGGTATACAATGTTAAATGTTTAAGACTTTGGTGTAATGAAGTAAAATGGAATGAGTATGAAATGACTTACTGCAAGAACTAGGGTTTTGTTATTTGTTCATACAAGGGAGAAATGTGACTAATGGAAGAGACTAAGTAGTGACTATTAGTTATTCCTTTTATCAAATAGATGTAGAGGTCTTGTCCCAATTATGGATGAATGAAGAATCATTTGGAGGATCTTCAAGTTATCTCCTCTTATACATGTCCTAGGTATACAATTTGAAATTTTATGTGTGGAAGTCAACAAATAACAATTATTTTGGATTGAGTTAGTTAGGGGCAATAATAAATTGTAAAAATGGACAAAGTGGGTCAAAACCATACATGTAGTTACGAGTTGGGTCAAAAATACAACTATGGTTTTGAACTAACAATGGAATTTGTGATATAAAAACTAGAATCATTCTAAGCATGGATAATATGTCAATTTGAGTCTTGGTTCAATGGATGTGTTAAATTAGTCAAAAATCACATGCTAAAGAAATATACTTAGAACACCTATGCAAAAAACAATAAAATAAAGGGTGAAAGATTAAGGAATTCACTTTTTACTCTTACATTTTTTCTCCTCTTTAGTGTGCATGTCAATCTACATGAGTAGACATAGGCCAATGTCAGAAAGAAAAGACAACCACAATGTTAAGTAGAATAATAAAAGTGTAATTAGTAATGATATACACCCCTTGATTATGTGTATTCTAAAAAGGGGTACATATTATAAATCAAGGAAATAAAAAGATTGGATAAAAAGTAAACATTATAAAATGATAAGATATGAATGAAAAGTATAAACATGATAAATTGAATAGAAACATGATCATGATTAACTAGGTATGATAAATATGAATATGATGATGTGAGATAAGAGATGCATACCAAAGATACTTGCCTTGTGCAGCCAATGTGTACGTGATATGAAAGATACCCCCACCTTTTTGTCCCCCAATGAGTGATTATGGATCAATGTGACAAGACCAAGAGTTGGGACCCTTACATCCTAAAGTTTTACTATTTTGAGCATTGTAATAATCATAGTTTTTAATTATTTAATAAATAATAACTATGTAGATTTATCCAACATACATAATATGAATTTATAATAATGTACGAGTTCCTATTAATTGGGTAGATTTATTCTAAGTTAGTTATACCTTATAAGTCACTCTTTGTAAATCATAATAGTGATATTACATCATGAAGATAGGGATCAAATTGAAATTATATTTGTAATAAAGTATTTATCTCATAGAGATTACTACCTCAAAAAGGTCTACGATACTAGTTCTTGATTCATCAATCTAGACATATTATAGATATTTTTTAACATTGTGTTCTTTTTAAAATTTAATTATTTCTATTTGATGATATTTTACAGGTGAAATCCTAAAAAGTTGTATCAAAGTCCTTTTAGGGTTGCACACCATATGCAACAACAATTTAGTGGTTTTCTATAACTACCCACCATATGCTCTTACCTCAATATTTTAGGATCTTGGTGATCAAAAGTGGTAAAATTAGTGAGGTACTAACTATTCTTCACTAAAAATTTGTTACAATAGTGGCCTTCACTAGAAACAATGTGTTGAAGGTTTTAAAATATCTTCAAATAGATGTCATTTTTAGCTAATCATGCTAAATCAATGTGTGAAGTGACTCGGTGAGATAAATCTCACCAATTCCAAGGCCTCTAATAGTATTTGTATATGGTCTTGAGATTTTATGTACCTTTCGTTATATTAGAACTCTAGTATTTGGAGAAATTTCATCATAGAAAGCCATCAATTATCTAGGAAGAATGTAATAGCCCATCATTTCTTGTTTCAACATAAAATATTCATTAGATAGTATGTACAAGGAGATGGGGAACCAAAAAGTGGCCACACCATTTTTTGTTCCCTAGTAAACATAATATATGTGTGTCCTACAACACACTCATGTTGGTTTTCTTTAAAGAAAAAAAGGTTAGAGGCTTAGAGGCTTAGTTCATTTGAGCTCGCCCTCTCAATAGCATTTTCTGGTTTGTAAATTTTTAGAGCATACTTGTGTTGTGTAAAAGGTCATTCTTCACTAATTTTTTTGTTGAATCACTGCTAAAATTTTGTCATGATACCACCAAGGTCGAAGAGGTAAGTATTTTTAGTTTTTTAATGTAAAAGTTTAATTAAATAGATAGATATAAAAAAAATTGAGTAGTTTTTATTTAATTTCTAGGAATTAAGAATGTCCCACTCGTTGATGAAAACCCTCCTGAAGAAAAACCACAACAAACCCCTCCCACATTGCCTCGACATCCTCTTGGTACACAAGAAAATATATAATGGAAAATAGAAAACAATCAAAGAGAACTTGAGGAAATAATTAGAAGGTTGAGAGATCCATCAAGAACAAACTTCCATAGGTCTACCCTCAACTGTTCACGAGAATCAATCATCTCTCACATAGTATCCATGAATGGGAAAATCAAAACTTGGTCGAACAAGAGGCAAGAACAAAAAACAAATTATGTAGAAAAACTATCCTACGATCAAATCAATAATGCAAAATATTGAAATCCAAATTGTGTGTGTTGTTCACTAACCCAAGAACTAATACACCCATACATGACACTTGCAGGAGGTTCACTATCTATTGGTGCCACAACTAAAGTATAAGGAATAATTTTTGGGATAGGTGGTGGATGGTTTTTTACCACCCTCCACATAATAACAATGAGGTCCCACAATACTTTTTGAGTAAATTATATTGCAAGTTTTCCCTTAATGAGATCTTGAATTACTTCAATATGTGAGATTTCTAGGGTAGAGGCAGGGGCTCAACATAGGATAGAGTGAAGGCACAACATACCCAAAACTAGGAATCAAGAACCCTTGCTAAGCTAGATTTTGACCATGTCATTACCCCTTATGTTGTGAAGGAGGGTGTTGAAGTTGAGACCCTACAATCAATTAGCTCACTCACTTGGACCCTTTTACAACATGTTAGGCCTCAAGCATAGGGTGATGTGGGTGAGTCTTCCAAGTCTCGACCTTCATCTCACTTATATAAAAATTACGGGTCTCTTTGTGCTTATGGGTCTGAGGATGATCAAGATGCAAATGGTTAGCAATAGGACACATCTATATTGGATCAGATTGTCATGACAAATGAGCTACTGGATCAAACATTTGGTATTGATAGATAGGTAAATTTGAACAAGGTCAAATTTAATTTATCATATTTAATTTTGAAATGTAAGAATAACTAAAATACTATAGTTATTGTAATAAAAAAATAGGGTCAAAGTGTTCACCATAAATTTGGTGGCTTTCCACCTCTCACTTACATGACAATGTCAAGTCCACATGTACGTAACTAGTAATGAAATAACAAATATAGTACATGTGAATAGTTTAACCTTATATAAATGGTAATCTTAAAACTCACATTGGATGTTGAATAGGTTAATTTTGGGCCTTCAACATCAACACATATCATCAAGAGTGGCCATACATATGACATTGAGGTAACCTTGAGTGTTTTTAATCATTAAATGTTTGTAAAATAATGTTAGGTAGATCTTGGAAATTTAATAATGTTGTTTCATTTTTAGATTATCACAATAATTAATACTCCTCCTAGTATTTATACCACAATGGATCATGGCTTTTCCGCAACAGCTTCATCTTCAATTCCTTTGATAGAGGTATGAGCTAAAAAAAAATTTAAAAAAATCTCATTTTACATGGCTATTGTTGAACACACTAGAATACTAAGAGGGGGGTGAATTAGCATGCTTTAAAATTCAATCCCAATTAACTAATTTTGATGCTAAGTTAAACCAATTAAGAATTCACCCACTTAATCAAAACATGAAAGAAGATAAAAATCCACACAAGAACATAGATGACACCAAATTTTTGTGGAAAACCCCACAGGAGAAAAACCATAGTAAGAAATGTTGCTAGGAGCTATTGTCTTAAGCCAGCCTTACAAGTAAATAACTATTTACAATTTGATTTTAGGCTACAGCGCAAGGAAGCAACTACACCTTGAATTTTTTTAAGGGGTTGAAACCTAAGGAAGCTACTACTCCCTAATTGAAAGAAAGAATAATTGAAATATTACTGATATTATGGCTTCAACCACTGATAGTCATCAATTTTGCTCATTAGGTTTGTAGTAGATATTTTCATACTCTTCTGATGCACTCATACATCTTCACACACTTCCCTAATCAACTTCACATATTTTATCTTTTATATATACCATTCATACGCTTGCAAAATACACATTCAGTCGGCCATAAACAAGAAATAATAAAACTTGTAACATGTCGGCCTACATCTTCATTGGCGGTATAAAAAATGATATAACATTATTTAAATCTCTTCTAGTTGAGTCAGAATGACTCATACAACATTTGCAAACACTCCTTGAACTCCTCTCAATCTCAAATTAGTGGTGCACATCATTAACATACCCAAGTCGACCACACCAAAAGCATATCTTCACAAACTAACTTGAAACACTTGTGCAGTATTGGAAACAAGATAGATCTTCATGTGCTTAAAACCATAGACACTATGAGACATGCAGAGTATCCACAAAAACTCATATAACTAATTTGTACAATCTTCTACTTGCACAAGCAAATAAACATACATATGTTTTGATGAAGGATAGGAATCCATAACCAACTGTAACACTCTGTCATTGAATAATTGAACTTGCAAATTATCAAACCACTTGAATCTCCAATATAGCATGCATTGGAAATCAATAAACATGCTCTCAAAATTGCATGGCCAAATCATCACATCTAGAGGAATGCAGAGCATTCCAACAATCCTTTATCACCTCTTTTCACTACTAGAGCATTGACCAAAACTCTCACTTGTAACTTTTACTGCAAAAGGATTTATTATTTGAAATCTTAGATAACAGGTCTTCACATGTCGATTTACTTGTCTTCTGAACCACAAGACCAAATATTTCTTTGTGGAAGGATGCATACCAAAACACTGTGACTTTGTTTGAGAATATACACTATGAATTCCTTAGACAAAACTTCTGCAACTTTACACTAAGTGTAATACACCAAACTGGCAATATATCAATGTAGACATATTGAAAACATATTAGAACATGTGTATCCACCTTCACGTCATACTTAGGCACCCAATTGATTACATACACTGTAATGCGGACTTGTATCAATTGATATCTCTACACATTAACAAATTTTGAAGCATATACAATCTTCAACACACTTTTGACATCAATGACAATCAATCTTATCAAGATGCAGCATCTATTAGTGAAAATTTGAATGATATTCATTTGTATTTTAATTTGTATCTTGATTCTTACCACAAGGCTTCACAACTCTAGTTCATGAACATGCCCCTGTTAAGAATGATGAGAGGAAAAAATTGGTTTAGAGTAATTACGAGTATGTGGTAAGTGATGTTTCTCTTATATGTCATTCTATAATTTAGTTTTTATATATTAATGTGTTAATTTTTCTTGTACTGAGTTCAAGACTAGAATACTTTAGAGAGGAGGTCTAGTTAGTAGGTTTAAAAAATCATCATCATCATATATCTCTCCATCTAATCAACAATCACAGGTGACTCATGATCTCTTCTCTACCCCTAGAGAGAAGTGATTACAATAAGGTCATTTATTATATGCATATATAGAATTTTTGTAGATATATTTTTATATTATTGATGTGACATTATACGCCTATATGGATTTGTTGTAAGCCTATATGGCTTTCTTCTACATATATTTTACTTTTAGCAACATATAATAGTATATGCCTGTATGTCTTTTTGGTTAATACAAAAAAAATTTACCATTTTTGTCCATATTTCTTTTATAAAAGATTAATTGAATAAATGAATTATTACACAAGTAAAAAGAGGGAATAAAGGGCATGTGTTTGATAATAAATTTAGCTATTTGTTTTGATATTTGGCCTTGTATTGTGTATAATCTATCAACACTTCTCTTTTTTATGAATTTTGATGAAATTTTTCATGGTCAAATACATCACTCACCTGCTTTACCTTTCTACTTGACTATGCACCAGCCTATAGATTATCATCACAAACCTCTTTAATTATTGTTCAAATACATATCAGTGTCATGTGTGTCTTAGAGAGATTTCACTATCATTTGAATCCCTTTTCCTTTTCAACTGTCAAGATGGGCCTACATGTAGACTGTCCCTCATGAACATCTCTTAAAAGGTTTACAAAAAACAACTTTACTACCTCATAGTTTAGCAAAATCATACATTTTAGATAGTCCTAAAAAATTTAAGGGATAGTATTACCTTCTTGATTGTTCATCAATATAATCCTTTAGCTTGGAAGGAATCCCAGAGTTGCATGATGATCTTGTGGGATATTATGGTTATCAAATCTTACTAGGAACAATTAGGAGATATTAACATAAATTCAAAATTACTAATGCTAGCATGCACATACATTAGGGTATAACTGCAACAATATTATTTCCACCTTTTTCCTTAATCATCTTGCATAGGACTATATACCTCTCAAATCAAGACTAAAATCTTTATAAATTGGAGGTAAAAACTAAGTAAAACCATTCTTAGGAATATATGATTCTCATATTTATCCAATTCACTATCTAAGTTAGATCCACTATCACTATATTACTTTTAATCAGATTTTTTTTTTATTGGAAAATCCATCCAATTTTTTAATTTTATGTCATGACCATATTTCAACAACTCATCAAAATTTATCTTGTATCTCATCATATTTTATAACATTCCTTGTATCCATCCATATAAAATTCCTACAAAATTATCCTTCTATGACAACCATCAAGTAGCACATCAAGTTTAGTATTTTTTATATTAATAGTGTCCAATAAATTGCGGGTGGGAATCTTACATAGGTTATTTTCATAAGGATCCTTGAAATAATGAGTTCTCACTTTTATCTAAATCTCTTTCTATGACTAAATCATCTTCAAACTCCATGAACACCTCTTGGTTTCTTCTCAAAGCATCTTACTCTTTATTATCAACCATGTCACCATATCCATAACCTATGTATGTGCAACAATAGCATGATCTCATCCATTTTCTAATAGCTCTTTTAATTTGATCACTAATATGTTGTACCTATTTCTAGTTCAACCTTGTCAAAATGTAAACATGTGCATTTAGTACCCTAATAGCTATTAGATAGTCATTTGTCAAATATATGGTAAAGATCATAGCTTATGAGATTATTCTTTAGTGATAGTACTATTTTTTTATATTTTTTTAATAAATAATTGAGTAAATCAATGTTTAGATGGATAAAATTGATACACAGGCAATTTTTATTGATTCGTTGACTAAGTTTGTGAGTACTACTAATTTTTTTATAATTTAGGGATGTAATAGTTTTATCCCATTTCCATGCATAACACCAAAAGTCCTTATGAGCTATGGTATGGAAGACCAACAATAGTCGAGTACTTCAAGATTTTTGGAAGTAAATGTTACATCAAAAGATATGAAGAAGGTTTGGGAAAGTTTGACTCAATATCCAATTAAGAAATCTTTCTTGGACACTCAAATAGGAGCAAAGCCTACAAGTGCTATAATAAAATACTAAGTAAGATAGTTGAGAGTGCAAATGTTAGGGTTAATGAAGAATCACATCAAAACATATACGAGAAAGAAGACTATTGGTCAGATGAACCTGCCTACATAGAAGAAGAAGAAGAAATTGAATAAAAGTAGAAATACAAGAGAAGACCACCAAGACTCTTGTCAAGTATGTTCAAAATAATCACTCAAAAGATTAGATTATTAGAGATAAGAATGAAGGAGTGCAAACTAGAAGAATATTTGCAAGAACAAATAAACAATTTGATTTCTCTTTGTTGTTAAGAATAGAACCAAAAACTTTTATTGATGCTAGAAAGGATGAATGATGGATACAAGCAATAGAATAATAACTAAATTAGATAGAGAAAAATAGACTTGGGAATTGGTGCCAAGGCCCGCAGACAAAAATATGATAGGGGAAAAATGGATGTTAAGAAATAAATTGAATGAAGATGGAGAAGTGGTAAGAAACAAAGCAAGATTGGTGTGTAAAGGTTATTCACAAGTTGAAGGAATTGAATTTGAGGAGGCATTTTCCCCAATGGAAAGAATGGAATCAATCAGAATGTTTCTTGCATTTGCAGTTCACAAGAACTTCAAGGTATATCAAATGGATTTAAATTTTCTTTCTTATATGGTGACTTAGAAGAAATCTACATGGAATAGCCTAATGGATTTCAGCTATCAAAAAACCCAAACATGGTATGCAAACTTAAGAAGGAACTATATGGTCTCAAACAAGCCCCTAGGGCCTGGTATGCAAAGTTGGACAAGTACTTACTCTAGCAAGGCTTCAAGAAATGTACCAAAGATAGCAATTTTACATCAAAATTGAAAATGGAAAAATTCTAATTATTATTGTATATGTTGATGATACAATCTTTGAAGGGAATGATGAAATGTGTAATAATTTTATAGAAGAAATGTAGAAGGAATTTGAAATGTCTATGATAGGTGAGTTGTCATTATTTCTCAGAATCCAAAATTCTCAATCAAATGATGATAATTTGATAGGTGAGTTATCATTCTTTCTTGGACTCCAAATTTATCAATCAGATGATGGTAATTTTATCTCTCAAGAAAAGTATGTCAAGGATATGTTGAAGAAGTTTGTTATGGAAGATTGCAAGTCAGTAAGTACTCCTATGGTAACGGGTTGTCATTTAAGCAAAGATGATGAGTTACCTCAAGTTGATCAAACTTTGTATAGGTCTATCATTGGGGGCCTACTATACTTAACAACATCAAGGCCTAACATTATGCAAGTTTTATGCTTGGTTGCAAGGTTTCAATATGATCCAAGATAAAACCATGTGAAGGTAGTCAAGAGAATTTTTAGATATTTGAAGAGCACTCCAGATTATGGACTGTGGTATCAAAAGGGTGATGATTTTTCCTTGAGTGCATATACTGATGTTGATTGGGTTAGTAGTGCTGATGATAGAAGAAGTACAAGTCGTGGAGATTTATTTTTGGGAGATATATTATTCTCATGGTTTAGTAAGAAATAGGATTCAATGTCCTTATCAAGATTAGAAGTAGAATATATAGCTTCAACATCCTACTGCACTCAAGTGTTGTGGATCAAGCAAACATTGAAGGATATCGAAGTAATGTATGATGAGCCCATCCCTATTCTATGTGACAATAAAAGTTCCATCAATATGTCAAATAATCTAGTGATGCATTCTAGAACCAAGCATGTATCTATTAGGTTTCACTTCTTAAGAGAGAAGGTTGCAAATAAAGAGGTAATATTGGAATATGTACCTACAAAGGAACAGGTTGCAGAAATCTTTACAAAGGAACTTTCTAAGGACACATTTGAATATCTCAAATAGAAGTTAGGAGACCTGTTGACCCTCCTTCTAAATATATGCATAGATGGTGCATTTTTCCATGGGGTAGTTCAAGACATATTTTTTCCCTAGATTGATGAGGGCTACCTCTCTGGGGGAGTAGGTAGAAGGATGTTAAGGTTTATGTTAATAAGGGGAGCTTGTATGTTGTTGTAGATACTAATGAATACCACTATCCCTTTTCCCTTGATGTCAAAGGGGGAGAAAAATGCATATCAAGTTAGTGTTGTCACCAATACTAAAGGGGGAGATTGTTGCATGTGTTGTCATTGATGTCAACAAAATGGTACTGTGAAAGGTTCCATGTGATGCAATCAGTGTGCTGATCAAAAGTGTTGTGAATGTTATGAGCATGTTGTATGTAGTTTTACCATATCTTTTATTTCTCAAGGATAGGTGAAAGTTGATAAGTTGAAGTGTATGCTAAAATGAATAAGTTTTGGTTTCTTTTTGAGTTGTAATTATTATCCATGGTGGTGTGAATGTTGTATTCTCTATCTCTTGATTTGAAGCATTGCATAATATATGAAAGAAAGTATGAAATTTTTTCAAGTAGTCTAAGGCACAAGAAGTTGTATTGAAGAAGCTTTAGAGAATTCTCTACATCCCTCCACATTTGAAGATATGGCCTTGCAATTGGGAAGTTAGGCAGACACAAGTGTGAAGCATTGATGTTCCTAATTTTAGAATATAGAAGTTAACGTAGAAGTTTTCAGAGCTTGGAAAGTGAAGATTGTGTTGTTGTAGTCAGGAAGGATCAGAGGAATGCTTCACATTTCTACGCATTTTGGTCTTGTGGTTTGGATGATGAGTTCAAATTATCTTATTTGTTTTCTAATTTCAATTTTTAGGCTTTGAGGTGTACCACAAATCTGGTTTTCAATATTCTATCTCAAGACTGTGTTTTATAGGTTCGCAAGCGATGTTGGGGTTAGTATTTATTTTCTTGCACCAAGGTAAAGTAGCACGAAGCTATGGAAAGAGTGTATGATAATTTTTTGAATATCACATAGTTTTTCTAAGGTGATCTACATGATGTTGTATGGTATCTTTGTTATTGCCTATGGTCTGGAGTTAATACGTGGAAGGTTAAGTGTTTGTTGGGATAACTTGGTATATTGAGGTGTTTGTGCCAAGTTTTTGTTGTGTGTGTTATCGTGGAAATGTGTGCTAAAGTAAAGTAAGTCTTTATTATCTCCTGGCTTGGACCGCATTTGATTCTCTATTATCATAGATGTTTTGGAGATGACTTGTTGTGGTCGTTGCACATTTCATGTCATACATTTCATTTTGGTTGACTAAGGAGAAAATTTTTGAAGCTTGTGAAGGATATAAATGGAAGATCAAGTTTTTTGTTGTATAGGAGAGAATTTTTACCCCTCTTGAAAATTCCCCTTTTACACCCTTCACTTTAGAAAGTCAAATCCAACCATGTAATTCCATGTCCTCATTTTGAACTCCATCCGCTTGGCCCTTGTTTTTAGTGTCACTGGAGGAATCTTTGTCGGGGATGCATGCATGACATGCAGACGTCTGCGTGACGCGTTGTCATCCTAACAAAATTCTTGCCTCTGGAATCTGTAGAGGCGTTACATTTTCCATTGGGGTTGAAGTGTAATGCTTTTGTGCCTTCCTGTTGACCTTTGAATGACTCTTTCCCTCCCAATTAATTTTCAAATGGCTATATTTCACATTCTTTCCATCTTCTTCACATCCTCTACACATTCATTCAATCTCACTTCACATTTTTCTCCATACTCTTGCAACTTCAAGCTACTTGCTGCACTATTGGCTTCACAATTCCAACATCATAGCATTCTTCACATCTACCATAGAAGCTGCAACTTGGTGTCTTGCAAGACTTCTTTCGGTGTTGTTGTGGCCATGTCAAATTTTCCATAGTTGTATACTTGCATTCCTCTCTCATTGGAATTGATTGCATTTGGTCGAGGGTGGTATTGTTTTCTTACTATTATTTGTTGTTGGATTTGAGTAGCATAGTGTTTTCTCATAGTGTTCAATATTTTACTTTCCAACATACTTTCTTTATAATATTTTTATCTCTCTATCTATTTGGCTATCCATGGAGGTGGAAACACCAAAATGAGGGTTCGACTATGGCAAGCCCCAAAACAACCCCAACATTTTTCCATTATTTGTTAGGTGTAGGTACTCATTCGTGTGGATCTTGCTAGTGAATTCGACTCCTCATGAGATAATCTTCACCACCTTCATTCTTGTCATTTCATATCATCTTTCTTATTATTTCATTCTATCATTCACCCTTTCAATTATCACCATCTTTCTTATTATTTCATTCTATCATTCACCCTTTCAATTATCACTTTACATCTTAATGTCTAAGTTGTTAGTCAGTCTTTTGTTATTTTGACTGTCCTTTTCCACTTTATGTCTGTATGGACGCTAGCACACCTGGGACACACCAGCGCGCCACACTATCATCCCTATTCTACGTTGTTGTCCTTTGGAAAAGAGTTGTTTGAGGTATAGTTTGAATTCCATAATCCTGCTCACTTAGCCCCACCAAAACTCTCGAGTTAGCAGAGTGGCAAAAGTACTGAGAGTGCTCTTCATTCTCTATCCCTAGCACAAAACACTTTTCCAACTTGATGTAGACTAGGGAAACCTTCCGCTCTTGACTCTCCATGACCTAGAGCCTTAATGCGGTTGATCCCCCTCCTCTGCATTTTGGTGAACCCAACATGAACCATTTTGGTTCCATTTGGCAGTGCTAAAATACTGTTTCTTTATATCCTAGGAGTGTTTTGGGTGTGAGTTTTGAGAGGCACTTAGCCTTGCAACCCAACCTACAACCCCTAGTGGCATAGCTGGAAGGTTCCCTAAGCATTGTGAAATGAAACCTCGAGTGGGTAACCATCTAACTGTGAAACCCTTGGGGGCATCCGTGAGATTCATGTTTAGTGTATGAAGAAATGGCCTCATTACATCTACCCATCCCATCTGTGCAACCTGCGAGTGGATCTCCTGCCATAACTTTCACCTTTCAGGATATGTTGATGAACTCAAATAGAGAACCATATTCTTTATACATCCTCACACGTATCAATGAAAACATCGTAATGAGTGTTCTTGTTGACCCTACGTGTCAGGTGAATGTCATTACTAAGGAGATCATGTTGATTAACTTCTTACACAAGGATGGGTATGACGAATCTAGGAGCACTACTCATACACATGATGGTATTTCTGTTCCTCCCAACAGTTGCATCACCTTATCAGTCCTAGTTGGTCCTAGATTCGTAAATGCACTCTTTGACATAATCCTGGGGTTGGAACTATTCAAGGTAAAACTAGGCATCCCCTTGTTGGTTGCTATGAATGCAGTTCCCTTGGTAGTTCATAAGTGCCCAAAATTTTCCCATGAGGGTTTGATGCATGTATTCCATGAAACTAATTATAGACCATCAATTACGCATTGGAGCTACTCACTGAATCACTTCTAGCCTGTGCTCATTGTTCTGATTCCTCTTAGGAAAAACCTATTTTATCAAACCTATGTGAAGTATAAGAGTGGGGGAATAACGCCTAAGGTGAGATACCCTCATTCTCCCTATTCCATTTCACATAGAGCTTGCCTGAAGTTAGATAGTGAGGCTGCCTTGGCTCGAAAAAGGGAAGAAGAGAAGTGCACCTAGGGCCCTTCTTCTTCTTCTTTTGGTGTTCCATCTATCACTTCCTCTTGCTTTGATGTAGTACGATCAACTTCCGCTCCTATGCACCTACTGTGGAGTCTGATAATGCCTGCTTGGAAAAATCCCAAGCATCCAGCATTTGAACTTCCCATCTTACCCACGATGCCTCGACCTATTATGTACAGTAGGGGAAGGGTCCCCATGGGGCATCTTCTATGTCTCGTCCTTTGTGGCCTCCTAGTCTCTTACCTCTAAAGTAGTGAATGGGAAGAGGATCGTAGCTAGGGCAATGGAGTCTGATTCCCCCATTGTTGTTTTATCATCCTCTCCATACCTTCCTCCTGTTCCCATCCAAGAGTCCCTCCCTCCATCAAAAATGGTTGTGATGGATACTTTGATGGTCGGATAGGAATCTTTCATCCCTTCTTAGCCTGTGGCCTCTATCTCATGGAGTCATAGAAACCACCTTGCGCATGAGCGCAAGCATCAGAGGAAGGATCTAGTTGTTGAGCAATCCACCTTGCAGCAGAAGGAAGAGGAGTCAGGAACTCCTACTTTGGCACCTCCTATTGTGTCCTCTTTCATCCTCTTTGCTTCAATTCCTTCAACATCAATCTAGCTTTTGACTCCCACCACAAGCATGAAAAATCCTCTCTTGAAGAGGGTATAGGTGTTTATTTCTCTTTCGATTTAGCTTCCCCTCTTGATGTCCCTCTCGAACATCTCACCATTCTCCAAACCTATGGACATGTTGAATACCTCGATGGATTCTATCATGGTTTTCTCCTCTTCCTTTGCACCCTTTGCTTCATCTATGGGGATTTCACATCCCTTGATGAAGTGGAAGATGGAGGATGACACTACTAGAAATAGGGGCTGAAAGAAGGGTTCACCTTCTTCGGATGGTGGTTCTACATTGGCTTGTTTCATCCTAGTGACAGAGGAAGCCCCGACGTCCCTAGCATTCATCACTACTCTTGAGTCATTCGATGAGCCTAGCAATGGATCTAGGGCACTTCCTCCCTCATTGAGTTGATGCATGGCACTCCTATGAAGTGCATGTTCAACTCTGTGGATGAGGTCCCATCCCTATCAGTGATTTTCACAAAATCACTAGTGTTCGCCCCACAAGAACTGAGTGGAGAAGACCTCGAGGGGCCTTCTTCCTTGGCTCTTATTGCAGGAGAGTCAGAGGGTTCCCCCCTTGATATTTCACCCTTGTAGGCTCATCCGCCCTCCCCGTACAATGATCTAGATTGGGAGAATGATAACCTCTTGGTTGATGAGGACTAGGGGGCGCCTCTTCTTTATTTGTAGATTAGAGTGTGTTTGTGTGTACTATGTTCCCCTCGTGCTTGTTTTATATGTTCCTGGATGACCCTTTCACCCTCATAGGTGCTTTGATATAGGAGTGTTTTTGTGTCATAAAAATTCCTCTATTTGTCACATCATTCTTCCTCTATTGTGTATTGAATTTCAACAATTGGGGATGATGAAAAGTGTTGGGGGAATTTAGGCTTCCCTTCCATGTTGACCCAATTTTTTATTTTTATTTTGTCTTCATGTTCCTTCTTCACATGGTCTGATATAGTAGGGGTTGATGAAAGTTTATTTATATACTATTATATCTATTTATCTATATTTATGAGCATCTCTGACCCCAAAATATCAAATCACGCATGCCTCTTGTTCATCATGTTATTTCTCCCTTTATTTTTATATTTCTCTCTTATTTTCTTGAGTGCCGATGTTGTGGTGTCCATGTGTTTTCCCTTGTGTGTGTGACAACATTACCACAGTTATATATAGCTATGTTTCGTAGGCCACAACACTTTTTCATTCTTTCTTTTCTCTCCTTAGGATGTCACATGCTTTGTGCTTGGAACACACCATCCTAAGGAGGGCTCTCATATCACTTTGATTTTTAGAAAATGGATTTGATGGCCAACAAATCAAGTTTCTTGAAAATATTTTTAAAATAGTTTTCAAAAATTACATTCCTCAACAAGGACCCCTAGCGAAATACTTTTCCTTCATCATGGGTTCTTAAAGAAAGAACTTGAGAAACTTTCCTCTAAGGAGGAAGCACCTTTTCCTACAAGTAAGGTTCTGACTTTCCCCTTGTGTGGGTGCATTCTTCCTTTCGAATTCCTTGATGAAGTGAAATATTTCAAAAGGATTCCTTGATGTTGAATTGATTTTCAAAAAATAATCTTATCTCTTTCAAATAGCATGCCCCTTGAGTGGACCCCTTTTCTTTTGAAGGGTTCCCGAGGGACCCCTTTGAAAGCTCTTCCTTCAAATTTTTGACTGTATACACGACTGTATGTCTTCTTGTTTTCCTACATGGTTTTTTATCTTCTAACATGTTTTGTTTGTGAATTAACATGTTGCTTTGCAAGTGTTCCTATGAAGCTGCTTTCTAATCTAACTCTGTGGAGTCCCCTTACATTGGGATTCCTTCAGGACAGAGTACCTAGGGGTTCCTTCTTTGCAGGTCTGAGGACCTGTGAATCACTTACATCCTACAGGATTTTTTCTTCATTAGTCTACGAGCCTCTGGTGCACCTTTGTTCAATCCTCCTCAAGAAAGAATACCTATGGAGTCATTTTCCTACCTTGCACTTTCAAGTACGCCAGATTGTGGTTTGCTTCCTCAATGGTTCAGGTATATTTTCTTGGAACTTTTTTGACCTACTTTACCAAACACTCATTAACGCTCATGTTTGCTAAAGTGGGGAAAATATGTATAGAAGTGAATTTGCACCCCTCTTGCAAATTCCCCTTTTACACCCTTCACTTTAGAAAAATCAAATCCGACCATGTAAATCCAAATCCTCATTCTAAACTCAATCCACTCGGCACTTGTTTTTAGTGTCGGTGGAGGAATCTCTATTGAGGACATGTGTGCAGCACGTGGACGTCTATGCAGCGTGTTGTTGTCCTAACAAGATTCTTGCCTTTAGAATCTACAGAGGTGTTATGTTCGCCATTGGGGTCGAAGTGTAATGCTTCTATGCCTTCCTGGTGATCTTTGAATAGCTCTTTCCCTCCCAATCCATCTTCAAATGGTTATCTTTCATATTCTTTCCATCTTTTTCACATCCTCTACACATTCATTCAATCTTGCTTCACATTTTCTCCATACTCTTATAACTTCAAGCTACTTGTTGCACTATTGGCTTCACGATTCCAACATCACAACATTCTTCACATCTACCACAAAAGTTGCAACTTGGTTTCTTGCAAGATTTCTTTCGACGTTGTTGCGGCCACGTCAACTTTGCCACAATTGTAGACTTGCATTGCTCTCTCATTGGCCTTGAGTTCCTTTGGTCGAGGGTGGTATTGTTTTCTTACTATTACTTTGTTGTTGGATTTGAGTAGCATAATGTTTCTCGTAGTGTTCAATATTTTACTTTCCAACATACTTTCTTTATCATATTTCTATCTCTCTATCTATCTAGTTTTACATGGAGGTGGAAACACCAAAACGGGGGTTTGACTGCAACAAGCCCCGAAATAGCTTGTATGGACGCCAACACACTGTGTTTTCGTCCTTGTTCTATATTGTTGTCCTCTGGAAAAGAGTTGTCTAAGGTACAATCTAAATTCTAGAACCCTGCTCGCTTAGCCCCACCAAAACTCTCAGGTTAGCAAAGTGATAGAAGTACTAAGAGTGCTCTTCATTCTCTATCCCTAGCACAAAACACTTGTCCAACTTGAGGTAGACTAGGGCAGCCTTCCGCTCTCGGCTCTCCACGACTTGGAGCCTTAGTGTGGTTGGTCCCCCTCCTCTATAGTTGTAAAGTGAGTAATAGTATGTGAGTATGCGTAGACATATGTGTGAGTATATGTGTGAGTATATGTGTGAGGAAGTGTGTCAAAAGCAGTGAGCTAAAGGTTTTTACAAGGTGTGCACTCTTGGTCTCCTTATGTTGTGTAGTGCAGTGCTCAGGTTTGTGAGATGGCTTAACCACCTCCCATCAATTCATTAACTCTAGCGGTTGTATCAAGAATTAATAAGTCAATATTTTGGTTCAACGATAATCGTTTGTGCAACAATTGGTATCAGAACCTAGGTCACAGGTTCAAACCCCTCACTTGTGTTGGGAGGATTGTTGCAAGGTGTGCATCCTTGGTCTCCTTATGTTGTGTAGCGCAGTGCTTGAGTTCGTTACATGGCTTAACCACCTCTCGTGGATTCATTAACTTTGGTGGTTATATCGAGCATTAACAGGTCGATATTTTGGTGCAATGGCAACCGTTTGTGCAAAAAGGCAGTAGAGGTTGTTAAGCAAAGATGTTGAAGATATATGTGAAGATTTTTTTGGTGGTGGTTGATCCACATATTGTTTCATGTATTGTGTATAGAGGTTGTAGCCTCATTCTGTAATTGTTGTTATTTGTAGGGAGTGGTGAACTTCCTCCATAAAAATTGTGCTTCAAGGAGTTGTAGCCCATAAAACTTGTAATTTGTGTTTCTATTTGTGAGGCCGGATTTTGATAGTAGCTCCAAGAAGCTTTCTCACTGTGTTTTTTTCCTTCTAGGGTTTTCCACATAAATCTGATGTTATAGTTGTGTTCTTATGCTTTTGAGTTGCATTTGATACTTTATTTATTTAAGGTAGTAAGAAGTTTTGATTGATAAAGTTGAATTGGATAAATTTGTGGGATATACTTATTCACCCCCTTCTCAATATATCACCATGTTCTAACAATAAGGAATAAAATTTATTCTTTAAGCATGAGTTATGGGGACCTAGTAACAAAGCACCCCAAAAAAAATAATATAGTGGTATGTGAGTTAGACTTCATAAATGTGAAAGGATGATAGAAATAAGTGCATAATCTTTGTATTTTACTCACCTTATTCGTGGGAGAACATAGTTATGGAAATTATTAATAAATCTATAGGAGTTTGGTGCAACCTTATTGTTAGAAGAAATGGGGCATAAATCTATGGATGATTATAAATTATTCTTTGTTTGTGAGTGGTAAAAGAAAGGATAAGACTAGAGGTAGACTATTTAAGTCTTATGGAAAATCTAAGCTAAAGTGATGGAATTCTGGAAAATCTATATATTTTAAAACACAGTGCAACTTTAAGAAGACTAATAAAGCTAAGGAATCAAATGTTGTCTCTTCATCATATTCAAAGTCCTCCACCAAAAAACTCTAAAGATGGATATGTTTTCATGTCATCTTCAAATATTCATGCATGTGATTATGCATGGCTAATAGATTCAAGAGCTTTTTTTCATAACTCCTCATAAGGAGTGGTTTTTAAAATATGAAACTCATAATGGTAGTTTTCAAAATATTTTAAGGAAATAGGATCCTATTAAAACCTCCTTTTCGATTTTTTTTCCTAACTTAACATTTTTAAAACTTATGATGGAGATACAACTAGGGAAAAAATTAATGAATTCAGATTTGTAACTTAAGCATGAGTAATTGTTGTAGGTTATTTGAATTCCAATTTATATTTAGAATAAATCATAGGGATGATATTTTATCTCATGGTCCCAAGATTGACAATAGAAATAAGTGTTTGAAACAAATACACATGTGTATAAATGCAAATATTTATATATTTATATTCTTACATACATATGTGTACATCATGTGTGTACATACAATGTGTGCATATATATTCTTAATAACTTTATGCTTTTAGTATGAATATTTAAAGTCTCTTTTTAATAATTGTAAAGTCTAAGTTCAGCAAAAAAAAATTATTTAAGAGTGAGTAGAGTAAATGTATTGTATTCAGAATAGATGAAATTTCATAGAGTTCTATTGGATTAGTCAAAAAAGATAAAAAGAAAATTAAAGACCTTGAAATTCAACATAGAGAATAATTGTAGGAGGACGAGTATAAAAAACCCAAAACCTTGATCTTATGTTGACAAAAAAAAAAATTAAAAAGGTTCCAAGAGACCAAGGAGCATGATCTATAATATTCTTGGAAAAGCTAGGCTCTTAATATTGATATAAGGAAAATCCCTTTATAATATATTAGATTCTTCAAATTTTATTGATGAAAAGATTTATATTATTATAAATTAATCACAAAAAAGGTGGGTGGATTAGGAGCATGTCTTGAAGCCAATGTGCTAGGTTGAACTTAGGAAACAAGACAACTAGGAATTGAAGAGGAAAAGCGGGCATCACAAAAATTCGTCTTGGATCAATTGTGCCTTTAGTTATATTCATTTAATTTAGAAACCTGAAAAGCATATACTACTATGCCTTAAAGAAGAAACCAACATAGTTATTTTCCCACTATTAATTCTCAAAGGAAAGAGGTTGCAATTAAGTTTGAGATATTTTCAGATCAAATAGTTTCAACAACATTATAGGCATGTAAAAGAAAACAAGAAGAATAAAGCATAAGAGAAAAGAACACACAAATTTATGTGGGGAAAACCCTTTTAGGTAAAAAACCCCACACTTCCACAAAGCCAATATATTATTCAGTAACAAATATAGTTACAATACACTCTTCAGGCTCAAGGCCATTATAGGAGATTTACATCTTGTTCCATCTCTGATAGAATTCTGGAAACATAACCCCTGTGAATAGCTCTTCTCGAATAACTCCTCTAGAAAAACACCTATATTTATAGAGTATACAGTTCCCATGATAGAAGTTTCCTTAAACCCACACCTATGCATGTGTTAGAAATTTGAGATAGATTGAATTACCCAAGGAACTTTTTAAGAGAAAATCAAAGTTACATAAATTGGGAAAACATAAGAATACAAACTAGGACTATGAGAGATTATGCAATGTCGATGTGACAATATTGCATTAAGAGCTTCCAAGTTGAATCAATACATGAATGAATGCATGCAAAATATACATAGAAGATGCAAATACAAGATAGGTATTGAGTTTGTATAGAACTTAGGAGAGGATGGAGGTGGCAAATCCAACCAATTGGAATTAAGCACAAAAGGTGGATATGAACCACCAAAAGTGGAGGATGCTACCAAAAGTGGAAATTGTTCCACCCTTTAAGGAAGGGGACAACACATCACTTATCTCCTAGTAATAAATTTAATTTATTATCCTAAAAAAGCTTAATAAAAGTGTAGGAAAATCCTAGGACTAAAGGGAAAACAAATTAACCCACTAGGAAAATAAAAAACCTACACCAATAGCATGAACATGCAACAAGAAAGGCACTACATGCAAAGGCATGCAACATGCACATGGAAAAAAGCACCTATCAAAATTTTGGGCATCTACCTTCCAATTTTGACTCAAATAGGAATAGAAATTGCATCCAAGCACAACTCCAATTGCAAATAGTAACTTCCAACCTTGACTTTTCAAAGTGGGTGCCAACTTCCACAAAAGTACGAACATGCCATAGTTGACTCAACATGCCTTGATACATGTCACATGTATGCAACTCTGGGAAGTTTTTACAAACTCCTCTCTCCAAAAGAGTGCCCAAGTGACAAGTGTCATTATGGTGCACCTCCATGAAGTGTGTACAAAAAAAAATGCTTCAAATAAGTGTCTGGGTGACAAGTAGCACTCTGTTGAGCTCCACACCTTGCATGTAGGATATAACTCTTCCTAATGGGTCCTAGAAAATGCTATGAAAACTATTATAGTTGGAAAATTAGGATATATCAATATTTGCATGATTATTTATCCCAAAAATTAATGTTAAGAGTCAAATGTTGAGACACCTTAATCCCAACATTCTCCCACTTTCAACAACCTACCAAGATTCCATGGAATCAATAAGATTTAACTGCTAAGAGTTAAACAATAAAAAACATCATGCCATGCATGCAATCACATGAATCTCAAACAATGCTCCTATAATCCAATCAAGACACCAGCAACAACATCCAAGATGCCCACCATCTCAGGCAACAATTCCTGCCATCCTCCAAAGGAAAGGAATAATCCATGGTGTATATGTACCAGTCCAAAGAATACAAACATCAAATCCAACCAATAGCTAAGGCTAAAATATATTTCCATAACTCCAATGTGCTCAAGAGCTAAACAAAATCTCAACCAACTCCAAGCCTGTAACTAGAACACAATTCTAAAGCTAAAGAATCCTCCAGAGAACAAGATAAACCATCGGGTAGAACAACAACCAAAACAAGCTTCCCTCATCCAGCTGATAAACCCATGAGACTAGAAATAACACTCATAGAAAATGTTAATCCATTCAATTTGATACTTCAAAGGTATCCATAACATCAACAAACTAATGCCAACAACATATTTAACCCATCAACCACAATCACAAGCTCCCTATGCCAAATAGTCGATGAAGACAAACACATATAGGAACTCCCACTAAATGGGTAATGTCTAGTCTATAAAAACATCAAGGCACACTGAGTCTACCAATAGAACCACATAGAGGATGTATCCATGCAGTATCAAGAACCATCCACAATGACATACACAACCTACAACCAAATAACCATTGCAAGTACATATCTCACCACAAGTCTCCACAACTCTCCCAAGTTCTCCACATTTGACAAAGGACAGAGATAAAGGAACCTGCATGTCATCACCCAAAACCAAGTGACAACACATGACCACAAACTAGTGATCACCATAGCTCTACACATGATCTCAACTCCAACATCATGTGATTTGAACATCTAGGAAGAAAACCAATATGAAATAGATAAGCTCTGCACATCATACTGATGTAGAATGTCATTCTACATACACCTCTAAATGATCAACTATGTCAAGTATGATCTCCTCCACAACCCAAAAATAAAAGCCTCAACAACACCCATCTTGTTCAATCTCCAAGATCAAACACAACATATGAATCATGCAATCACATGGATGTAGCTTCTCAAGAGAAGATCAAAATAGGTCCATTTCCCATATCAGGAAATCAACCCTCTATCATCTCCTAAACTCCTCATAAATGACACCACAATGCCAACTCATATGCTCTAGGAGATAACCATGTTGAACATCTTAATGGCACCTTCAAATTTCATAAATTTGAAGTGATTGTGTCCTTTCAATGTGTCGGCAGAGGTTAGGTCGACATATTGCTAAATCTATCGTGGAGCCCATCTTTGCTAATTAAAATTGTGCAACTCAAATTTCATCTTGCAAATCCATATGGTAGAAAGTTTCTTGGTACATATGATAGTTCCCCTGCTTAGTTTCGTGCTTTTAGGATGGGTTTTGATATGCTATTTAATACATTTATGACTACGACTAGATTTGGCATTCTGGAAAGTTGCAAATTTCAAAATTCTAAGGGAAACCCACTTCCCATTTTGGCCTAAAACATCTTCATTCCCAATTTCATAAAAATCCAAGGTCAAATAATGCATTATTTTAATGCCTTTCGAGTGCGGCGAACACCTCTGGCAAGCCTGTTTACAAAGGAAGTACCAAAATTTGGATTGTTGGGAAAAATCTGATTGAAAACACATATTTTATTTAATTAATTAGGCCCACTCACAAAAAATATTGGCTCTAGGGGTTCTTGTTTGCACGCAATGAATTTTTGCCATTTGGGTGGCAAGCAAAATTAAATTTTTCCCTATTCTCTAATGTTTGGTATTCAATATTTTTAAAACATTTTATATGTTTTAAATATTGCATGCAATGTGAAATGCAACTGAATAGGAATTTTTAGGGAAAATTTTAATAGTTTACAAACTTTATAAAGTGTTTCTCTTTATTAGTTCCTGCCGGTAGGCAGGTATACTTATGCATTCGCCCGGAATGCATTTAACCGGCAGCATTGACCAATCACATTTCGCCATTTAACATATTACTTATTTTTTTGTATAGTTTGAATTTGGAGAGCTATTTTATATATTGGAAAATTAGCATTTAACTATTTTTCTATTCATCCAAGTAGCTTTATAAATCATTTTCGTTTTAAAAATTCGGGAAAATGCGAACGCATAAATTGATTAAATAAATTTAAGCAAAGGCATAGTTTAAAAGTTGGCGGCTAGAGGTACGTAATCCATGAATGCAAATTAAATGTATTAAAATATCAGGAAACTGGGAGCGCATAAATTGATTAATTAAAATTAAGCAAAGGCATAGTTTATCAAACTAGCGGGTAGACGTACGTAATGCATGAATAAAAATTAAATGCATTGAATGGCATCTGGCTCGAGGTGAAGGCGCTGGAATGGCTTGGAGGCCACGCGTGGCCAAGGTACTTTGGTCATTTAATATAGAGTTAAGTCACTTGCTATGCATTTCTATTACTTTGCATGTGTTGTTTTTGTCTTTTGTGAGCGCCTGTTCTGAGGGAGAGTTTTAGCGACTGAGCAGGAGATGTTATAGTTGCAGAGTCCAGACCCAGAAATGAGTTATTTGAGGTGATAATTTGGTAATTTTCAGAGTTTCGTTACATTAAAGTGCATAAAGAAGCTATATTTCATAGTGGTCTACTGTGTGGCCGAGCAAGGTATTTTGTAGTTGTAGAGTTGCACGTTGGATAGTGAGAGACGAATTGCTTGAGGTCAGAAGAGGTAGCTTTTCATTTTTTTAGTCTATTTGATACAAGAAATGCAAGTAGGGTTTCATAGTGCTTTAAGGCATTCGTATACTTTGATTATAAATTCGTATTTTAAACTACTTTTAGTATTGTTTATTCGAATTTCTTGTTGAAATGCGAAGGTTTCATCTGCGTTTGATAGGAATTATGTAGAAATCCTCTTGTTCATTTTACTTCATGCATGTGAGTCAACAATGTGTTGCTTTGAGCTTTTCCGTTGTCATCAAAGCATAAAGGATAGAGGGGTTCAGTTAAAAGTCATGGTTGTTGTCCTCGTAGGCATAAATCTGTATATTAAACTACTTTTAGTATTATTTGTTCGAATTTCTTGTTGAAATGTGAAGGTTTCATCTGCGTTTGATAGGTATTATGTATAAATCCTCTTGTTCATTTTACTTCATGCATGTGAGCCCTGTAGAGTTTGTATTTTTTTGATTGGTGCAAAGTGGTCCCATAAAGAGGGCTTTCGAACCAAAATTATGTCAACGTGTGCGATAATGAGAGCTTTTCAACAATGAGTTGACAATGTGTTGCTTTGAGCTTTTCCGTTGTCATGAAAGCATAAAGGATAGAGGGATTATGTTAAAAGTCATGGTTGTTGTCCTCGTAGGCATAAATGCAAACAATGGGACCATAAAGAATGCAGTAGAAACCTTTTTCCTGTCGGCAAGCATAAAAATTTTGTCAGATGTCGTCGTTACTATTTTTGTATCTTGGGGTTATAAAAAACTATGTCAAAAATGTTCTAGAATCCATATTTCAATGTTGCCATAGAGCAGTTAAGTAATATTGCTTGATAGAACAGTTTTAGGCTTCATGCAAAAGAGCAGTCAAATTCATTGCTAGAAGATTTGTGGTCCAAGAACCTTTCGCAATTAGTTTGTGTAGTTAATCTTATCTACATTTATACTTGTGTCTCTTGAATCTAGAAAAATGCTTGCTAGTGTTTTAATGGTTTTCATTATTAGTATCCATCGTAGTAGGAGTACTATATATTGCTATTCTTTTAGAAAAACAAAGACATGCTTTTTGTTTTCTAATCAAAGATTTTTACATGGTGCAATGCTTTTGGTTGGAAGAAAAGAGGTCGTGTAGCGGCCCAGCTGTGGCAAATTCTTCAAGCAAGCAGTACAAGGTGAGTTTCTAGAATGAACCTTCTCCTTTGTTTACAATTGCATATAGTAGACAGAGAAAAAGGTTAATTCAAGATTCTCACTATATTGATTGTACTTGTAATCATATCGTTGCTTTTTGTTACAAGGACAATCTTTGCAAATGGGTATTGTGAGTGGCATATGCTATATGGTTCATAAAAATTAAGCAGTTGGGGTTCAAAAGTAGATCTTCGTTTCAAAAATGAACCTTTTTAAATTTTGAGAGTTTGATTCTGAATCCATATGCATACTTTGATTAAAACTACTGGCTAAAGGTGCATAATTCATTAATGCAAAATCAATGCATTTAATGGCATCTGACTAGAGGCGAGGCTGTTTGGATTGCTAATTAGTCTTTGAATATATAACAATTAAAAGAGATAAATAAGTATAATTATCCTTGGCCACATTTCACATTTTTACCTTTCAATCAAATTCAATTAACAAAGTAGCAGTTAGACCTACAGAAGGTTCAAGAACTATGCTGGTAGAAAAACAAATTTTGGACAATGGCTAGACAATTTGTTGAAATTGCTTTAGAAACTTTGAAGCAAATGCATTTTTCCTTCTGTTTGCTTTCATTGTACATCTTAAATGGAAGTTGGGTTTTGCATTGTTGCAATGCATTTGGATACTTTGATTGTAAAATCATAGTTTAGATCATTTTAAGTGTTATCGATTCAAACCTTTCCTTGAAATACCAAGGATTCATCTGAATCTTGGAGGCAACGTACAGCTGTCTATAATTATCCTTGGCCACATTTCACATTTTGACCTTTCAATCAAAGTCAATTAACAAAGTAGTAGTTAGACCTAAAGAAGGTTGAAGGACTATGCTGATAGAAAACCATATTTTGGACAATGGCTAGACAACATGTTGAAATTGCTCTACAAACTTTAAAGCAAATGAATTTTCCCTTCTGTTTACTCTCATTGTACATCTTAAATGGAACTTGGGTTTTGCATTGTTGCAATGCATTTGGATACTTTGATTGTAAAATCATAGTTTAGATCATTTTAAGTGTTATTGATTCAAATCTTTCCTTCAAATACGAAGGATTTATTTGAGTCTTGTAGGCAATGTACAACTATCCTATAAAGAGAGCTTTGGAACCAATGAGCTCTCATAAAGGATAGAGGAATACTATCAAATATTGTGGTTATTGTCCTCATAAGCACACATGAAAAATATGGAAGCATATAGAAAGCAAGTTAACTCTTTAATAATCCCATGAAACATAGTATTTTTATGCATCCATGCATACAGGTTTGCATGTATATATGTGTGCATGTAATTATGTATATATGAATGCATGTGTCTATGTTGCCATGTATGTATGTGTGTATAAAACAAATTACTATTGCATTTGCTTTAAATGCTTTTTTGTGGATGGCGCCAGCTAGCCATCCAGTCATATTGTGGTTGTTGTGCATATTGCTTTTAAAGATATATGAACTGAATTTTGTGAGTTATATTTCATATTGGTAAATTGGCATTTATCTGTTTTTGGAACCCATGGGAGTGGCTTTGTGAATAGTGATTGTTTTAAAATGCTTGTGAAAATGAAAATGCATAGCTTCATTGATGGCTATGTGCTTTCATGCATATATGCATATTTATAGGATTCATTGCTATCATGTAAAGGCCACATAAATATTCATCCCCCAGGCCCATGTAGTCATTTCAATATGTGCATATATTAAGGGATCTATTGATACATGGAAATCTACATCCATGGATACATGAACACATATATAGTTGTAAGTGTGTGATCGTGTATGTATGTGTACGTGTATATATGTGTACATCCATGCATGTATCTATGCATCTGTGCATTGAAGCATGTGTGCAGTTATGTGTCTATGAATACATTTTATCCAGTAATCAATGTCAATTAATAGATTAGCACTCGTACCTAGACAATGTTCAAGGATTGTGCTAATAAAAAACCATATGCATATCAATATGTTAGAGAGCAGGTATCTATGCATGGGAGTGTATAGATGCTAATTGTTTTGAATTTTGGTTGCATGTGATTGCATTAAACAATTAAGAATAAGTGCTAGATAATTAAAGTAAAATGACCCCATTCAATTAGCAGATCAATTTTTCTCAGCCCTTTACATGTTAACTGAGAGTTTTGAAGCTTTTGATGTTCATTGGCAGTGTTTGAAGCTTAAATGTCACAGTATATGTAGCATTTTACCCAATAGCTCTAGCATTCATGATGATTTAGGCAAGTTCATATTTCCTCATTCATCCTTGTATTGTCCCATATCTAAATAATTAGGCAATTGCCAATTAGCCTTTAAGTACATAGCAATTCAAAGAAAGAAATGATTGCAATTAGCCTTGTGTACATTTGAACTATTAATCAAAGGCAATTAACAAACTAGCCCTAGAAAACCATGTCCATGTTAATGTGTTGAATACCATGTATTTGTGCATGGGTGTATATGGATGCTATGAGTTGTGATTTCTACCATTATGTAGCGCTTACTATTACTTGTACAGCCAAGCGATATGCAAGTAGAATTCATAGTTCATAGCATCCAGATACATTCAAGGACAAATACAAATCAAGGTTGTTGGCATCCTGATAAGAAAGATGATGAGATACATCCAATTAATGTATGTCACAACATCTTATTGAATAAAGATGATTTGGTTAGGCAGGTTACAGATGAGAATCCTTATTGGTGTGTGGCTAATGCTCTTTTTTATTGAAGACTTGTCAAGAAAATTACATGCCAATACTATTAGAAAACAGGTAGAATTAGATTAATTGATTGACTATGATTGATTGACTATAATTTTGGTTCCAAAGCTCTCTTTATGGGACCACTTTGCAGCAATAAAAAAAAATACAAACTCTACAGGGCTCACATGCATGGAGTAAAATGAACAGGAGGATTTCTACATAGTACCTATCAAACGCAGATGAAACCTTCACATTTCAACAAGAAATTTGAATAGATAATACTAAAAGTAGTTTAAAATACGAGTTTATGCCTATGAGGACAACAACCACAACTTTTAACAGAACCCCTCTATCCTTTATGCTTTGATGACAATGGAAAAGCTCAAAGCAACACACTGTTCACTCGCAGTTCAAAAGCTCTCATTATTGCACGTGTTGACATAATTTTGGTTCCAAAGCCCTCTTTATGGGACCACTTTGCAGTTATCAATAATATACAGACTTTACAGGGCTCACATGCATGAAGTAAAATGGACAAGAGGATTTCTACATAATTCCTATCAAACGCAGATGAAACCTTTGCATTTCAACAAGAAACTTGAATAAATAATACTAAAAGTAGTTTAAAATATGAATTTATAATCAAAGTATAACAATGTCTTAAAGCACTATGAAACCCTATTTGCATTTCTGTTTGCATGTACCTAGTTTAAACATTTAATTATTGGTTCTTGATAATGGAATGAAATGAACTTGGACAAATGGAAATAGAATGACCCCATGGAATTGGAACATCAATGTTTGCATGCCTTTAACATGATAGCAGATTTGTGTGCATGAGACTTATTTGAATCTCAAATGTCATAGTGTATGTGGCATATTAGCTAGTTGGCTTAACATGATAGCTTTCAAACAAGTTAATTCAGCGATCAATCAAGCTAATTGGCTGATGAATTAATTGTGTTCCATGGTTAGTCATAGCTAATTATTGGTCATCTTTATCCTCCAAATCAGTTAAATCAATGTTGCTTATTCACATTCACAGATACATAATCTTTCTAAACATTTTGCGTGCTTTTAATAGGAAAAGAGCTTTAGAACAGGATATGTACATTCATCTAAGCATCATAAGACGTAGATTTCTGACAGATATAATGGTTTGTAATGCTGTCATGAATATGCATACCAAATATAGAAGCACAAGCAAAAACATTTAAACTGTTTGACACAATTCCTCGAAGAAATGTTGGCTCTTGGTGTGTAGTGATTGCAAATTATGCAAAGAATTATTTGTCAAAGAAGGCTTTTTGCAAACATTCAAGCAAATCAGCTAAATAGCTGATCAAGTTAACTGTGAATCAAGTTACTTGACTAATCAATGAAACTAGTTCATTGATAGATCAGTTTTCTTGAATTGTTAATTATAGTTAATAAATAAACATCTTTGTACACCAAATCAATTAAACCAATCATGGCCATTCATATGCAAAAAAAGGAATTTCTTGAAAAGGCTTTATAGACAAGGAAGCAAATGCAATTGCTAGGTGTAAACCCAAATTGAAAAATCCTCGCCAACATCTTCCTTTCTGTTTCTTGTGCTACAAATATTCAACAGGCTATAGCTGTCCATATTAATATGTATCTATGCATGCAGCCATGGATATATGTATCTATGCAACTTCCATACATGTATATTTAAGCATTTATGTATCCAGCTATGCATCTATCTATCTATCCATGCAACTATGTTTCTATGTATTCTTCCACCTATAGATGCATCCACGCATATATGTATATGTGTTTCTATGTGCAAATGTATATAGGCATCTATCCATGTATGTGTCAATGTATCTATGAATACATCTATCCATAGATACATGTATCTACGCATCTATGGATACCATGATAGGTGTCCACATCCATGTATCTATGGATACATGTATCAAGTGGCTCGGTTCCAGGTCTTGACTCTGCAGCAACAACATCTCCTGTGACTACACAGATCTGTAGAATAACAAAAAATGAAACGCTCAAAGTAATCACAATGCATCTCTAGTCACAAATCTATATTACATGATAAACAAGCAAGAACTTTTGAGTAGATGAAGGTCATGAACATTGAACCAATAGTAGGACAGTCACCACAACATTTAAGTAAACCTATGGTGCAGACTCTCTTTTCCATTATCAATTTTATTCCCAATTTCGTCCATGAAGAACTTTGTCAACCTGTAGATCCTGTTGTTATCCATGATTTCCATTTCTTTCCTCAATGAATTCCATATCTTTGATCCATGAAGAACTCCTTCAACCTGTGTATCCATGAATTCTATATCTTTGAGGATATTCTTCATGGATGAAATTGGGAATACAATTGATAATGGAAAAGAGAGTGTTGAGCATAGGTTTACTTAAATGTTGTGTTGACTGTCATACTATTAGTTCAACGTTCATGACCTTTATCTACTAAAAAGTTCTTGCTCATTCATACCTTGTTAATTAAACCTGTGATATTGCATTGCATGTGTCTCATGTTCTTCACCTTGAAATGTCGATACTGAAATACAGTAATAGAAAGTAATAAAGTAATTATAGTAATACAAAATAATTCCAATAAAAACTAATCAAGAATAATACAAAATACTTTACAACACCCTGTGTTTTACAACTGTCAGTGGGTTGTTGTTTTTACAACACCGTGTGTTTTACAATCTACAGTTTAACAAAACAGTAGTCAAGAATTAAACAAAAAAAGATAGTAATAAAGAGTGATAAAAAATATAGTAATAAACACTAATAAACAACAATACAAATTCTAAATTCATTCAATTGTAGTGTTTCAAAAGACTAATGGAAACTCAAATTCAATGTTTTAGTTTCCATTTCTCATTTGACAAGTCTTTCAACATCCTAATCAGATTCACTCTTTACATTTTATTTCTTTACTTTTCTGCTCTCATTGGAATGGCAGGGGAATCATACGTGAAGCCACTGAATAACCCTTCCATGATTTGATGGAACTGGTGTGGGGTGATTTCATGAAAGCTCAAGTGTCATAGTATATGTGGCGTAGCAGCTAATAAGTCCATCTCACATTTTGCTGATGACAATTTAATTTGTCTCATCTGTCTCTGAACCATTAGTCAAAGTCAATTAACAAACAAGTAAATCTTACACTTGACTCATGCAAATTAAGTCAATTCTATCACTAATCATAGTAATAGCAAACAAATGCTTGTTAGATGATGTTATTGTTGAAACCCTACTTGCATTTCTGTTTGCATGTACCTGGTTTAAACATTTAATTATTGGTTCTTGATAATGGCATGAAATGAACTTGGACAAATGGAAATAGAATGACCCCATGGAATTGGAACATCAATGTTTACATGGCTTTAACATGATAACAAATTTGCGTGCATGAGACTTATTTGAAACTCAAATGTCATACTATATGTGGCATATTAGCTAGTTGGCTTAACATGATAGCTTCAAACAAGTTAATTCAGCGATCAATCAAGCTAATTGGCTGATGAATTAATTGTGTTCCACGGTTATTCATAGCTAATTATTAGTCATCTTTATCCTCCAAATCAGTTAAATCAATCTTGCTTATTCACATTCACAAATACACAATCTTTCTAAACATTTTGTGTGCTTTTAATAGAAAAAGAGCTTCAGAACAGCATATGTACATTCATCTAAGCATCATAAGACGTAGATTTCTGACAGATATAATGGTTTGAAATGTTGTCATGAATATGCATACCAAATATGGGAGCACAAGCAAAAACATTTAAACTGTTTGACAGAATCCCTCGAAGAAATGTTGGCTCTTCGTGTGTAGTGATTGCAAATTATGCAAAGAATTATTTGTCCAAAAAGGCTTTTTGCAAACATTCAAGCAAATCAACTAAATAGCTGATCAAGTTAACTGTGAATCAAGTTGCTTGACTAATCAATGAAACTAGTTCATTGATAGATCAGTTTTCTTGAATAGTTAATTATAGTTAATTAAAAAACATCTTTGTACACCAAATCAATTAAACCAATCATGGCCATTCATATGCAAAAAAAAGGAATTTCTTGAAAAGGATTTATAGACAAGGAAGCAAATGCAATTGTAAATTGAAACTGCAAAATCTTCGCCAACATCTTCCTTTCTGTTTCTTATGCTACAAATATTCAACAGCCTATAGTTGTCCATATTAATTGTATCCCTTCGTCTATGTTGAAGCCATCTTTTTATTCTATTGTTTTTGCTATTATTTCATTAAAGCTCAAATGTCATATTATATGTGGCGTAGCAGCCAATAAGTCCATCTCACATTTTGCTCATGACAATTTAATTTGTCTCATCTGTCTCTGAACCATTAATCAAAGTCAATCAACAAACAAGTCAATCTTACACTTAGCTCGTGCAAATTAAGTCAATTCTATCTTTTACTCATTAATGAAATTAACTAATTAGCTTAACAAGATAGCTTTGAAACAAGTTAGGTCAGTGATCAATCAAGCTGTTTGACTGATGAGTCAATTGAGTTCAATAGTCAATCATAGTAATAGCAAACAAATCCTTGTTTGATGATGTCATTGTTGAATTTGTTTTTGTGTCCCTGTCTGCACTTTTGCTATAGCTTGAAGCAATGATGCTTCATGGTTCAAGTATTAAGTGTAATTGGAAACCTTTCTTGACTTACATTCATTGATTTAAATCTGTTTGGAAACCATACTTGCAATGGTTCTTTAGGCTCGATGCAAAACAGCAATATAGTTAAAATGCATAGCAAAAGCCTGTAGAGAACCATGCTCGCACTTGTGCATTTGGAATTCAAGAACCTATGATAAATAGACTACTAGGTTAATCTGTTTCCAATTGATACTTGTTTCCATTGAATCTAAAAATAAACTAGCTGGTGTATTTCGGTGTTTGGACTATTAGTATCCATTACACTATCACTGTCATCCATTGCAATTATAATTTTGGCAGTTGTTTGCACAAATGTGTTTTCATGCATTGTGAAACCCAACTTGCATTTCTGGGATAAAATGAAGCAAAATAAATAAAAGTAGCAATTTGTTGCCTTGAGTAACTTGTCTCTTGGTATTCATTCAACGAGCACAGGAGCTTTTGCTCTGTCACTGTAAACGTCCCCTTTCTATTGATAAAAGTTGTCAGTTTTTCTAACCTATGTCTTTGCTTAAATTTATTTGTATATGTCATCTTGTTCCGGACTCTCAGTAAAAAAAAGAATCTCCATATTCTACCACCAAAGAAAATGCATTAACGTCAAAGGAGTTTGAAATTGAAGATAACAAACCTAATAGCACTCACTTGGATAAATTTTTTTCTATAGTGACAATTTTATTGGCTCCTAGCGTCAAGGCAAGAATACTCATGCATTCGGTTGAAATGCTTTTATTAGTTCCTACTGGTAGGCAAGAATACTTATGCATTCGCCGAATGCATTTAACCTAGCATTGACCAATCACATTTCGCCATTTAACATATTACTTATTTTTTTGTATAGTTTGAATTTGGAGAGCTATTTTATATATTGGAAAATTAGCATTTATCTATTTTTCTATTCGTCCGAGTAGCTTTATAAATCATTTTCATTTTAAAAATTCAGGAAAATGCGAACGCATAAATTGATTAAATAAATTTAAGCAAAGGCATAGTTTAAAAGTTGGCGGCTAGAGGTACGTAATCCATGAATGCAGATTAAATGCATTAAAATATCAGGAAACTGTGAGCGCATAAATTGATTAATTAAAATTAAGCAAAGGCATAGTTTATCAAACTGGCGGGTAGACGTACGTAATGCATGAATATAAATTAAATCCATTGAATGGCATCTGGCTCAGGTGAAGGTGCTGGAATGGCTTGGAGGCCATGCATGGCCAGGGTACTTTGGTCATTTAATATAGAGTTAAGTCACTTGCTATGCATTTCTATTACTTTGTGTGTGTTTTTTTTGTGTTTTGTAAGCTCTTGTTCTAAGGAAGAGTTTGTAGCCACTGAGCAGGAGATGTTACAGTTGCAGGGCCCAGAACTAGAAACGAGTTACTTGAGATGATAATTTGTTATTTTCCACAGTTCCATTCCATTAAAGTGCATCATGAAGCTGTGTTTCATAGTGCTTTAGTTCACTATCACTATCACTTTATGCCTAATGTGTCAATGCATGTATGTATGTATGCATGTCTCTATGTGCATATGCATTTACCTATGTACATATCTATGTAGACATTTGTAGATGCATATATGCATGTATGCATGTGACTCTAGATATATCTATGCATATATGTATTTATGCATATATGTATGTGTGTATAGATGCATCTATGTGTATATGCATGCAATAATATGGATGCATATATGTTTATGTCCATAGATGCATTAATCTGTCTTTACATGGATGTATCTGTACATATATATACATATGTATACATATATGTGTGTGTCGATATGTCTTTCCTAGGAAAGAGTTTACAGTGATAGGGAAAAGGTTGTCATGGTTCCAAAAAAGGACACTTGCAGACAAGCTACTCCACACAATAAATAGTTTCTTTCATTAGTTTTCTTTTATTTTAATGTCCATAAGCACATTGGGTTTCACAGTGCTCAGCCTACACTATTCTTCAGAGACTAGTTCCTTGGACAAGCAATTGTCTTTTGTCCAATGTACAATGTGAGAGCTTAACAATAACTTGGCGCTTATGAGTCCTCTAAAGATTCCATATCTTCAATTACTGCAGCACTGTTCCATAGTGCGAGCTTTAGAGCCACTGTTTTGTTAGCATGTCCCATAATAGGACCTTGCAAACAATATGAGGACAATGTGTTGAGAGCACTTTACAAACTATCAGGCAAATGCAATTTATAGATATAAGCCTAAACTCCACAATTGCTTTCATCTCTCTCGTTGTCATTAAAGCATAAAGCAAAGAGGATTTTTTTGCAACTTCTATTTTTTGTACTTTTACATGATAATTCGCCTTATTAATTAATGAATCAAATTATCTTAATTCATTAATTTTCTTTTTCCTTCTGTCATTTCATATCTAATTAATTAGGTAACTGTTGAATAGTATTTATATACATAATAATTAAAACAAAGAAATAATTATAACTATCCTTGTGCACATTTGACCCATCAAACAAAATCAATTAAAAAATCTAATTCCACTTGTTCACTGATAGTATTGGCATGCAATTTCCTTGAAAAGTCTTGAAAAAGAGGATTACTCACACACCAATAAGGATTTTGATTTCTAATGTTCCTATCCAAATCATCTTCATTAAATAAGATGTTGTGGCATACATTAATTAGATGTATATCATCATCTTTCTTATCAAGATGCGAACAACCTTGGTTTGTATTTCTCCTTGGGTGTATCTAAATGCCATGAGTTATGAATTCTACTTGCATGTGGCTTCATTGCACAAGTAATAGTAAGTGCTACATAACGGTACAAAATAAACTTATGCATATGGAAATGAAATGACCCCATTTAGTTAGAAAATCAATATTTACGTTGCTTTCACTATTAAGTGATAGCTAGTTTGGCATTAAACAATAGCTAGAAATATTTTTTACCAGAACTTAACAGTCCTAGCACAAGTCTGTGTTGTTTTTTGGCTTAGTATTGACAAGTTGTTGTGGCCTATTTACACTTTTTTAGGCGCTTAAGCAAATATGGGATCTATTCCATTGATTGCTCTTAAAGAGCTTATACCACCATTGCAATAACAGAATTACACTAGTGCATGCATATGCAAAAAAAATGTTCTATATTATAGGGTACATAAATAGCAATAAGTATTTAAAAATTATAAAATGCAATTTGCATTTTAAGAAACAAAAGTTCTTACTTGGGTTGTTTCTCGTTCAAATGAATCTACATAAGAATTATGTTTTGTTTTTATGAATAGCATAGTATATGTCACTCACTGTACTCATTTGTCTAAATTGTCCTTGTAACAGGAATCAATGCTTTCAACTGTATTTAAACAATCACGCACAAACTGCACTAGGAAAAATTGCTTGTGCCTATCACAATTTGTACATTCCTACAAGTATACTTGATCGTTCGATAGCAGATTGCAAGGTTAGTTTTCCAAATTGTCTTTTTGCTTTTCTTGAAATGCAATTGAAATTCTTCAATATAATAACTGCATAAAGTTCTTTTCCATGTATTCATTTTGTCATCTTGTATTCCTCATTTCTTTGAACATAAATGATTTAGAAGGTTGCTTCCACATATACAAACAGGAAAACGCATTTCCCACAATTGCAATAGTAATTTGTCTTCGAGCAATAGAACAGGTTTTGCTTATGTGTTAATAAGTTATACTTCCTCTATACAATATCCATAGAATAGAATGAACTGCTAGCATGCAATTTTTAAACCTTGTTTGCAGTTTCAAATAGCCTTTAGAGTCATAAGTCTTTGTTTTATGTCAACTGGTTTTTACATATATGCATTTAAGGCAATTTTTTTCATAGGACTTCTTGTATCTGTGGCAAGTTGTTGTTCAGTGTGCAAGTGAACGTATGTTTAATCTTCCTGTATTGCAAATAAAAGCCTACAAAGTTAATTTCAAAAGCTGACATGGCACATGAGTACAATGAATGATGTACTACGTCACTCATAGACATGACGCAATATTTTTCCATGGTCTTGCTTACATGCAAAATGACATTAACCACAATTTTTTTTTTGCTCACATTGCCAATTTCACTGCGTGCTTTAAACCTCTAAAGTAAAAGAAAACTGAGGAAAGAAACTATTTATTGCCTCAAGTAACTCGTTTCTAGTTCTGGATACTGTAACTATAACAAAGTCTGCTCAATCGCTATAAACTCTCCCAGAACAAAGACTTGTAGAATAGAAAAACAATTTGCACAAAGTAATAGTCATGCTTAATAGCTGACTTAAGTCTATAACAAATGAACAAAGCAGCCTAGCTATACATGTCCACCAAGCCATTCCAGCAGTTTCTCATCCACCCACATGCTATTTAATGCATTTGCTTTGCATGTATGCACTGTGCGCCTGCACCTCTGAGTTTCAATCTCTTTTTTTAATTATTTAATCAATCTATGCCTTCACTTTTGCTTAATGGACCTATGCCTTTGCATTTTCCTCAAATTTTTAAAACACAAATGATTTTAAAAGCTATTCCCACAAATAAGAAAAGCCATAGATCTTCTTTGATCAAACAATGCTTTTGCATTTCCCTGATTTTCTTTAAATAGAAATGATTTGTGAAACTATTCTCTACATGCCACTTAATTCATGTTTATCTGGATAGCTTTTAAAATCATTTTTTCTTTGAAAAAAATCAGTCGCTTAGAAGTACATAGAAACAAAGGGATCCAATTACACAAAACATTTAAATACCATAGATTGAGATTGACAATGTGAGCAAAAAAGATCCTTGTCGACCATTTGTTGCATGTAAACAAAGCTACCTGAAAATATTGTTTTGTGTTTGTGGCACTAAAAGTATACATCATGCATTGTACTCATTTATCCACTTTGTCAATGTAACAGGAATAAGTACATACAATCCTGCTGGGGGACAATGGATAACAAGGTCAGGTTGAAGAATTAATACTATTTTCCCCTTGTGCTTCTATTAAATTGTTTGTTGTGTGGTATGTTACGTAGGCTTCTGCTACTACTCAAGATCCATTTTCCAACATATATAGAGATTATTAACTTCCAAGATCCTCGACAACATGATTAATACTATGGAATGCTATTGAGTAAAAGCACATAGGCGACGATGTAAACAATTATAGATTTTGTAATCTAGATACTAGCGTTAGATGCTATTCATACACAACATTTGCTATTCTCAAACACATTAGGATACACGAGAAACAAAGAAAATGATAGACATTGACACCTATGAATTAACAAAGCGCCCCCAAATATCAAACATTGACTACATGCTTAAGGGCGAGGGACTTTGCAGATTGAGTGCTTTTGCATACAATGTTGGTGATTGTTTGTTTGACTCATTACAACTATTGCTTAACAATCGTTACACATCAATTCAACTACGAAATGGAGCTATAGATTACTTCTTGAATTGCCTTCAAAACAAGGACAAAGAAGCAATAAAATCATACAACTATGAACTAGACCCTGATACTCTATATACATTGCACAAAGTACATGATCCGCAAACATATTTCCGTAGAATGCGATTATCTGCAAAGCCACAAGCAGATTGCACAGAAAGTGGATTGTGGGGTGACCTATTTTGCATTCACTGGATATCCAAATGGTTGAATATACAAATATCCCTTTGGTCAAGAACAACAGCAAGAAGGTACTTACAGTTCAATAGTTCTGATTACACAGAATCAGTCTCTATACTATTTCATGACATGGATTCTTTAAATGGACACTTTGAACCATTTCTACCAATTGAAACACAAAACATAACTTCAAAACAGCCCATAAGTTCACATGAAATAAAAAAACTATGCACAAAGTATCCTCAAATATCAAACATTGACAATGTCCTTAGAGCTGAAGGCCTTTGTAGATTAAGCACATTTGCATACAATGTTGGTGATTGTTTGTTTGATTCGCTTCAAGTGCTACTTAACAACTAGTACACCTCAACTCAATTACGCAATGGAGCTATAGATTATTTCCTGTCTTGCTTTCAAAAAAAGGACAAAGAAGCAATTAAATCATATAACAATGAACTAAATCCTAGTACTCTATATACATTGCACAAAGTACATGATCAAGAAACATACTTCGGCAAGATGCGATTGTCTGCAAGCCCATGCATAGCCCATAGCGAATGTGGATTGTGGGGTGACTTGTTTTGCATTCACTGGATATCCAAATGGTTAAAAATACAAATAAGCCTCTGGTCATTGACAACATCAAGAAAGTACTTAGATTTCAATGATTTTGGATATACAAAATTAGTCTCTATAATGTTCCATGATACAAGCCCTCTGGCTGGACATTTTGAGCCGCTTCTAAGAATCAAAGCCCAAAATCTAACTCGCCAATGCTCAACAAGCTTACTCCAACTAAAAAAGTTGATTAGAAATCGTCCACAATACAAAAATACTTACTTGACCAAGCCACATGCTTTGCCTAAAAACAAGGAAAATTTGATACCATCTGTCATAGCAAACAATTTTAAACATAAATCAACAATAAGACTTAATCACCTGAAGAACTTGATTAGAAAAGAAAAACAAAAAGAAAGTGTACCTAGCAGCCCAAAGAAAAAAAAAACATAGACACCAATAGAAATTTATAAAACAACAATGCAAGATGCACCAAAATACCCGTATTACCCAATTTGCCAATTTTGCTCTTGTTTTGAACAAGGGACATCCGGGATATTCAAGAAAAACAAAAGCGGCTATCTTACGTAGCTACTACAATCAGATTCCTTACCATTCCACAGTTCATATGTAATGTTTGCTACTTTGCATTGAAGCAGTCCACTATTCAAAGTATGCTATACCCTGAGAAAATAAGAACTAATAGACCATTGTGCTATGTGCAAAATTTAACTTAGCTAGAAGAACGACTTGTCTCACTTAGAATTGTATTTGCACATATTTGGGAACTAGGGTTCAAAAGGTCTCAAATAGGCCTAACAGGTTCTATTATAAATGTTCTTGTTGACATGAACATTGTACAAAGAGCATTACCACAATCAGTTAACAACACACAAACAATTGTTGTTTCATTGAAAAGGCGCTTAAAATACAAAAATGCATTTCAAAAAGGCATGAATTAGCCCAAATGTCAACATACAGAAGCTTTGACTCGAACAAAGGACACCATTATACAAAATGCGCCAAGTCCACATAAATAAGATTGGCAAAGAGAGTTCTCGATGCAGCTTTGAAGAGAAACAAAGACAATAGTCCCTGAAATACAAAGTGAAGCGAGAATGGGGCGGTGAAATGGAAAATGAAAACCCATCAGAAACATTGATACATGGATTTACTGAGTCTAGAAGTATCCATAACATGGAAGACAAGATTATTGAAATTGCACTTGCAAAGGACAAGTATCCAATCGGAATATTTAAGGACATTTATGTTGAAGAAATGAATTTCCCAATGTTATTCTTTGGCAAACCATGTGATAATGACATTGTAAAAAACTTTACATATCAGAAAATAGTACGCTGGGAGCTCTTACAATCATAGAGACAATTTGCATATCAAGCAAAAAACATTTTTTTCAAAGCTATAAAGGTACTAATACAACAAGTACTGTCTACAATGACAATAAGAATCCGAAAAGGACAGTTAAAAGAATGAAAGCTATTTGCAAAAGACGTTAAACACAAACCAAATCTAGAAAAAATTCTTAAATCAGATATTGGATATGTTGATTTCAAAAGAATAAGAATCTCTCTAGACTATTCACAACAACTTAAGAAAAATGTATTTGCTATGATTCGACAACTAGGACCACCAACATTTTTCATCACTTTCTCTAGTGCTGAGCAAAATTGGGATCCACTAATTCAAACATTACAAGAGCTGCACAATCTACACCAATCAGCACAAAACCGTCAAGAATCTAATCACCCAACACACGTTGACAAATTTGAACTAATCAAGAAAGATCCTATCACTTGTGCATGTTACTATAAACATAGAATCAATGCAATAAAAAAATTGATACTTACATATGACTCTTTCTTTGGAAATGTCATTGATTACTTCTCAGTCACTGAGTTCCAAAATCGAGGAAATGAACATGATCATTTCCTCATATGGGTTAAAAATGCACCAATCTACACAAAAAATAACAACACGGACATCATAGCTTTTGTTGATAAGTATATTACTTGCGACACTGAAAATTTGGAACTTCCTTTGGCAATGCTACACAAACACCATCATACAAAGAAATGCAAGAGATCAAGAAAACAACTTTGTAGATACAATTTTCCTTTCCCACCAATGCAAAAGTCAACTATACTTTTACCAATACTCCAAAAGACTAAAGCGATAACTGCAAATGCCACTGACATCTTTTCAAAACTCCAAAAAGCAAACTATGATGAAACATTCACTTTTCAAATGTTCTTAAAAGAGTTAAACTTAACTGACAATGAATACATTGAAGCTTTGAGCTCAACATTAAACAGGCCTACGCTTTTCCTATAAAGAAAACCATCACAAATATGGAACAATAGTTTTTCAAGGAAAATTCTAGATCTTTGGAAGGCTAATACAGATGCACAATTTGTCCTGAATGCATATGTTGCTGCTATGTACTGTAGCTCATATATTGCAAAAGTAGACAAGTCAATGACATATGCATTCAAAAGAATACGTAGAGACCACAAGCAAGACAATATTGATGCAATTTGAATGGTGAGTAAACTTGGCAATGCCATGCTTAACTTGCAACAAATGTCATCACAACAAGCTGCACATATTGTTCTGTCATTGCCATTAAATTACAATTCAAGAAAATGTATATTCATTGATACACGATCTGACAATGATCGCACATTTATACTCAAATCTATTAAACAATTGAGCAATGAGCCAGATGAATCAGAAAACGTCCTTGCAAAATCTATTATAGACTACTATTTAAAATGTCCTGAGACACTGGTGGACATATGTCTTGCAGAATTTGTTTCAAGATACAACAAATACGGTGCTACAATTGAACCAAAGGCCAAACCCAATGTGATACGGTTTATCAATTTCAACAAACACTTTGATATAGAGAATCATTGTAGAGAGCAATTGGTTCTCTATGTTCCATTTATCATTAATGAGCATACACTCAAACAAAAATTTGACTCTTGGGAACATGCATACATGTACCATGGACAAACCATTCAAACAAATAGTGCAAAGTTCATCCACAGCACAAACTCCGCATGGGGTGACATTGACAAAGCTATAAATGATCTTCAGTCTCTTGAAGATGAAAAGCTCATTGACCTACCAATGCAAGCAAAGCTTTCCCAGAAAGAACTATATGACATTCAAACAGACCTTCCAAACATAGGTCATTCTAACCCAAATACCACGTACTCCAATGGATTTCAAATTACAAAGCACCCACAGATTATAGATAACAATGAATACTACAAGTTAAGATGAATGTTAAATAAAGAACAACAAGCAATTGTTAAGGATGTTCTCATAAAAAAGATGAAAAATCCACAAAAGCCATTGCACTTGTTTTTGACTAGAGGAGCTGGAACAGGTAAGACTTTTACAGCAAAATCCATCTACCAAGCTCTCATTCACATGTATAGCAATTCTGTTGACAATAATCCAGACAAACCCAAGGGCTTATTAACTGCATATACAGGTAAAGCAGCATATAACATAGGGGGATTCACATTACATTCAGCATTTCACATACCTTTTAATACATCAGAATTCCTGCCACTAAACACTGAAGTACTTGACACTATGTCAAAGCACTATGATCAATTGCGCATACTTCTTATAGACGAGATATCATTAGTTGGCTCAACATTTCTATGGTATATTGATAGAAGACTATGGGACATAATGCAAATGCCTACAGCATACTTTGGGAACCTTGATACCATATTTTGTGGTGACCTTTATCAGGCACAACCTATCCTTGATTCTGTGGTATTTGATAATAGGCCTACTCCAATTGAATTAATGCCTTATAGTTTCTGGAAAGACCACATAAAATGCTATTCATTGGTGACTACCATGAGACAAAAAGATGAAATATTTATTTCAATCCTTAATAGACTACGAGTAGGCATTCAAACAACTCATGACATAGACTATATCAACAAAATTTGCTTTCGTCTTGTACCATTAGATCCATTGCTTCCGCACCTTTTCTATAGGAGAATAGACGTTCAAGCACATAACAACAAAATGCTATCAATCATTCCAACCCAAATGATTGTGCTAGATGCAATAGATGAACTTCATGAGGACCTTAATGCAATACGAGTATACAGTCACACAACGACACTCCCATCACAAATATGCTTGAAACCTAACATTCTTGTTGAGCTTTATGCAAGCAATTACAATGTTCAAGATGGCCTCGTCAACGGTTCAGATGGAATTTTTAAAGCATATACAGCACAAAACAATATTGATATTGTCTGGATTAAATTTAATGACCCATCAATTGGACATCACCAGTGCACAAAACTAGCACACTGCTATTCTACTATCATTGACAAAGACTGGGTGCCTATACAACGCATTGCTAGGCCAATCCATAAAATAACAATAAACAAGAAAATTACAACTAGAAAACAATTCCCAGTACAAGTAGCATGTGCACGAACCATACATCGATCCCAAGGATTAACTATGGAGGCCTTGGCTTTTGATCCCACATGCATTAGACAGCATGGACTAACCTATACAGCTCTGTCATGAACAAAATTAGTAGA
>VDFB02274714.1:2493547-2539072 GCA_007258455.2 Sequoia sempervirens
ACCTATGAATTAACAAAGCGCCCCCAAATATCAAACATTGACTACGTGCTTAAGGGCGAGGGACTTTGCAGATTGACTGCTTTTGCATACAATGTTGGTGATTGTTTGTTTGACTCATTACAACTATTGCTTAACAATTGTTACACATCAATTCAACTACGAAATGGAGCTATAGATTACTTCTTGAATTGCCTTCAAAACAAGGACAAAGAAGCAATAAAATCATACAACTATGAACTAGACCCTGATACTCTATATACATTGCACAAAGTACATGATCCGCAAACATATTTCTACAGAATGTGATTATCTGCAAAATACAAGCGGTGCCTTGAGAAAAGTGGATTGTGGAATTTGACCTATTTTGCATTCACTGGATATCTAAATGGCTGAATATACAAATATCCCTTTGGTCAAGAACAACAGCAAGAAGGTACTTACAGTTCAATAGTTCTGATTACAAAGAATCAGTCTCTATACTATTTCATGACATGAATTCTTTAAGTGGACACTTTGAACCATTGTTAAAAATTGAAACACAAAAATTAACTTCAAAACAGCCCATAGGTTCACATGAAATTAAAAAACTGTGCACAAAGTATCCTCAAATGTCAAACATTGACAATGTCCTTAGAGCTGAAGGCCTTTGTAGATTAAGCACATTTGCATACAATGTTGGTGATTGTTTGTTTGATTCACTTCAAGTGCTACTTAACAACCAGTACACCTCAACTCAATTATGCAATGGAGCTATAGATTATTTCCTAGCTTGCTTTCAAAAAAAGGACAAAGAAGCAATTAAATCATATAACAATGAACTAAATCCTAGTACTCTATATACACTGCACAAAGTACATGATCAAGAAACATACTTCCGCAAGATGCGGTTGTCTGCAAGCCCATGCATCGCCCATAGCGAATGTGGATTGTGGGGTGACTTGTTTTGCATTCACTGGATATCCAAATGGTTAAAAATACAAATAAGCCTCTGGTCATTGACAACATCAAGAAAGTACTTAGATTTCAATGATTTTGGATATACAAAATTAGTCTCTATAATGTTCCATGATACAAGCCCTCTGGCTGGACATTTTGAGCCGCTTCTAAGAATCAAAGCCCAAAATCTAACTCGCCAATGCTCAACAAGCTTACTCCAACTAAAAAAGTTGATTAGAAATCGTCCACAATACAAAAATACTTACTTGACCAAGCCACATGCTTTGCCTAAAAACAAGGAAAATTTGATACCATCTGTCATAGCAAACAATTTTAAACATAAATCAACAATAAGACTTAATCACCTGAAGAACTTGATTAGAAAAGAAAAACAAAAAGAAAGTGTACCTAGCAGCCCAAAGAAAAAAAAAAACATTGACACCAATAGAAATTTATAAAACAGCAATACAAGATACACCAAAACACTCATGTGCAATTTGCCAAGTGCTCTGTTTTAACAAGGACATAAGGATTTTCAAAAAAAAGCAAAAACAACTATACTGTGGGCTAGTACAATCAGATTCCTTACCATTCACAGATCTCATATGCAATGTATGCTACTTTGCATTGAAACAGTCCACTATTCCAAAGTATGCTACACCACAGAAAATAAGAACTAACAGACCATTGTGCTATGTACAAAACTTAACTCATCTAGAAGAACGACTTGTCTCACTTAGAATTGCATTTGCACAGATTTGGGAACTAGGGTTCAAAAGGTCTCAAATAGGCCTGACAGGTTCTATTATAAATGTCCCTGTTGACATGAACATTGTACAGAGAGCATTACCACAATCAATTAACAACACACAAACAATTGTTGTTTCATTGAAAAGACGCTTAAAATACAAAAATGCATTTCAAAAAGGCATGGTGCACCCAAATGTCATCATGCAAGCTTTGACTCAATTAACAAGGACACCATTATACAAAATGCACGAAGTCCACATAAACCAAGATTGGAAAGAAGTTCTCCAATGCACTGAAGAAAACGAAGACAATAGTCCACAAAATACAAGTGAAACAGAATCAGACAGTGAAATGGAAAATGAAAACCCATCTGAAACATTGATACATGGATTCACTGAGTCTAGAAGTATCCATAACATGGAAGACAAGATTATTGAAATTGCACCTACAGAGCACAAGTATCCAATTGGAATATTTAAGGACATCTATGCTGAAGAAATGAATTTCCCAACTTTATTCTTTGGAAAACCACGTGATAATGACATTGTAAAAAACTTTACGTATCAGAAAATAGTACACTGGGAGCTCTTATAGTCACAAAGACAATTTGCATATCATACAACAAACATTTTTTTCAAAGCTATAAAGGTACTAATACAACAAGTATTGTCTACAATGACAATAAGAATCCGCAAGGGCCAGTTAAAAGGGCGAAAGCTATTTGCGAAAGACGTTAAACACAAACCAAACCTAGAAAAATTTCTTAAATCAGATATTGGATATGTTGATTTCAAAAGAATAAGAATCTCTCCAGACTATTCACAACAACTTAAGAAAAATGTATTTGCTATGATTAGACAACTAGGACCACCGACATTTTTCATCACTTTCACTAGTGCTGAGCAAAATTGGGATCCACTAATTCAAACATTACAAGAGCTGCACAATCTACACCAATCAGCACAAAACCGTCATCAAGAATCTAATCACCCAACACACATTGACAAATTTGAACTAATCAAGAAAGATCCTATCACTTGTGCACGTTACTATAAACATAGAATCAATGCAATAAAAAAATTGATACTTACAGATGACTCTTTCTTTGGAAATGTCATTGATTACTTCTCAGTCACTGAGTTCCAAAATCGAGGAAATGAACATGATCATTTCCTCATATGGGTTAAAAATGCACCAATCTACACAGAAAATAACAACACAGACATCATAGCTTTTGTTGATAAGTATATTACTTGCGACACTGAAAATTTGGAACTTCCTTTGGCAATGCTACACAAACACCATCATACAAAGAAATGCAAGAGATCAAGAAAACAACTTTGTAGGTACAATTTTCCTTTCCCACCAATGCAAAAGTCAACTATACTTTTACCAATACTCCAAAAGACTGAAGCGATAACTGCAAATGCCATTGAAATCTTTTCAAAACTCCAAAAAGCAAACTATGACAAAACATTCACTTTTCAAATGTTCTTAAAATAATTAAACTTAACTGACAATGAATACATTGAAGCTTTGAGCTCAACATTAAACAGGCCTACGCTTTTCTTACAAAGAAAACCATCACAAATATGGAACAATAGTTTTTCAAGGAAAATTCCAGATCTTTGGAAGGCTAATATAGATGCACAATTTGTCCTGAATGCATATGCTGCTGCAATGTACTGTAGCTCATATATTGCAAAAGTAGACAAGTCAATGACATGCATTCAAAAGAATACATACAGACCACAAGCAAGACAATATTGATGCAATACGAATGGTAAGTAAACTTGGAAATGTCATGCTTAACTTGCAACAAATGTCATCACAACAAGCTGCACATATTGTTCTGTCATTTCCATTAAATTACAGTTCAAGAAAATGTATATTCATTGATACACGATCTGACAATGATCCCACATTGATACTCAAATCTATTAAACAATTGAGCAATGAGCTAGATGAATCAGAAAACATTCTTGCGAAATCTATTATAGACTACTATTTAAACCGCCCTGAAACAATGGTAGACATATGTCTTGTAGAATTTGTTTCAAGATACAACAAATACGATGCTACAATTGAACCAAAGGCCAAACCCAATGTGGTATGGTTTATCAATTTCAACAAACACTTTGATATAGAGAATAATTGTAGAGAGCAATTGGTTCTCTATGTTCCATTTACCATTAATGAGCATACACTCAAACAAAACTTTGACTCTTGGGAACATGCATACATGTACCATGGACAAACCATTCAAATAAACAGTGCAAAGTTCATCCACAGCACAAACTCCGCATGGAGTGACATTGACAAAGCTATAAATGATCTTCAGTCTCTTGAAGATGAAAAGCTCATTGACCTGCCAATGCAAGCAAAGCTTTCCCAGAAAGAACTATATGACATTCAAATAGACCTTCCAAACATAGGTCATTCTAACCCAAATACCACGTACTCCAATGGATTTGAAATTACAAAGCACCCACAGATTATAGATAACAATGAATACTACAAGTTAAGATGAATGTTAAATAAAGAACAACAAGCAATTGTTAAGGATGTTCTCATAAAAAAGATGAAAAATCCACAAAAGCCATTGCACTTGTTTTTGACTGGGGGAGCTGGAACAGGAAAGACTTTTACAGCAAAATCCATCTACCAAGCTCTCATTCGCATGTATAGCAATTTTGTTGACAATAATATAGACAAACCCAAGGGCTTATTAACTGCATATACAGGTAAAGCAGCATATAACATAGGGGGATTCACATTACATTCAGCATTTCACATACCTTTTAATACATCAGAATTCCTGCCACTGAACACTGAAGTACTTGACACTATGTCAAAGCACTATGATCAATTGCGCATACTTCTTATAGACGAGATATCATTAGTTGGCTCAACATTTCTACGGTATATTGATAGAAGACTACGAGACATAATGCAAATTCCTACAACATACTTTGGGAACCTTGGTACCATATTTTGTGGTGACCTTTACCAGGCACAACCTGTCCTTGAATCTGTGGTTTTCGAAAATAGGCCTACTCCAATTGAATTAATGCCTTATAGTTTTTGGAAAGACAACATAAAATGCTCATTGGTGACTACCATGAGACAAAAAGATGAAATATTTATTTCAATCCTTAATAGACTACGAGTAGGCATTCAGACAACTCATGACATAGACTATATCAACAAAATTTTCTTTCATCTTGTACCATTAGATCCATTGCTTCCGCACCTTTTCTATAGGAGAATAGACATTCAAGCACATAACAACAAAATGCTATCAATCATTCCAACCCAAATGATTGTGCTAGATGCAATAGATGAAGTTCACGAGAACCTTAATGCAATACGAGTGTACAGTCACACAACGACACTCCCATCACAAATATGCTTGAAACCAAACATTCTTGTTGAGCTTTATGCAGGAAATTACAATGTTTAGGATGGCCTCGTCAACGGTTCAGATGGAATTTTTAAAGCATATACATCACAAAACAATATTGATATTATCTGGATTAAATTTAATGACCCATCAATTGGACATCATAAACGCACAAAACTAGCACACTGCTATTCTACTATCATTGACAAAGACTGGGTGCCTATACAACGCATTGCTAGGCCAATCTAGAAAATAACAATAAACAAGAAAATTACAACTAGAAAACAATTCCCAGTACAAGTAGCATGTGCACGAACCATACATCGATCCCAAGGATTAACTATGGAGGCCTTGGCTTTTGATCCCACAAGCATTAGACAGCATAGACTAACCTATACAGCTCTGTCACGAACAAAATCAGTAGAATCATTATTTCTGTTACAACCTTTAACTACAAAAAACTTCAAAGTTAAAGACAAAATACAACTAGAAATGTCCTGTCTTCAGAGATGTGCACAATGGCAACTTGATAATCTAAACACATGTTCAAAAAACAAATCACATATGCTCCTATGTACATTGAACACTCATAGCTTGAAAGCACATGCAGAAGACATTGTCAATGACTATGGCATAATGCAATTTGATATCTTGTGTCTCCAAGAAACACATATGCATCCCTTTGAGCTAAATACCTTGCTGCAGTATTTTGATAGCTTCTCTGTACATAACATACATGGCATAGCAACTTTAACCAGGAAACATTTTCTCCTATCAAAAACAACACAACATGAAACCTCAAATATTGAAGCCATCACATTAACAATAATGCTATCTAACAATGAACTCAATGTTTGTAATATTTATGCAAGACCTGCAATTGCCATAGATGAAGTAATCACAATCTTGCAAATAATTATTGGATCCACAAATTCAGAAAACATGTACATTTTAGGCGATTTTAATGTCGACATGTCTTCAGAAAGCAAAAACAAAAAAATGCTTCACAGTTATATGCAGCAGAACAATATACAATTTATGTTGAACCAACAACACAGCATGGGCAACTCAGTCATTGATCACGTTTGGTCCAACACGACTACAAATATATGCTCTATCTATATATCAAAAGCATATTGGACTGATCACAATCCAATTTTCCTAAAATTGCATATTGCACAATAGACGAATTCAACTTTATAGAACTTATAGCCTTATATCACCTTTATGCATTGCAATGTCTTTTCCAATGCTATATCCATTATTTGCAGGAGATCTATGGATGAAACTAAAAGACAGTCAAAGCAAATACAAACCACACAAGAAGAATCAACACAACGGTAAAGTGCTCATAGTATTATTCCTTCATACTCATTCACCCAAATCACAAATATTCAAATAACATTGTTCCAATTCTTTGCAGGACACCAAAAGATGTATCAAAAAGACAAGCAAAATAGGTGCAAATTGCACAGGAAGAGTCAGCACAACGGTAAAGTACTTCTTTCTTCATTGTACCGCCATTTGCCCAACTTGCTAATATTAAATTAGCATTCAATTGACATTATCCTTGTTCCTTGTAGGACAAGAGTCAAGAAACCTAAGATTGTTTCAATCGAACAGCTAAATGCAAAAAGAGCTGGAGACACCTTCCAAGGTGATGTCCTTGTTGTCTACAAAGCAACATTGGATAAGGCCAACAAAACACGGGAAATGCTACGTGCTGATCTGACAGATCACAAAGTAGAAATGACAATCACGTTAAATGTTAGTGGAAACCTTGTGTATCAACATGAGCCTAAAATAGTCCCGGGGTCAGCTATTTCAATCTCAGATTTCCAAGTTGCACCTAGGACAGATTATGACAGAGGTGACTGTGATTGCATTTTGATTTTAACAGACATAAGCACCACTAAAAACATCCCCCGCCTCTATCAAGAGTACAAATTCATTCCAAGTACGACTATCAGCCAATTGCTAACAACTGTAAATGAGTACCCAGCTGGCACAATAGTTGCGCTGGTAGTTGGTGCTAGAAAAATGGGTACCCAATTTGCAATTGACATCAAAGATGGCCACACTGACATAGACAGAGCACAGGTATTTCGGTCTACAGAAATTTTACCTCTTCTTTCAGTTTCAAGCCTTTAATGTTCTACAGTGGTCTCTATAACAATTTCCGTAACAAAATCTAATTGTCTCATTGAATTGTAGCTACTATTACGGTCAACATATGAGCAACAATACTTTGCACTCGAAGACCAGTTGCATACAAATAAAACACCTGCAATGCTTTTCAAGAATGTTGTAAGAAAAATAGATCAAAAGAACACATTTCACACATGTCGATCAACATTCATCTGTACCTTGAATGACAAAATAAGCTTGGAAAAACTCAACAACCTACTACATTCAACTTTCAAGGTAACAACATTCTTTTTTTTAAAAACTAGTGAATCCAAACTTGTTTTTTTGTCTCCTCTAACAATTTTGAACCATATTCTATAGGTTTCTGGTACTCTAAAAGCAGCAAATGCATTTTCCATTCCATTTCATGCATGCTGTCCAAAATGCAAATTCAAATTCGCTGCTTATGGAACACTCCAAGAAAAAATTGCTCACTGTAAATAGTGCAACCAGCAAGTCAATTATACATTCTGTTTACAACTTAAAACTACCATAACAACTTATGACAATCAAACAATTCAGTCTTCAATTGACCAGGTCACCATGCACCGTCTATTTCCCACACTGCAAAGGCTCAGCTATGAAGACTATATCAAGGACAACTCAGCAGTGATATTCATCCTACAGGACTTCAGTGTTGAAGGACATTTTAGCCTTGACCAAAACAATGCCATTGTTGAAGCCATTTGCATTGACAAATAGACAAGAAACATCACTAGAAGGTAATAAGGTCATTCACATGTAAACTTTTTCTCTTTTGAACCATCACCTCAAATCATTATCCATACAAACTATGTTTCTAATACATAGCATTTTGTTGGCTTTACAAGAAACTAGGAATACAGGAGCACAGATTTACATTGTTCAGACTTTTACTTTTTCGCCTTTCCATGCTCCAAGACATTTCACTGGTTTTCACATGTTAAAGACATCTTTGGTTTTAAAATACTCTATTGCTATTATACATTTAGACACTTCTATAGGTTACTATGTTAAAGTCTTCTTGAATATGGACATCTGAAACTCTAGTTTTGTTTTTGCACCTATGAAGACAAAGGTTCTCTATGTACGTTTGACATATATGTTCAATAATTATTACCCCTCCATGCATAATTCCATTCAAACTATATAGTTTAAATGTTCCCTTTTGCATTCTGTCCTTCCTAGCTTTTCCAATATTTGCTTGCTAATTCTTACGTTTTCAAGAGTTTATGGTGACCAAGTAGAAGTTGTTATGGTTGCACACTCTAGACCCATTAACAAGTTACTTGAGACAATAAATGGTTATTTTCCTCTGGCTTTTTTCATTTTATGCTGTTAATGCAACCAAGTCTCGCCCCTGCTTTTATGCATTGTACTTTATAGTCACTTTTCCATCATGCATTCTAATGTATAGAGTACACTCCTGTGTACACAAATCCATATGTTGCTTTCGCTGCATATATGCATATTTACATGTATATATGCCTCTATGTCCATATGCACATATGCACATATTCATGTATGCATGTATTCATCTAAGCTTCTGCGTATCCCTGTATGCAACTGCGTATACATGCATCCATGTATTTATGGATGTGCCACTCTAGCCTTGTACCAATTTATTATGTTATATGGATATCACATATAGTAACACTAATTAGCTCTTTCACTGTACATAGCAGTTGTTTTCATAAATTCCATATCGAGCTTATATGTATCAGGATACATATATACTCACACTAAAAACTACTGAATTATGATCTCTATTGTCCCATTTTCGTAGACATGTTACTATTGCAATCAAATGTGTAAAGCATTTGTGTCCAAAGAAATTAGATACAGGAATGGCAATATGTTACACAACCTTGTCTTATGCCTTTATAGCAATTTTTTCATTGCATTTCAAGAAAACCAGAAACTAGAATTTTATTCATATTATTTCATCTATGGCATTTACAGCTTTTCCAATAATTATTACAAGCATATAGTTCAGTGTTGAATAGTTCTATTGTTCATGTGATGGCTTCAACATTGTTTGTGCCAAATTGCATTATCTGACAAAGTTAACATGCAAAAACCAAAGTGTCCATTGTGAACACTTATTGCATTCCATGGGACCACGTTTCTTTGACGAGTTTTTTTTAACAATTCGCTTCCCTTCTATATGTTTCCATATTTTGCATATGTGCTTATGCATGGTCACCAAGCCACTCCAGCGCGTTCACCTCTAGCCAGATGTCATTTAATGCATTTAATTTGCATTCATGCATTGCGCTCACATTTTCCTGATATTTTAATGCATTTAATCTGTATTCATGGATTAGGTACCTCTAGCCACCAACTTTCAAACAATGCCTTTGCTTAAATTTATTTAATCAATTTATGCGTTCGCATTTTCCTGAGTTTTTAAAATGAAAATGATTTATAAAGCTACTCAGTCGAATAGAAAAATAGATATATGCTAATTTTCCAATATATAAAATAGCTCTCCAAATGCAAACTATACAAAAAAATAAGTAATATGTTCAATGGTGAAATGTGATTGGACAATGCTGCCAGTTAAAAGCATTTCGGGCAAATGCATACGCAAATTAAAAATACGTTCACAGGAAAGAGCTTTTGATTATGAATCCATATGCATACTTTGATTCAAACTAGTGGCTGAAGGTACATAATCCACTGATGCAAGCTCAATGCATTGAATGGCATCTGGCTAAAGGGAACACTGTTTGCATTGCTAGTTACTCTTTAAATATATAACAAGGTTCAAGGAAAAAACTCTCATTATCACACATGTTGACATAATTTTCGTTCCAAACCTCTCTTTATGAGACCGCTTTGCAGTAATAAAAAATATACAAACTTTACAAGCCTCACATGCAACCATGCATCTTGCCCAGAGATACACTTATACATGCATCCATGTCTACTGCAATACATGCATCTATGTACACATGCAGTCATGGATATATGTATCTATGCAACTTCATATGCAATCCATGGATATTTCCATACATGTATATTTAAGCATTTATGTATCCAGCTATGCATCTATCTATCTATCCATGCAACTATGTTTCTATGTGTTCTTCTACCTATCGGTGCATCCAAGCATATATGTATCTGTCTTTCTATGTGCAAATGTATACAGGCATCTATCCATATATGTGTCAATGTATCTATGAATACATATATCCATAGATACATGTATCTACGCATCTATGGATACCATGATAGATGTCCACATCCATGTATCTATGGATACATGTATCAAGTAGCTCGGTTCCAGGTCTTGACTCTACAGCAACAACATCTCCTGTGACTACACAGATCTGCAGAATAACAAAAAAATGAAATGCTCAAAGTAATCACAATGCATCTCTAGTCACTTAAATCTATATTACATGATAAATCCACATTCTGTTTAATGCATTCACTTTGAAACACAATCAAGAAAACAGCTAAATACCACTTTCCAAATTAAAAAAAACAACTTTGGAAACATCAACTTCCAGAATTAAATACCAATATGCACAAAGTGATCATATTACTCTAACTAGATGACTATGAACTACATGTTACCTATGCAATCTAAAATCTAAATATACATACCATCCTTATGCACCTATGCACAAATACATACTGTCTAACATATATACAAAATTACATGTACACATATATACATGCAAACCTGTAAACATGGATGCATACAAAGACTGTGTTTCATGGGATTATTAAAGAGTTCACTTGCTTTCTATATGGTTCCATACTTTGCATGTGTGCCTATGAGGACAATAATTACAGTATCCAGAACCATAAATGAGTTACTTGAGGCAATAAATAGTTTCTTTCCTCAGTTTTCTCTTACTTTAGAGGTTTAAAGCACATAGTGAAATTGGCAATGTGAGCAAAAAAAAATTGTGGCTCACTTGCTCATTCGTTCCAAAGCTCTCTTTATAGCACAGTTGTGCATTGCCTCCAAGACTCAGATGAATCCTTGGTATTTCAAGGAAAGATTCAATTGGATAACACTAAAAATGATCTAAACTATGATTTTATAATCAAAGTATCCAAATGCATTGCAGCAATCCGAAACCCAACTCCCATTTAACATGTACAATGAAAGTAAACAGAACGAAGAAATGCATTTGCTTCAAAGTTTTTAAAGCAATTTCAACAGATTGTCTAGCCATTGTCCAAAATATGGTTTTCTATCAGCATAGTCCTTGAACCTTCTTTAGGTCTGACTGCTACTTTGTTAATTCATTTTCATTGAAAGGTCAAAATGTGAAATGTTCCCAAGGATAATTATACTTATTTATCTCTTTTAATTGTTATATATTCAAAGACTAATTAGCAATCCAAACAGCCTCCCCTTTAGTTAGATGCAATTCAATGCATTAATTTTGTATCAATGAATTATGTACTTTCAGCCACTAGTTTTAATCAAAGTATGCATATGGATTCAGAATCAAACTCTCAAAATAAATGCATATATAAATGTGTGTTTTTCTTCATTTCATAATGTATCTATGTATCCATAGGTGCAATCATGCATATATCGATTTGTGCATATATCTTGTCATCTCTTTATGCATCTGTCTATATATGTATGGCTGTATCTATGGGTACATGTATACCTCAATTTATGTATATATTCACCTATGAATTGCATACACACATCCATGTATATATGCATCTATCAATAACTTGCATGGATACATGTATATATGCATCTACGGACTCATGCACCCATGTATATATGACAGCTCATTGGTTCCAAAGCTCTCTTTATAGAACAGTTGTGCATTGCCTCCAAGACTCAGATGAATCCTTCGTATTTCAAGAAAAGATTTGAATGGATAACACTTAAAATGATCTAAAACTATGATTTTATAATCAAAGTATACAAATACATTGCAGCAATGCAAAACCTGACTTCCATTTAAGATGTACAATGAAAGTAAACAGAAGCAGAAATGCATTTGCTTCAAAGTTTCTAAAGCAATTTCAACAGATTGTCTAGCCATTGTCCAAAATATGGTTTTCTATTGGCATAGTCCTTGAACTTTCTTTAGGTCTGACTTCTACTTTGTTAATTGACTTTGATTCAAAGGTCAAAATGTGGAATGTTGCCAAGGATACTTATACTTACTTATCTCTTTTAATTGTTATATATTCAAAGACTGCTTAGCAATCCAAACAGTCTCCCCTTTGGTCAGATGCCATTCAATGCATTAATTTTGTCTAAATGAATTATGTACCTTCAGCCACTAGTTTTAATCAAAGTATGCATATGGATTTAGAATCAAAGTCCCAAAATAAATGCATATATAAATGTGTCTTTTTCTCCATTTCATTATGTATCTATGTATCCATAGATGCAGCCATGCATATATCGATTTATGCATATCTTGCCATCTCTGCATGCATCTATCTATATATGTATAACTGTATCTATGGGTGCATGTATACATTGATTTATGCATACATGCACCTATGAATTGCATACACACATCCATCTATATATGTATCTATCGATATTTTGCATGGATACATGTATATATGCATGTATGGACTCATGCACCCATGTATTTCTCTTTGTCTTTGGCCAAATGGCCCCTAATGGCCAAAGTATCCTAGCCACCCATTGCCGTCAAGCAATTCCAGCACCTTCCCCACCAGCCACATGCCATTTAATGCATTTGCTTCAATTATTTTGACCTCTCCATGTGTTCGCATTTTCCTGATATTTCAATGCATTTAATTTGCACTCATGGATTACATATCTCTACACGCCAGTTTTATAAACTATGCCTTTGCTTAAATTTATTTAATCAATCTATGTGATGGCATTTCACTGATTTTCAATAACAACAATAATTTATAAAGCTATTCTGATAAATATAAACAGCTAAATGTTAATTTTCCAATATTGATTTATTAGAATTGTGCTAGTTTTCCAATATAACAAAATTAAAAGTTATATGTTGACATACATTTATGCATATATGCATATATGCCTTCATCCATATTTGCATGTGTATATGAATACATCCTTCCATGTAACATATGCATTTGTACCTATATGCAAATATGCATACATCCATGTATACATGTGTTCATATCTCCATCTCTCCATGTAGTTCTGTTTTCTGTGTATACATGTGTCTGTTGATGCATCCATGCATATATCTGTGAATAGCTCTATGTATTTCTCTCTCCATGTATTTAATGTTCTCCACTGCATCAGCATTTGCATGTTCTCAGTTTTATGATCTTCCATATTTTCTTTTTTCATAGTATATGCATAAGAACTTCCACTTTGTCTTCTGTTTTCACTCTTCTATCCATAAATATCATTATATTTTTATATCCACTCTTCTATTGTCGCATTTCGAGGAAGCTCAAGGATCTCAGTACCTTGTTCAGTACGAAGGAGAGTGAGAAATGCAACATGGGTCTTTTTTCTGTGTTTATATTGACGGACTCATCCCTATGATGATTTTTAAAAGCATAACCAATACCAAACTAGACATTCTTCCACCCCTTGTTGCAAGAAATAATCACTTCATACCCTATTGATTCCATTCACTTCCATTTCCACCCTTGCATTTCCTTTCTTCTCAAATAAAATACATTTCAAAATCCATTTATTTGCTTGTGTTGCATCATACCAATGTGTTGCGTTCCTTTTTTCATTAAATCCAGCTCTCTCATTGAAATTTTCATTTCTTGCATTTAATTGTAAGCATATAACTTACAAACGATAAATTCATACCATTTACATTCCCATTCATTCTCATATCTACCATCCCATATCCTTGCCTCCCATGTCAAATACTTTTCATAACTTATTCATACACCTTATTTGCATCTCACCATTCTCTCAATTCACTCTCTTTGTTCCACTCGCATAACTCATTCTTCTTTTTAACACTCACATATCTTTATCTATCTACAACTCAAATATACCTTCATCCATCACAACAAAATTCACACCATACCAAACAAAGAAAAAGATGAAGAAAATATCAAGGTTATGCAAATAAACACTGAGGGCTTCGAAAATAACACTCATAACATACAGTTGTATTCAAGAGTTATTTTCATAATGTCTTTTCTAAACCTTGTTTATTACAGATCCCTAAAAGCGCGTATAACAGTTTCTTCAAGCCTATAATGTGTAATCATATTTAACAAATATTTACATGTTTCCATGCATTCAAATGCATCATTAGGTATCCTTTATACACTTGTTCAAAAAACAATATTGTATATGTTTCAAATGCAAATTGTTCCTGACATTTCTCGCTTTATGCACACATGCATTTATAGATTGTTCTTTGTGTACCAAATTACATGGACACATCTATACATCCATGCATGCATAAATGTTTACATGGATCCATATATTTATGCATTCCTTCGATATATGCATTGCTGATATATAGTTTGTTTTCCCTATTTTCCTTTCGCTTACTACTGCAAATGCTACTTGAGCATCGATGTGCTTTGACAGATTTGTATTTCTACTTGATTTTAGTCTTTTCCATTCAAATTTCTCGTTCACATGTCATGTATGCTTTTCACTCTTCTTTGCATTGTGTCCACATGGATACATGTATACATGCATGCATGTATACAGATGCATCAAGCATTGTTACAAATGTTTGAGATTATTTGCATTCAATACTTGAAACAAAATAATAATACATTTTTGCTTCCTGGATAAGATCATAAAGGAAATTTGTTATTGCAAATGTAAACATGGACCCATGTAAAGGTACTAGTATTCATTGGTGTTTCTCTTTTGACTCTTGCATCCTTAAATATCATTATATTTTTATATCTATTCTTCTCTTGTCACATTTCAAGGAAGCTCAAGGATCTTGGAACTTTGTTTAGTCCAAAGGAGAGTGAGAAATGGGACACTAGTCTTCCTTTTGTATTTGTATTGAGACACTCAGCCCTATGATGATTTTAAAAAGCATAACCAATAACAAAATAGACATTCTTCCACCCTTTCTTGGAACAAAAGCTCACCTCATACCCTATCGAATCCACTCATTTCCATTTCCACCTGTGCACATTGTTTCTTCTCAAATCAAATACATTTCAAAATCCATTTATATGCTTCTCTTGCATCACACCAATGTCTTGCATTCCTTTTTTCTCTCAATCCAGCTCACTCATTCAAATTTTTATATCTTGCATTTAATTTTAAGCGTTTAACTCGAAAATGATAAATTCATATCATTTACATTCCATTCATTCTCACATCCAATTTCACATATCGTTGCTTCCCATATCTAATACTTTCCATAAGGCATTCATATACCTTACTTGCATCACATCATTCTCTCAATTCCTTCTTTTTGTTGCACTTACATCGCTCATTCTTCTTTACCACCCTTACATATCTTTATCTATCTATAGCTCAAATATACCTTCATCCATTAGAACAAAATTCACACCATACCAAAGGAAAAAATGAAAAAAATATCAAGGTTATGCAATTAAACACTGAGGGCTTTGAAAATAACTATCACAACATAGAGTTGTATTCAAGACTTCCTTTGAAAACGTTTTTTTCTAAATCATGTTTATTGCAGATAACTAAGAGCACATATCACAGTTTCCTGGAGGCTAAAATGTATAATCAGATTTCATAAATATTTACATGTATCCATGCATTCAAATGCATCGTTGGATATCCTTAATACACTTGGTCAAAAAACAATAATGTATTATTCTTTTGTTTTGATCATAAATGTTCTTTTTATATCTTTCAAATGCAAATTGTTTCTGACATTTTCTTGCTTTGTGCACATAGGCATAAATAGATTCTTTTTTACTTACCAACTTACATGTATACATGTACACATAGATGGATGCATAAATGTTTTCCTTCATCCATACATTTATGCATTCCTTCCATATATGCATTGCTAATAAATAGTTAATTTTCCCTGTTCTCTTTCATTTAATACTGCAAATGCAAATTGAGTCTCATTTTTAAAATACAGTTGTATTCAAGAGTTATTTTCAAAACGTCTTTTCTAAATCCTGTTTCTTACAGATTCCTAAAAGCATGTATGACAATTCCTCGAAGACTATAATGTATATTCAGATTTCACAAATATTTACATGTATCCATGCATCCAAATGCATTATTAGATATACTTTATACATTTGTTCCACAAACACTAATGTATTGCTCCTTTGTTTCAGTCAGTAATGTTTTTTTAGTTCTTGTTTAAGTTGCAAATTGTTTCTAACATTTCTAACTTTATGGACGTAGGAATATATAGATTCTTCTTAGCATACCAAGTTACATGGACACATGTACACATCTGTGCATGCATATGTCTTTACATGGATCCATATTTTAATGCTTTCCTTTCATATATGCATTCATACTAACTAGTTTATTTCTCTTCTTTTATTTCATTTAATACTGCAAATGCAACTTCAGTCTCATCACGCTTTCAGGCTTGCTCAGGTGCCAAGGATGCTTTTCACTCTTCAATGCATTGTGTGCACGTCGATAAATGTATACATGCATCCATGTATATTTAAATGCTTCAAGCATTGTTACAAATGTTTCTCTCTCAATAATCTGGTTGCAAAGTGCTACAAACATGTAGATTATTTTATTGTACCTACATTTTATATTACCTAATAAGATTCTTTATATCTTTTCAAATTATTTTTTGTTTAAAATATCTACACAAAAAAATATTCATTCGTATTACATTAACAACATTCAAATCTAATTTATAATAAAATCAATACCTTTGTACTGTTTCATATAAGAATTTATCGTAATATTTATTCCACTTATTACATTTTCATAAGTTAAATTATTACATTTTATTTTATATATACACAAATTTAATCTTAGGTAGTAAGGTTCTTTATTATATTTTTGCAAATTACTTATTTTTTATTATATAAACACAAATTTTTATTCATATTACATAAACAATATTAAAATCTTATTTATAATAAAATCAATAGCTTACTAGTCATTCATCTAACAATTTATTGTAATATAATTACATTGTTCTATACACGAAAATATCTTATCATATTACATAGACAGGATTTAAATCTTATTTATAATAAAATCAATAGCTTTATATAATACTAATCTTCATACTACATTAAAAAAAACATTGATTAATCTTACAAAAGTTTATACTCAAATGACCTACCCCTATCAATCTTCCACCTAACACTACTGTTTCTATTAGCACTTGCATATTGTGATATGATAAACTAAAATAACTCAATTGTATTAATTAACATAGCATGTGTTCTACAACAGTACACTAAACATAATTTTATTTACAAATAGACATACAAGCAAAAAAAAGAAATATGGTAAACTTTGTTTCGCTTAAAATGACTAATGATTTTTTCGATCAAAAGGTTTTCTAAAAAATAAAAATTAAAAAACATTGCACTAGTCATAAATAGTTTATTTCTCCTGTTTTCTTTCATTTAATACTGTAAATGCGAGCTGAGTCTCCTCCTGCTTTAAGACTCGTTCACATGCCAACTATGCATCTCACTCTTCTATGCATTATGTGCACGTTGATACATGTATGCATATATGTCTCAAGCATTATTACAAATGTTTCTGATTGTTTGCATTAATAATTAATACAAATTAATAATGCATTCTTGCTTCCTAATTAAGATCATAAAGAATCTTCCTTCTCACAAATGTATACATACACACACAAAAAAACAAGTATTCATTGGTATATCTATAAAAAAGTCCACGTATACATGGTACCCATAAATAAAATTTCCCTTGCATTCATCCACATGTGTTACCTGTTCACATGTCCCTATGGACCACGTTGCCCATGCACCCTAAAAATTCCATGCATTAGTGCGCTTCTAAAAATAACTTCAAACTTTTCTAGCTATTTTTAATACATTTATATTCCTATCTGCTATCTACAAACTTTTTCTAACTCATAGCTACATGACTTTTACCTCTCGGCAGGGTCTCGACGCTTGCGTCACTTGTTAAACATGCTCTCCCCGCTATCTCATAACAACTTTTGTTGCTGACAGAGGAAGTGTGCAGGTAGAGAAGTATGTGGAGGAGATTAAAGTATTTAAAAATACTTTATTAAAGCCTTATAAACACTTTATTAAACCTTTTTAAATGTTTTATTTTCTTTTTGATTCTTCAACCCGATCTCGTGGGAGCAAATGTTGCCGCCAGAGATTGCTTGCAGGGATGCGAGAAAGTAAGGAAGTGGGTTTTCTTGGGCGTGCAGGTGCTTTGTGAGGAGTTTTGGAGCTATTTGAAGGTGGAAAATGACTATTTTGACCTACAAAAGAATGCCTAAAGCTTTTCCAATGCCCAAGCAACCATTTTGAGGGGGATTAATCTATTTTTATTTTTCCAATAGCATCAAAAACACCCTACCAAGTCCAATGCCTAACAATAAAATAAATTGATTTGCATCATTGAGAATTATTTACAATGCTCCTCTCATTCATAGAATATGAAGATCAATCACATTTTTATCATTTGGGGAAAATTTTCAAATCATTTGTAGGTTCAGTACAATTGGTTCTTCATCCAGAAGATTTCCCAATCTATTCCTTATGTCTTGGAGAATTTTTGTAATATTTTGAGATTCTATAGAGTGCCAATAAACAAAGAAATGACCAAAATGCAATATCAAATTAAGAAGCAGAGGAAATTGTGATTTTCTGAGAAGTATGCTTAGTTAAAATGTATGGTAAATGAAAATTTCAACTGCCAATAAATGGGTTTTTACCCAAAAGTGAAGATTTGTACTTGCCAGGTGAAATTACAATAGTAAAACCATTTTTACAAGTAGGGTAAAAAGTTACATAAGAATGCAAATAGAAAAGTAACAAAGGACATTTTAGTTGCAAGAATGAAAATAAAATAAGCAGGAAATTAATGAAAAAGAAGACATTCTTCAAATGCAAAGTTTGTTGTTGATCTGAGGGTTCAATCGGTGACAGGTGTCAAATAGAAATTTTATTTGAGAGTTCTTCTCTTCTTTAAAATATAATTTCTATCTCATTTGTAAAGGTTCTGAGTTTTTGAGAGGCTCTTAGATTTTAGGTTTTTGCCATGAGAGAAGCTATGCATTGTAATTGTTAAGTACTAAGGGAAAAGATCCATAGGTTGTAAATCCACATATTGTAATGCTCCTATAACTTGAATGCAAAGATATGAATACATATTGTTATGTAATTGTCTCCATGTCTGGGATCTGTAACATATTTTTGAATTGAAATAATAAAGTTATTGAGGTTCTTCAAACACATTTGTTGTTTGAGTTATTTGTTTGTTTTCTTTCCATTCAATGAGTGGTGTAAATGTTTGCAAATAGGTAATGAGGGTATTATATTTTTAGGTGGATTGCTAAGTAGAATTTCATGATAGGATTAAGTAGACATTTTTGTTATAATGTGATAGAAGTTTGTTGGTCATCAAGATTATGTTATAGTATTATGATATGATGTGTATGATATGCGACTATGTAGCCCAAGGAAGACAATAGTTTTGCACAGTTGTCTTTTCCCATCCTCATAAACAATCTTCAAATGCATTCAACTTATTAATGCTTTAGTTTTATATTTATTTTATATCTCCACTTCATTCCTATAATGAAATGAGAACAAGGGGTGTACCATTATTTGAGGAAGCCATACACTCTCTTGTTGTATTGTATGAAGTTTATCTCCTTTACACTATGTTGCACCATAGGTTGAATATTTGCATCCAGTGTCACATAAGATCACCCTCCTATGTTTTACAGAGCTTGAAGTGCAAGGGATAAAAGTGTAAAATCCATCTCCCATTTGTTGGCCACTAATCTTGAAATTATTGAGAATAAGGGTTGGATATCCTTTAGAGGATTTTTAGGGTTCAGTTGGAAAAAAAACCAACACATCTCACAATGAATCCTCCAGAGCCATCTGACTATAGTTCAAGATTCATTTCTATGAAAGAGAAGAACAACACCTGATAGGACCAAAAGGCTATGCCTTTCAAGTGACAAACTATAGAGTAGACCAAGAGTGGGGAAAGAGAATGCTCCTCTAAGATATCCAAGTCATCATGGCTCATCCAAAAGCAATTTCCTCATAGATCTATCATGAACTCACATCCATGTTCAAGTGAAAATATCCTCAAACTTCTTGTTGAGATCTCATCAAGAGTACCCATCTCAACATATTCTCTCATCTCAAGAGAAATACAACCTCACCTACATCTCCATGCATCCATGAGCACTAAAAATTGATCAAACCATGCTAAGCTCCAATGTGAACATCACACTCTCATGAAGCTCTCAAGCACATGACCAATGTACTCAAAACATAAAGAACTTTCCAAATCACTATCAAATTTCCAACTGCAGTCATGAACCTATCATGAAATCATGATCCAAATAGTATCATGCCAAAACTCTAATGTGTAATCAAGAATCTATCATGGCATAACACTAGAACCCATCCTCTCAATAGAGGATAACCATCTCCTCCAAGGAGACCACATGCTCCAAGTGAAAAAACCATATAATCAAGAGCAATGCAATATGCTAAAACTCAAAAATATACCATGACATACCAGCAACATACTCTAAACCAACATCACATGTTAGAGCATTATCGACACCCCAACCAAAGACTCCAAGAGTCCTCCATGGCTTTAAGGTATCACAAATCTTCAATCTCATGAATATGGCCATATCCATATAGTGTCCATGCAAATTCAAAGAACCCTTGTACAGCAATAGGATCTAAGAGCTCCTCCTACTAACATTTACAACACTAAAGAAGATCACCCATCACCAATTGATGAATCTACAATCTTTGAAAAAGACCCCACTAAACAATGATACTGAGCTCTCCAAGCATCATGACTGATCCATTTCCTAATCTGAATATCCTCTAATTCTACACACACACATGTCCATCTAAGAATAATATCAAGTGGCACAAAGATCTCCAAGGCAAGGAAATATACCATCACTATCACAACAACTCACACAAAATAATATATCCAAGTTATCCATGAAATCATGATAAAACATGCTACAAGTCCCCACAATCAACTATATAGGTACTCAACACCCATCCTCTCATCCCAATGCAACAAATTCCAATATACAAGTGACCACAGACAAGGTCAGCTAATGAAGTTTGCATCAACTCTAAATCAATCTCATGGATATAAATAATCCACATCCAATTCCTCCCACTGTAAGTAAATGGGTGATCAACCCATACAACTACATGACCTGTAGATATCAAACATTAAACATGCAAACCCATCATCACATTAGTAACATTTAAAACAATGATATCAAAGAAGATATCATGTAGCTTTCAAGACTCAAACACCAGTCACCAACATATCTAATTTGCAAAAAAATGTCACAACATGAGCACAATAGTCTAGGAACCTTTCGAGCATTCATGTAAATCTATAATTGTTTTCATCCAGAAAACTCAAAAATATGAACAAAACTTTTCCACATATCTACAAACCCACATATTTTAGAACATAGGAAATCTGTAAAACCTCCAGAGGAAATAGGTTGTCTGGAAGCTTAGAACAACTTCACAACCACTACTAAATGTAAAGAATTAATCAACATTTCCTCAACAAGAAGTTTGTGAACCTCCTCCCACCATGCATAAACCATGTGTACATAGTTGCAACTATCTTACATCCAAAATCATCCCGCGACCCAAAAATAGTTATCTATAGATCTACAAAACCACAAGTTTCTTGACCATGAAAAAACTACAAAACCATTGTATTTTCCAACACATGCAAATCCACATCCACTTAACATCTAGAAGACCCAAAGGTTAGAAAGCAATTATAATAGTCAATCCAAAACAATGGATTATCATGAATATGCACAATCATATTTTTTAACAAAAAATATGTAAAATCCTCATATCCAAAGAACATGAATCTGATTCATGAAAGTAAAAAGATCCATCAGGAAAGTAGAGGCACATAAACTCTAGGCTCATTTATAGGCCAATTCTACCACCACCATGTGCATGAATTTAGAGAGAGGTAAGCTATTCCAAAATCTTCTAGATCATCCAATGATCAACTCCATAGCCTAGATGCATTCAAGGATTATAAAATAGGGCCTTCCAATATTAAGAGCTAAACAAGCATTCAATACAAGCACAACACACCATGGTCACAACAACACAAGTATATCCATATCACCAGGAGGCCCATCTCAAACACCCAATATGAATACTCTGTTGCACACAACCACGAAGTGTAACCACACCCCATGCATCAAGATTATTCAGTTGTCTAACCGGGAGCTCTAGATCAACATCATTACAATCTAATCAACTCCACTTCTTTTTGTCTTAACCATCCTTATTTGTGCTTGCTATTTCTAGAAACTAAAAAACCTACAATTCCTTCACTTTCCAAAGGATTAACAATCACCCCATTCCTTTAGCTCAGATTCTCTCAATCCTCCAAGGCTAAGAAATCACTAGAATAAATACCCAAAATTTCAAACACCACATGCATCACCATGCAAGCACATGCAAGTGACATGCAAAGCCCATGCAAGTACATGTAACACACATGTAGGTACATGCAAGCCCATGCAAGTACATGCAACACACATACAAGTGCATGCAAGTACATGCAACACGCATGCAAATACATGCAACTTACATATATGCACATGCAAGAACATGTAAATCTGGAACTAAGCTTTAATACCAATTTGAAGGGAAAAAGTGGGCATCCCAGAAAGTGATCTAGGATCAGTATGTACCTTTAGTTGCATTCATTTAATTTAGAAACTTGAAAAGCATATACTACTATGTCTTAAAGAAAAAATCAACATATTTATTTTCCCATTGTTAATTCTTAAAGGAAAGATGTTGCAATTAAGTTTCAAATCTTTTTAGATCAAGTAGTTTCAACAACATTATAGGCACATAAAAGAAAACAAGAAGAATAAGAGAAAAGAGAAAAGAACACATATATTTACGGGGGGAAAACCCTTTCAAGTAAAAACCCCTACACTCCAAAACCACAAAGCCAATATATTATTCAATAACAAATAGAGTTAGAATACATTCTTTAGGCTCAAGGCCATTATAAGAGATTTACATCTTGTTCCATCTTTGACAAAATTCTGACAACATAAACCCTATGAATAACTCTTCTCACATAACTTCTCTAGCAAAACTCCTGTATTTATAGAGTATACAGTTCCTAAGATGGAATTTTCCTTAAACCCATGTTCCTACTTCCACAAAAGTAGGAACATGCCATAGTTAACTCAACATGCCTTGACACATGTCACCTCCATGCAACTCTGAGAATGTTTTACAAACTCCTTTCTCTAAATGAGCGCCCAAGTGACAAGTGTTACAATGGCGCACCTCCATGAAGTACCCACAAACAATAATGCTTCAAATAAGTGCCTAGGTAACAAGTGGCACTCCGTTGAGCTCCACACCTTGCATTTAGGATGTAACTGTTACCAATGGGTCTCACAAAGTGTTATGCCAACTATTATAGTTGGCAACTTAGGATATATCAATATTTGTACAATTATTTATCCCAAAAATTAATGCTAGGACTCAAAGGTTGAGACACCTTAATCCCAACAGGAACAAGTCAAAAAGCTACAAAAAGATTAGATAAAAAATATTGAACAATCAATATTTTTAAATAACAAGTGATCTGTCTATTACAATCCTTAGTATTCTCCTTGAGAAACTGGTTTTTATTAAAGGAATCTTCAAGACGCCTTTCTACATAGTTGATTAATAAAAAAAATCATCAAAACTCCAAGTTGAGAGACAAGTTAAGGGTTTGAAGAAACCTTCCTCATTGGTCAAAATTCATATGACTCCTAAGAATGTTGATAAAGATTCTAAGATTGAATTGGAGAATACATGTAATGAAATAGTCAAAAATAGTAAACTACTCCATTAAAGTGATTTATGTATTATCATAGTTAAATAATTACTAACAAATATCTACCATGTTTTAATGTTTCTAGACACATCTCATATGAAACAATCTAAACATAATTTGAAAGCTGACTTAATTGCTATGTCTACTAGAATCATGTCAAGAACATCCACTTATGTAATATTAAGATATTAAATCACTTAAAATGCCCTATAATGTTCAAAGGAATGTAACTAGTCTAAAAAAGATAATAAATTATGTAGCGGGAATGTTATAATTTTAGAGAGAATTTTGAAAAATAATTATTATAATGTGACAAGTTATGTACAAAAGATCTAGAGCTACCAATTTTTTTTAATGATTTATGTTTTCAATTTTTAACACGATATTTTTAGTTTTATTTTTTAATGATGTGATGTTTTTTTTTTTTAAATATTCATCAAAGTTTTTGAATAAATCGATTTTAATTGGAGAGGCTACAAATAGAGGACCTTATCTCTATTAACAAAGAAATTGAAACATAATATTATAAATATCCAGCCTATGACGATTTACCATTAAGGTACACACTCATACACAATATGAATCATCTTTGTTCTCTACCGTCATCATTACGTGTAAATTGAAAACCCTAAATGAATATGTTTTGTTTATCTCTTCAATATATCATATAAAACCTTACCTTGTATAAACAAGGTATAACTTTCTCCACCCACTTGATTATATTTATATTTATAGAAAACAATAACAAAAACACATACACAAAAGAAAAAGAGAAATCCTCCTATCTTAGCTACACTATTCAAGCCATTTTAATTTGTAGATAAAAAAGTGTTCGTGGTGAGCATTGGAACATGCCAATGGCTTAACATTAATCACATGAAGTAAAGGTAGGAAGGAGAATTGTGGATAAGAGAGGATAAGGCGTGTGTGGGGAGTGGAATGCATACGCACTGCATAACACATTCCCTCTGGAACAAATCCCCTCCACACTCCTCCACACCATTAACACACCCGCCTCCTTGATTTTTCTCTGAGCGAAAACAGCAATGGCGTCTCTGAGGCTTCCGGTGCCCATGGTGAAGGTGATGGCGGCTTCCAAGGTGCAAACGAAGGAACCAGAGAAGAAGAGCTTCATCGACTGGCTGGCAGGAAAACTTGAAAGAGAGCAGTTAGTGGAAACTGATCCCGTTCTGAAGAAGGTGGAAGGCACCATCAATGGCGCCGCCCGTCCCTTAGGAAAGACTACCTTGGTTGCCAAAAGGAAGGGCGTCTCACCGCCTTCTGAGCCTGAGAAAAAACCAGGCCTTTTTGGTGGTCTCTTTGGGAAGTGAGTCTCGTCTGCCAATCTTTGAACCTCTGGATAAAAATCTTCCTGCAATGTTCATTTTCTTCTTGTATTTCTCATAGTATGTATAATTTTGTTTCAAGCATCTGATAAATGAAATGGGTCAATGTATGGAATGACTACTGTTTATATTCTTCATGCTTTTCAAATAGATGCAGAGTATAATTTTGTCCAGATTTAGTTTGAAGTACTGTTATTGGTTTGATGGATTGCTTCAAGGATATTTGAGAATTGTATGTAAGTGGGGGATTGGAACTCTGCCAAAAACAAAAATTGGTATAGAAATAAAGTAATTAATAGATGAAGTAATGTAATGAATGAAAGGATTCTTAGGTTAAAAGGTTTGGTGTAATAGTTTAAGTATTGTTTATAAGTATAATTTGTGTCAAGTTTAAATTGGTAGAGTCAAAAAATAGTAAAATAAAAAAAATTATAAGTTTTGAATGAAAATTATGAGTATTTTGGGTTCTCAATGGATCATGAATGTTCTCTTCTCAAAAAAAAAAAAAAAGCGGAAAAATGTAAGAGCTTAGTTTGGATTTGATCTTATGCCTTTAGTTTTGTGTTCCTAGTTGGGATTGTCTTCCTTGGTGGACTTGTTTCCTTACGTCTCCTCTTGGAAGTTCCTGTTAGGCTTCTTCTCTAAGTGATGGCTGAAAATTATAGAAGGATAGGTTGATAGTCTAGTTAGGCTGTTTTTTTGCTACTCCCCTTGGTTCAAGGGTGTGCTTTATGTACTTGTTTTTATCATTACATATTAAAATCTGACTTACGAATATATATATATATATGAGTATTTTTAATAAAAATATATACTTTTATTTAAAGATTTATGTTTAGATGTAAAATATTTATATTTATGATATTAATTATGAAGAAAATTAGATTTTAACTCTTTTAATTGTTAAAAATAATTTAAGGAATTTTCTTATAATTGAAGATGTTATTAAAAAAAAATTAGATATTTCAAAAAATGAAATGGTAATAAAAAATTAATGATAAATAGGTATTCAATAATTTAAAATAATTATTAATATAAAATAAATATTAAAAAACTAGTTTATATTTAAAATTACAAATTTATTAAAAGTTTAATTATGCTTTGACTTATTAAAGTTGGATTGAAATACATGTAATTTGTAGGTGTGGATAATTTTTTGAATTATGTTTGCTATAATTTAATTTGTAAAGGTACTATTAGTGAGTAATATTGGATTGCATGAAACATGTGTTATAGAATAACTAGACCATATTGAATATGAGTACAATTATAATATTAATTATTAAAAAAAGAATTATATTAACATGTTTAGCATTTTTTTAAATAATGTAAATTTAATGAGGATCAAAATAAATTTAAACATATATAAGTTCGGATATAGATTATTATGTAGATTATGGTTAGTATTTGTTATTCTAAATTAAAAGACAGTCTATATATCCATCCTTTTATTAAGATAATTTTTTGGTTATTATTATGTCCACGAAATTTTACCATTAAATAGTGTTATAGTTTTAGAATGTGCATGTAATAAATAATGTAATAAAATTTTATATAGATTATTTCATTCTAATATTTTAAGTCTATTTAATTTTTAGAAGTAACAATTGGTTGTGGAAGGTGTAGGTGGATGAGGTGTATATTTTGATCTTATTGTTCAAGTTGTAATTTGTTATAGATTTTTTACTTCATTTGATCATTTCTTTTAATGTAATTTTGTGTTTAAATTATTTTTCTCCATTATAAATGGGTGATAATACAACATTGTGTTCCAAAAATCAATACTATTGAGCTACCAAAATTATCAATGTTCAAATTGTATCAATTATACCAAACAAACAATCAAGATTTCAAGCACAATGTAAAATTATAATTTGTGGCATTTTCCATGTAAATTCAATTTATACTTTAAAAAAATATATATCAATAAATGCTACCATTAGAGGGCACAAATTTTTATATTAATATCAAAATAGAGAAAAATATCTAACATGACCTTACACAAATCTCTATGCACATAACAAAAATTAAGAAGTAAAAAATAAACTTTAAGAAGGAGATGAGAATGACTAAGGATATGACAAAAAGCAAAACATACAAAAAGTCCAAATTGAATATTACATCATAAACAATAAACCCACCATAGATATATTTTGAAACATTACTAATAGTAGCTATATCACCCAAAAAAATTGGTGTATAATAAATTGTTACATATTAGACTTGTAACTAATCACCATTATTTCATTACAATTTTGCCCCTATAAAATGCAATTCTCACACCAAAAGAAAACACCTTCTAATAATCTCATGCCAATAATATATTCCTAGTCCACGCACATGACATATTGATCATTCTCCATAATCGAGAATTGAAGCCAAATTATTTTATTTTCTCTCACACTTGCAGTCATCAAGCCTATTTTTAAATCAAAGCCAATATCTCTTAAACCTTAATAAGTGAGAAATCATTTCTCAATGCTAAAGCTTCCATCAATAATTGTTGTAAATGTGTCACCCTAGAAAGAAAAATTAGGGTCCCTTTGACTTATTCAATGTCTATAGGATGGAAATCATTAATACATTTCTTAAGGGGGAAATAGAGAGCCAAAAATTCAATATATTTCTTGAATTGAGTAGGCATATAGGATAGATAATATTTAATCATCTCCTATCCTTGAAGAGGTCCCTGTTACTAATACCATTGCCACTCCTCCCCCGAAGAAAAATAAAATTGTGGTGTGTTTGGTTCAAGAAAGTGTGGCAATTGGGCTTGGTGAGCAGAAAGGTAAGAAGGGTAACACTACTGCAGCAAAGAAGAAAGGAAAGTCTCTTCTCCCGAGAGTTCTTCCGGTCTCCAAGGAAGGTAATTTGGATGAGGAAAAAGATTCTAAGGTAGATATTGTGGTGGGGGAAAGTTATGATTTAGGGGCAGAGCATTTGAGTGTGAGAAGATCTCACATACTGACGCGAAGCAAAAAAGAGGCCCCTTTTGACACTCTTTCTAGTGATTCAGATAGGTCTAGTGGCAGGGTTGAAGGAATCAAGGCTATTGAAAAGAGAAAGGACACATGACCCATTGAATACCTTAGTCACTTCTCAAAACTTAACCAAATGTTGCTCGAGGACTCCACTAATTCCTTGTACACTAGGGTTGGCATTGATACGAAGATCTAGAGCAAGGGAGACAAAGCGAATGTGCTCGGAGGGTTGCAGGAGCAGGTGTCTATGTTGAACCGGAGGTTAATTGTCTGGCTCATTTTTCCATCAAGATGATTCACAAGTCATTTCTCACTCTCTCAGATGTGATTAAGGAGGAGCTAAACAAGAACACCATGGATGAAGGCCCCAACTAGATTGGGGAAGATGTGTTAAACCTCCTGGTTAAGAAATGGGAGGGTTCAGACAATTGGCTTTTGGGTCTGTTCTTGGTTGTGTTTTTGATGTGTCTATGTTGTTAGTTGGTTGTATTTGCGTCTAGTTATTTGTTACTATATTCTTTTTGCTTTTTTTGGGTTGGTCGTTTTTGGCCCTTTGGGCTCCTCGTGTAAAGGGTATAGCACCCTGTAAATGTTGCTTATATAGTCAAAAACATTAAATCTTTCCTCTAGCTCTTGGAACTGTTCGTGGGAATATAGGGGTGGCCATAAACCCCTTTCACTTTCAACACATCTTCTAGCCCTAATAGATCTTTTTATTTAATTAATGTCACAACCATTATTTAGACTTTATCTCTATTACAAAGGAAATGTTATGACTTAGGCATGAAATGGGTGGAATTTTTTTAATTCACCTTTTCTAGCCATGAAATGTATACCTAGGAATAACCACCACTACCTCCAATACATTATTTTCTTTGAAATATGAATAATTTACATTTAAACAAATAAGAGTAATGGAACATAAGAAGGTCATTTATGTATTCTTATAATTTAGTTGTATGCCATTCATTTAACCTATTTGAAAAAATAATAAAATTTGAATACAATGTGAAGCAATAAGTATATCAATCCCAACTTAAAAATGAGAACCATCTATAAGAGTCCTTTGAATATGTCATCTTACAAAACCTAAACTCATCATGGTTAGTAATATATTTTATATCTGAGATTTATAATGTTGTTATAAATCCCAAGTGCCCCAAGGGATTGTATCCTATTGGGACATCTATCTCCCATTATTTTATTTATAATTAGCTCCTTTAGCTTATCATCTTCCATGTTAGGTTCTAGAATCAACAAGGTAATCAAAGGAGTGGCGAATAGCCAAATATTCTAACATGTTATAAAATTTATTAGCTTCTATATTGTAATGAAATTTTTGAAAATATATCATGGAATTCATTATATCCTAGACAATTTGGAGAAATATTTTTAGTCTATAATTATTCATGTCACTTTTTTAAAACATTGATGATAACCATGAAATATCCTTCAATAACCAAAAGCAACATGCTTAATTTGGAGGATACATTTATGCTCATAACCAAGGCTTGAGCTTCAACCTCATTATTAGTTTCATTTAGTATTTTCTTAGAAGTGGCACATAAGAAATTTGTGAACTAGATTGATAATTATACATATACCATTTGAAATTATTGGGTTACCTTTACAAGAACCATATAAAATTAATTTTAGAAAATTATATATGGAGTGATAATATTTAACTCTTAACCTATCCACTTGAAAAAAATTAACATTTATAGCCCAATGAGTGGGGGATTCAATTAAACTCCACCTTTTGAACAACAAGATGTTCCAAGAATAGAAGCTCATGCATTCTATGAATATTGCCAAAATTTTGACATCACTATTTCTAATAAAAAATTGATATATTATAATAGCAAATTGGACGCCAAATTCAAAATTTGTGCCACCCAAAAGTGAATTTTAATAAATTATCTTCCTGGGTGGGAAAATGAACGACTAGACTTTTGGTGCCAAAAAAAGGGGTAGTTACACTTTCCAAAATATTCTAAGGACATTATTGGTGTCAAATAAAAGGGTTGAACAGAGGTTATGGGAGGCAACTCCATTAGTGAATTTTATGGCTCAGAATAAAGATTTTATTACATAGTTGATTTTACTTGTAGTGAATCAATCCCATGTGGTTGTAGCATTGTAATTTCTAAATTTATAATTTTATTTTTTGAAAGTAATCAAAAGTGGATTGTTTTATGTCCTGCATTTTTTATGTTGATATTTATTGTTGTGTTTTGTGTGGATGTTGGGTGGATTATCCCCTCATCAATTCCTACCTTATTACACATCCACAAAAATTTAAAAATTCCAAGAAATTGGTCCAAAGCATGCCCATATTTACCCTAGCCTAAATCAAGATCATGTCCATGAACATAAAACCTTAGATCAAACACCACCATCCACCCCCATCCAAAAAATTTGATGTCCATGATAATCCTATGTTTGATCATGATATCTATGATAGTCCAATCTTTGATTATTATTTTTATTATTTCATTCAAGATGATTGCCTTCCATCTTATGATCCCCTCCCTTCCACTCTATCTCATGATTCATCTCTAAATCATGATCAAATTACACCTTCCACCCCATCTAATGATCCTATCCCCTCTCATGATCTCCTCCCTTCCTCTCCATGTTAATATCCTAATCCATCTCAAGATTCCAATATCCTTCCTAATCCCCCTCATAATCCCTCCCCAAGTCAAGATCAAAGATTTTTTTCATCTTCATTGATGAGTCCAGTTTATGACTCAATTTTGATAGAATTTTATTGTCTATTTGTCGTATTTGTCATAGACTTTGATGCTTGGATGTTGATCCTTTTATGATATTTCCTTAAAAACATAGACATTGGGCATAAGCTTATTTTTACAATCTTTAATGACATTGACATGCTATATGAACTATCTATGTTGATTTTACATGTGGATTAATGAATGCTACTTTAAGATAGTTACAGATATGCAATTGTTATGCATACTAATATTGTTGTGCAGATATAATTAGCAGCCTACAAAATTAAAGAAGATTCTTCTAGCTGGTCATTCGCCATAACGGTTAGCAAGGTGGTCATTCAAAGGTCAATAAAGAGAAGACTCTCGACAGTGGGAGATTCCTCATTAAAAATGAAGTTGTAACCACCTCGTAAATGGTCTTAATTGTCTATTGAGCGAACATAGGCATTACTATTATGCTAAATCCGCATTAAGGAAAATATTCCTAACCAGATTCCATGCATGCATAATCGCCTCTCCACTTTTTATGCTTTCCCTAAAGTGGCATCCTCTTAATCTATTAGAGTTGACCCCCTTGCTAGGTGATTAATTAGTAGATTTTCTTCCTATAAATAAGACTCGGATGCTCATTCAAAAGAGGTTGCTTGATCTGATGATGTACTCGTATTCTTAGTTTTTCAGTAATATAGTCATGATGCTCTATTGTATTTGTGTTTTCCAATGAATAAAATAAGTTTATAAGTTTGTGCATCTGAGTTTACATTTGTCTTAAAGGATACTCATCCAAGGGGGCCCACTTGGTGAGCATTCCATCCTTTAGCTTAGTTGTCACTTTTTGTTCAGTAATTAGTTAAAATCTGGCACTGACTGTTCTTGCAGCCACTAGAATTCTATTTTGTGACTGTTCCTGCAGCCAAATCAGACAGAGTAGTTTCTTGTTAGTTCACTTAGATTCTCATTTTTGTCATGCATTTCAGCCTAGTATAGTTGTTGGTTGATGCTCAGCACTTATGTTATTTCTTTCCAAGCAATTTACTTTTAGCATAATGTCTTTCTTAGCTATAGGATGAATATGGCTACTTTGGATCCTTAGTGCACATACTATGCTAACCCATTTCAAGTTCACATCCCTAGGTTGACAAGTTAAATGTACCTTCATGATGATTGAAATAGCTATTCAAATTAGATGTCCAATCTTTGAATCACAGCTGTAAGGGCTTAGTTGTTAGATCATTGTAGGAGGGCAACATTTTTGGCATTGTTGTCGAGGATGGTTTCAAACTAGGGAGTTCTTTGGAGTTATTGATAATTTTCTTGTTGTAATATTTTTGAAATTTGTTTCCAATATACCCCTCATTTAGGAAAGTAATGATCCGCTATTATTTTTCTAATTCTTTGTGTGAGCTAGTTGATAGTGAGTTGATATTTTATGCATAGAGGAAGGAGGAGAGATGCTCATGGGAGATTCCTTCCTAATAAGACTGATCCATTCCAACTAAATGATCATTCAAATCTTCTAAGAGAGGAAGACGAAGAAGATCCAAACCCCTTTTTTGATGCATTTCCTGATCTGACCAATTTTGAAATTTCCTCTAAAGACCAAAATTAGCTTGAAAACCCTTGTGCTTTGGAACTACAACAAGTAGACATGGGTGATGCAAATAGAAACAGACCTAACCAACCAGCTTTTCCTTTTCGCATTGCCCATCAGAACAAAGTTGACAATCTCAAAAATATCCTTGCTTCAGTCCTTCTTAAGTTTTATGGACTTGTCATAGAAGATCCTAATACATTCTTGTTCGAGTTTGATATACTCGGCAGGAGTTATGACTATACCACTGATGCCTATAGGCTTAAGCTATTTCCTACCACCTTGAAAGAGGCTGCATTAAGATGGTTCATGAGCCTAGGCAGAAATACTGTGGAGACTTGGGAGGACATGAAGACGAAGTTCCTTGAGAAATACAAGGAATATTATAGGGGCAGTGACATGAGAGGAGATGACATTTTCAGGATGCAGCAAAAGGAAGATGAGAGCCTAGAGGATTACATTGCAAGGTTTTTGTTTTGTATGCAGAAATCTCCACACCATACACTTAATGAAGAATCACAAAAGTTTCTTTTCCTGAGAGGAATTAATGACAGTTGTACTGATGCCTTAGACCTCATGGGAGGAGGAGATATCACCCAAGTTCCTTGGGAGGAAATCAAGAAGATATGTCAGAAATCTTCTATGACAGCTTCAAAGAAAGGGAGAGCTTACCAATCCCCTATGGATAATTCATCTACTAATCTAGTTTCAAGAATGGAGATTACTCACTCATTGGAAGACTTCAAGCAAGACATTATAAACAATCTAGCTACTCAGTTGGGCACACTTCAAGCCAAGAAGAAACAAGAGGAGGCAGAGGCAATGTTGGCAGAGTATTGCCCCCATTGCAGACAAAAGAAGAAGGACTGTAGGTGTAAGATGGTAGCTAATCTTGAAAATAAGTAGATTCCACCCGAGTTCAAGCCAATCCAGGGTGAATATGACTAGGTCTAATATATTGCATAGAGAAATCCATGGGCTCCAAGACAAGGTATGCCACTAGATCCACTATCTTTTGTTGGGCCTTATTTTAATTCTTATGCATCGAGTAACCAATGGAAACCCCCATATCCATCCAATTATGGAGGATATCTACCACTGTCTTGGAGTAACCCTCCAAATTTCTTGCCTAATTACCAAAACTCTCCACCCCAGTGGCAACAACCTTAGGGGAATTGGCAGTAGTTTCAAGGAAGTTGTTAGCCACCTCCAGGAAATTGGCAGCAAACATCTCAATGGAGGGGAGGACAGAAATGGCCAAACCAAACAAATAGTTACATGCATCCACCTTCTCAGCCCCAACAACCTACTATCATGCCTCCTCCTACTAGCTTAAGTTCAAATGCACCTAAACCTACTCAGTTACTAGCTCAGCCCACACCCAACCCAAATAACAAACCACAATAGCAACCAGTTTACTTTGTTGATCTAAATCAATTCCCTACATATGTTGTGAGTGTAAGTGACATCCATTTGTGTTCAGGAACTACCTTGCCAGCTCCTTCTACACCCATCATCACTAAGCTTCCTATAGAAGAAGAGGAGCACCTAAATGTCCCCATTTAGCCAAACATACCTAAAAATCCTGAACCAATTCTAGTCAAGCAGACTGAACAAGAACCACCATTTCCTCAAAGGTTGGAGATTGTGAAACAAGAGGAAGAAAAGGAAGAAACAACCTTTGACATTCTAAACCAGCTAAAACATGTGTCAAGATACCCCTATTTTAGGCCATAAAATATGTTCCAATTTATGGCAAGGCAATTAAGGAAGCATGCCTTAAAAATCTAGGCAGGAAGAAGAAAGACCCCACTACAATTCATGTGGTGGGATAGTTGGCTGACATCATGCTTGGGAAAGTGACTGTTCCCAAATATAATGATCCAGGGAGTCCTATGGTAGGAGTTGTTATAAATGGGATCTAGATAAAGAATGCTTTGCTTGACTTGGGAGCAGCAATAAATGTAATGACCAAGGATATCCTACAGCAACTAAATGTTGCAAGCATGAGACCTACTCCTACTATCCTACAGCTTGTTGATAGTTCAACTATTAAACCTAATGGTATAGTGGAGGACCTTGTGGTAACTCTAGACTCATGGGTGTACCCAGCAGATTTCATGATTCTTTCTCCTAAAGATACACTAGGCGAGTACCATATCATTCTAGGAAAACCATGGTTAGCAATAGTAGATATTGGATGTAGGATAGGAGACATGACAATTTATGATGGAAAGAGCACCAAAAAGCTTGTTCTCTACCCTCCTGCTCAGCCATCCCACGATATGGATAGTTCCATATGGCCACATGTTGGTGAAGAGGCCAGGGAAGTTAATTTTGTGGCAAAACTTATGATGTTAGGAAGAAGCTCTTTCATGTAGCTTCAATATGAAGATGAAGTATTGTCTAACATAATTCAAAATCATTGTGAAGTAGAGGAAGCATCATCCTCTCATTCTGTTACTCCAGTCAAGACACTTCTACCTACTCTTCCTGCAGTCGCTCTTCCTACAACAATAAGTATGTCTCATACATTGTTGCCATATGAACTCAAGGTACCATGCATTAGTGAAACAGTTATGGTAGAGATAACTACACAAGTGCAAGTGATAGAAGGAAAGTATCTAAATATCAACAGCAAATTGAGTGAAGAACAGTAGTTGTCATTGAAAAACTTATTGAAGACCCACCAGCATGCATTTGTATGGGACTATCATGATATGAGGGGATTGGACCCTAAGCTTTGCACTCATAGGATTTACATCAAAAATGATTGTACCCCAGTGAGGCAGCCACAAAGAAGAATTAACCCTGCATTGAGAGAAATTGTCAAAGGGGAACTACAGAAATTGCTAGATGCGGGATTTATCTACCCCATCTTAGATAGTCAGTGGGTGTCTCCATTGGTGATTTTTCCCAAAAGGGGAGGAAAGTGGTGAGTTTGTGTTGACTATTGGGAACTCAATGCTGCCACCAAAAAGGACCATTTTCCCCTACCTTTCATAGATCAAGTTCTAGATTCACTTGTAGGAAAGTAGTACTTTTTTTTTCTAAATGGATTTAGTGGCTATAACCAGATCCAAATTGCACCTAAGGACCAAGAGAAGACCACCTTCACCTGTCCATGGGGGACTTATTCCTACTTAGTCCTTCCATTTGGATTATGCAATGAACCTGCAACTTTTCAAAGGGAAGTCATTAGCATATTCTCATACATTTCTCATGATTGCATGGAAATTTATATGGATGATTTTACCACCTATGGTGTTGATTTCAATGAAGCATTGGAGAATTTCAGGAGAGTCCTATAGAGATGTGAAGACCACAATCTATCTCTAAATAGTGAAAAGTGCTTCATGATGATGCAAGAAGGTGTAGTACTTGGCCACTACATCTCTCACAAAGGAATTCAAGTAGATCCTGCAAAGATTGAGGTGATCACAAATCTGCCTACACCTGTAAAACAAAAAGATGTTAGGAGTTTCTTGGGCCATGCAATCTACTATAGGTGTTTCATCAAGGATTTTAGCAAAATAGCAACACCATTGTATACCCTTCTCCCTAAAGATGTTGAGTTTTAGTGGACTAAAGATTGTGACAAGGTATTTTCTGATTTGAAGGCAGCTTTGACTCATGCTCTTGTACGCAAAGGTCCCAAATGGGAGCTTCCTTTCCACATCCATATAGATGCATCAAACTATTCCATAGGAGTATTCTTAAGGTAGAAAGAAGGTGCTATTGAAAATTTTATTTATTTTTTCAACAAAAACTTTCAAGGAGCTAAATTCAATTATACAATAATAGAAAAAGAAATGTTGGAAGAATCTATGCCCTCAATAAATCCAGGCACTACATAACAGGTTATCAAATCTTTGTGCACACTGACCATGTAGCCATTAGGTATCTCATGAATAAACCTCTGATATCAGGTAGGTTAGCAAGATGGTTATTGTTGATGCAGGAGTTTTACATAACCATTGTAGATAAATTAGGGAAGGCCAATGTTGTTGCAGACTTTCTTTCACAGTTGACTATATCAGAGGATAATCATGTCATAGATGAATCTTTCCCTAATGAGCACTTATTTTACATTAGTGTGCAAACACACTGGTATGCTGACATGGCTAACTATTTGATCACAAGGAGAGTTCCTCCTCAATTCTCTCCAAAAGAGAGAAGGGTGCTCATTAAAAAATCATTTCCTTTTTCATGGATTACAGGATGTTTGTTCTACACTAGACCATACCATGTCATGAGGAGACGTGTGAGGGAAGATGAGACATATGATATTCTACATGCATGCCACAATGAACCATGTGGAGGAAATTTTGTAGCCAAGAGGACAACAATGAAGATTCTGAATATAGGATATTACTGGCCAACACTCCACAAGGATGCAGGGAGATATACAAGAAAGTGTGATTAGATGCCAAAGGATGGGCAGGCCCACCAAATCTAATGAGATGCCCCTTTACCCTCAGGTAGTAATCACTCCATTTGACAAGTGGTGATTAGATTTTGTAGGCCCCATTGATCCTCCATCCAATGGTAAGTCCTATATCTTAGTATGCACTAATTGTGTAACGAAGTGGGCAGAAGTTAAGGCCATGAAGCATGCAAGAGATAATAAGGTTGCAGAATTTCTTTATGTGGAAATTTTTACCAGGTATGAGGTTCCAAGAGAGATAGTGACTCACCAAGAGGCTCAATTCACATCAACCCTTGTTGTATCACTCATCAATGAGTACAACATAAGGCATAGGAAGTCTACTCCTTATCACCCCCAGGCCAATGGAAAATTTGAGGTGACTAACAAGGAAATTGAAGCCATTCTAACCAAAATGGTGGCTATTCATAAAAAGGATTGGACAAATAGGCTACTAGAATTTGTCTAGGCCTATAGGGAAACCTGGAAAACAACTACAGGCTTCACACCATTCGAGTTGTTGTATGGAAAGACAGCTATGATGCCCATTGAATTTGAGCATAAAACTAGTCTTAGGACTACAATAGACTTGGGGATGGACATCTCTGAGGCACAAAGGGAAAGAATCATGCAACTCAATGTGTTGGATGAAATGAGGAAGGAAACCTTGCATCATACAGAGGTAGTGTAGAATTAGAGACTCAAGTGGCATGATAAATTCATCAAGGATAAGAAATTCCAACCAGGAGATTGGGCCCTGCTCTACGACTCAAGGTATCAGGATAATGTAGAAAATTGCAGACAAGGTGGCTAGGACCATATGAGGTTGTTGAAGTCTTCCCCAATGGTGTTGTTTAGCTCACTACTATTGACCCAGTTATATTTAAGCTTCTTTTCAATGGTCATCACCTCAGATTATATCACAAGTCAACTTCCAAGGAGGACTTCCTACAGCAATTCACTCAACATGCAACACCCAAACTTCCTATAGTTGAAGGAAGTAGACCTATTGTCCCTCCTCCTGGATAACTCAAGTATGTAACTTGTCATAATAAATACTTCCACTTTTGTGGGAGTCCACTTCTTCACCTATCCACCTATCCATCTCCACCTTTCTCTCTCTTTCATCATGCCTCCATAATTTCACTTCATTTCATCATCACTTCACTCCATTCCACTCCACTTTCATTAATTGTTCAACTATCCTCTTAAAAGGTGACCAGTACTTTCTCCATAATCTTTGTAACAAATCTTCCAAGAATCCAAGTATGTATGCATCAAGTTGTTATCTCTTAATTGTCTTTTAGTACATTCATTTAATTGTTGTAAATTAATATAGACATTCTCCATAGCATGTCATTATTCCCTACCCTATCAAATTTTCATAACTCTCACGCATGTGAGGACACATGCTCAAATTTAGGTTTTTTTTGGGGGGGGAGTGTGAATATTATGTCCATGTGTTTGTCCATGTTGGCTCACATCAGCAAAGTTTAAATTGATTCGATTCAAATTCTGAATGAGATGACGGCTCACATGTGTGAGGTGATATCAACTACCACCATTTTTCTTGATCATAGCCTCCATTGCTCCTGTCATAATATTAAGCCAAAAAATGGTAAAACGCAGACAACACTGGAGTTGGAAATTTCACAACATTGCAGGAAGGAGAAGATTAGCTTTCAGACGAAGATTACAAGAAGAGAAACTTTGCAGAGAAATTGTTTGATTGCATACAACTGAACAATGGGAGGTGGGTTAATCAGAAACAAACCCATGGTTCATGATGCATTACTATAGGATGCACCTTCATAGGCTGAGTTCAGGAAGCTCCAATGAGGCAAGTAAATGTTGAGGAAAAGGACATATTTGAGGAGGCAGCAAACATAACGCTAGCAGATCTTGTTGATATCGTTGAACGAGTTGAAACTCAAGAGTTTGAGGAGAATTAGGAACTCCTGTAGCAAGAGCAGAAGCAAGAGTTCCTACAGCAAGAACAAGAACAAGAGGCCCTGCAACCAGAACTGGGAGAACAATTAGTACCCTTGCAACTAGAATTGGTTGAACAAACAGAAACCCTACAACTGGAGTCACATGAAGAGCAAGCAACAGTGCTAGGAAAAATTCTGGTAGGAATACAAAGGCCTTCTGATTTTTCAATGCACATGGTAGCTATGAATTTATGGAAAGAGATGCAAAGAAGGGAAGAAGAATGGAAAGAGGAGAAACGTAGGCTGAAGAATGAAATTCAAAAGAGAGATGAGGAGATTGAAGATAAGGATGTGGAAATTTCTACTTTAAAGAAGAAGGTGGACAATATGACAGCCTTAGTACCTCAAATATTAGAATGCAGGACTCCTCCAAGGGTCTATGCCCTGTATCTAAAAGAGAAGCATCTTTCTTGTAAACTAGCAAGGATTATTTGAGGTTTGAATCCTTCTATTGAAACTCCTCTTGAATATTTCAATGCTTATTGGATTGCTCCTCCTGAAATGAAGAATTTGTTGTGTGAATTCTACTTACATAATTATGTCGTGGCCCAAGACCATGATTGAAATCCATTGTTGTATGTTGGGGATGTCCAATTAAGGGCATTCATGTCTTAGATACAGAATGAGATTAGTTGGGGAAAATAGTTCAGGACTTATAGGCAAATTGAATCCAACACTCCCCTATCCATTAGGGCTGAATCTAGGAATCCAGGAGACATTTTCATGGATTGGCACAAAATTCTTTATAGACCAAGCTATGGTAGTAGGATCCTGCCTGAGAGAGAAGCAGTTTATAAGGAATATGAGGAGGTAGCCAAAACCAAAGGAGAATATGTGATGGGATACCTGTCACAAAGGTGGAACAGCTTAACTGATGAGTTAAAACAAGTTGAGCCTCACTCTATGTAGAACTATGTTGCAACACTTAAGAGAGTTGATATCTATATGCAGATTGGAAGGAAAAAAAAAATTGGCTTCCACTGAGTTTTCAGCCACCCATCCTATTGTGGCTTGTGCCAAATTTTAGATATTACTAGTATGATATAGTTGCAGAGAGACAAAGATGGAGCAGATTGGAAAAACAACAAGGTTTCTATTGGGATCCTAATTCAAAACCTGCATGAACAGATGTAGGGCAGCTGGTAGTTGCAAACTTCAAGGCATTAACAAAGCAAAGGAACAACCCTTCTTCTTTTGCTGGAGGACCAGAAAAGTTTTAGGTTGGGGGGAGTGATGAGTCCAGTTTATGACTCAATTTGAATAGAAGTTTATTGTCTATTTTCCGTAGTTGTCATAGAATTTGATGCTTGGATGTTGATTTTTTTATGATATTTCCTTAAAACCATAGACATTGGGCATAAGCTTATTTTTACTTTTACAATCTTTAATGACATTGACATGCTATATGAACTATCTATGTTGATTTTACATGTGGATTAATGAATGCTACTTTAAGATAGTTACAGATATGCAATTGTTGTGCATACTGATATTGTTATGCAGATATAATTAGCAGCCTACAAAATTAAAGAAGATTATGCCAGCCAGTCATTCACCATAACAGTCAACAAGGTGGTCATTCAAAGGTCAATAAAGAGAAGACTCTCAATGGCAGGGGATTCCTCATTCAAATCAAAGTTGTAACTACCCTGTAAATTTCTTAATTGTTTGTTGAGCAAATATAGGCATTACTGTTGTGCTAAATCTGCGTTAAGGAAAATATGCCTGACCAGATTCCATGCATGTGTAATAGCCTCTCCACTTGTTATGCTTTCCCTAAAGTGGCGTCCTCCTAATACGTTTGAGTTGATCACCTTACTCGGTGATTAGTTAGTATATTTTCTTCCTATAAATAAGACTCGGATGCTCCTTCAAAAGAGGTTGCTTGATCTGATGATGTACTCACATTCTTAGTTTTTCAGTAATACAGTCATGATGCTCTATTGTATTTGTGTTTTCCAATGAATAAAATGAGTTTATAAGTTTGTGCATCTAAGTTTACATTTGTCTTAAGGGATACTCATCCAAGGGGGCCCACTTGGTGAGTATTCCATCCTTTAGCTTAGTTGTTACTTTTTGTTTAGTAATTAGTTAAAAATATGGCACTGATTGTTCTTGCAGCCACTAGAATTCTATTCTATGATTGTTCTTGCAACCAAAGTAGACAAATTATTTTCATGTTTGTTCGCTCAGATTCTCATTTGTCATGCATTTCAGCCTAGTATAGTTGTTGGTTGATGTTCAGCACTTATGTTATTTCTTTCCAAGCAATTTACTTTCAGCATTGTGTCTTTCTTAGTTGTAGGATGAATATGGCTACTTTGGATCCTTAGTTGACATATTGTGCTGACCCATTTCAAGTTCACATCCCTGGGTTGACAAGTTAAATGCACCTTCATGATGATTGAAATAGCTATTTAGATTAGATGTGCAATCTCTGAATCACAGTTGTAAGGGTTGAATCATAGTTGTAAGGGCTTAGTTGTTAGATCATTGTAGGAGGCCAACATCCATGTCATTATCCTAATCCTCCACAAGACCCCATCACCCCTAGCCAAACTATCCATGAACCCCACACTTATCAAATAGATTATTTCACCTTCATCCAATTTTATTTCCTGCAAGAATTTATCATTCCTTCCATGTCATAGCCTCCTCAAAAATTACTTGCATCTTTTTTCCAAGATAATAAGTATCCCATTGGCAAATAGATTGTTTTAACTATGCATTATCAAGGCAAAGGGTTAGTCATCCATGAGCAAGGAATATTAGAACCCATCCAAATCCAATAAAATCCTAATTTTCATGGCCTTCGCTATCAATCTCAAGACGTTGATACTCCTCCACAAACCCACTTAATTCCAAACATTCATATCATCCATCCACTAAATCCATCTTGGGTTCTTTTATTCCCAAGAATATTCCTTCATCCCTTCCATCCATTTTAGGCTTCTATGTCCCAAAACATAAACTATCATCCCTTCCATTCAATTTGGGTCCTTACATTCCACCTCCTATCACCCCTAAATCAAAATCATTTCATCTTATGATAAATCAAGATCAAAAAAGGTACATATCCTTGAAACCATTTCAACATCCTACATACATTAAACAATCCATAATATCTTCGTATCATTCCTCTCCATCCACCATTGGAATAAATTTGGATGCCAAACATAAAATACATAAATCCAAAAATCCGCATACATCCAGGGATCAACATGTCTCATCAAAAATACATGCCAAAACAAAGAAATGTATGATCCAAAATAAAAAATATAAATCCAAAAGTCCACAAAGGCCCACTAAGAAAAAATCAAAGTCAAAAACCATGTGGATTCCCAAATTACTCGTAGAAGCAAGGCATCCAAGAGAACAATAAAATTGGTATTCAAATATACTTTGAGCCAAAAGATTCCACCACTCAATCTAAAAAATATATCATCTTCCAAATCAATTTTGGGCCCTTATACCCCAAAATCCACATCCACTCCTCCATCTAAATCTCAAAATCCAAAATCCACTTCTCCTCCACAACTCCACTACCCCTCAAGGTGTGCTCCAATGTTGATCTTTCCAAAATTTCTATAAACTCATCCAAACATCTTCCAAAACTCCATACATAATACAAAATTTATCCCCCAACATCCCCCTTTAATCCAAACCTTTGCATAAATCCTTATTTTTCTATTATGTCATCATTCTACCAACATCTATGAGAAAACTTACAATTTCCATGGTTCATTGTAGCACTTCTTCAAGGGATATCATACATGGAACTACATGTTGGAATTTTGGGGAGTTTGCTAGTTTACAATGTTGTCATTGATGGCAACCCATGTCATCCCTCCAGTCCACAGATCTAGATATAATCATACCGGCATATTAAGTACAAAACAGGGTATTATCAGAACAGTAAATGGAGATCAGGGCATTCAGTCAGTAAATTGCTTCACTGAATCATCATTTTGGGTTGCGGATCTCAGATGAAGCATGTTATGCATCTACTATACCTTTTTGATGAGTTTTTGTGATGGTGCATCAATCGAAGTGAAAGCTTGGAGGTCCAATAGGATAATTTCCTATTGATCAGTGCATAAAGGCTGACATGATGCATTGTAGCATGTGCGGATGTATAAAGAAGTGTTTGTGTGGTTTCTTTTGTGCTTGGACTTTTTTTTTGGGTTCCAACTAAGCTGTAGCAAAATTTGGAAGATACACATTAAGCATCATTAGAGAATTGAGCTGATTAAGTAATAAATATTTTATATTCGGTTAAAACACATTTGGTTGAAGCCAACACAAAGCGACTATTGATTCTTGGTAGCGGATATATATATGAGTTCAGTAAATTTATTTTGGTATGAATGAATGGTATGAATGTGCAGGTATGTGTGTGTGTATGAGTAGTGGTTGGTGAGTTTCGTATGTTTTGATGTGAGTAGAGCAAAGTAGAGCAGAACAAAGCTTAAGTTTTGAATCTGACAGAAGGTCAAGATATTGTTTTTAGAGCTGAATTGGAACTGTAACCAGGAATTTGTAAATGTTATTTTATCAGTTCATCTTTTGTTGTAATACAAACTTTATGTAAGGCAGTGAGCCTGAATGCAAGTGTATTCCTTTTTATCTTTCATACTTTTAATAGAGTATACATTTGTGGATTGACCTCCACCGTGGTTTCTCCCCTAACAGGGTTTTCCACGTAAAAATATTGGTGCCATGGTGTTATGAATGTTTTCTTCTTGTGGATGCATCTTTACTTTTGTTCATGCACTATGAATGGTTTAAGATCTAGTTTATGATTTATGTTTTGTTGAACACTTATTCACCCCCCTCTCAGTGTTCCTTGATTCCAACAATTGGTATTAGAGCCAAGTTCCTTTGAAGAAGTTTAACAGCTTGAGGTGGATCTTGATGCAATGGATGTAATCTTGAACAACAACTCTTGGTGGCACTTGAAGATCTGGATCAGTCTGAAGCAGAATTCTTGGAATACAAATCAAATCTTACAAATATTGAAAAATCCATTCAGTCATTGAAGGATAAAATCAATGAATCAAGAGAAAGAGGAAGGGGCTATGTGATCAGCTGAATCAGAAAGAAAAATGCATGGAAGATGCTCATCTAAATGAAACCCTGAAAGAATTAACTGGAGAACGTGAAAATCTTGCTAGAAACAATGCTACTTTGAAGCTTGAGATGCAATATATGGTAATGAGGATGACTAAGGAGATTGAAGAAAGAAAGAAGAATGAGGAGAATTTGGTTGTCCTTAAAAGAGAAATCTGAAGAATGCAGTTTTGCTAATAGTAGATTCATTTAGCTTGAGATTGAACTGTAGCAATCCAGAGATCATAAACAAGAACTTGAAAGATAGATAATTGTTCTCAGAAGTGAAATTTCTACTGCTAATGAATATAAAGAAAAGTATAAGATCAATTCTACTAAGCTTGATGAACTGACTAATGGATAGAAGGATGCAAATGACAGAAGAGGTCTTGGATATGAAAAGGGAGAAAGCTTTGGATTTGAAGAGAAGGATTTTAAGAAAGGAACTCAAATGAACAAAGGTAGAAGACATCCGGTAAGGCAGCCTAATGCTCATAAGCTCAATGGTCAGTGCTTTGTTTGTAAAAGATTCGGTCATATGGCATCACAGTGTAGAAGCAAAGTAAATCCAAGAAGTCCATCATTTTCCGGTCAGTGTCTAAGCTGTAACAAGTTTGGACACAAGTCAATTGAGTATAGAAGCAAGTTTGTCAGTATGAGGAATACTAAATGTTCCACCTACAGAAGGCTTGGGCACATTGCTAAACAATGTAGATCTAAAGAAAATCAATGGAAAGATGGAATGAAACAAATAAATCCTGTGTGCTATCATTGCAACAAATTCGGGCATATTGCAAGATTCTGTCAGAACATAAATATGGATAGGGGAGGTCTAGTATATAGGAGCAAAACTTCTCAGAAGAATGATAAAGGAAAAGAAAAAGTAATTGTGGGAGAGATAAGGGATCAGATGAAGAAAACATGGGTAAAAATGAGTGATTCTGAAGAAATAAGTAAGTCTACACCAGAATCCGCTTCTGGTAATTCCTTTGAGAATTGATCTCAGGCCTAGGGGGAGATATTCAAGAAAATCCTTTGTCCCCCTCCTGTCGGATGTTGGCACCGGGATGCAAGATCTTGTCA
>VDFB02274714.1:2539172-2551771 GCA_007258455.2 Sequoia sempervirens
GTTGAATCCTCTGTTGTGTCTATCAGGAGCCACCAAAATTGAAATAATGGCTGCAACGATCAATTTGAAAGTGGGCACATGACCTTTATACATCTCGAGGTCAACCTGTGATGTCACCAAGGCAATGTCCTCAAGCACCATCACCTCGTGACAGGCATAAAATTTGGCATCAACATCATAGATCACGTGATCACCATGTATTGGAAAACATGAAATACACCATACATCCTCCAAGGTCACGATCGTCTCACCTATTAGAAGGTGGAACGACAAAGTCTCACTGTACCATCTCTCACATAGAGTAGTCATCATAGCTAAATGTGTCTAGATGACAGGTGCATATGCAATGTACCAAAGCCCAATCTCTCCCATGTGCTCCTGGCGTAACTTTATCAAATCACCAAGTCTCTCCAACATGGTGGGTTTGTGCTCGTGTGACATCAATGGTGGAATGACCTCCTACACCCACGAAGCGCACAGCGTCAGGAAATCGAGGAAATTTGACTCAATTTGGAATTTTCAGCTCAAAAATCACAATAGCGTTGCTATATTCAAATTTCAAATTGCAACGCCCGAAAGCATTTCAAATTGAAAATCGCAACATGTGTCACCAAATCTATTCGCGTCACATTTTAATCTTTGGAAAACCCTAACCCTAATTTCTAAATCGGCAGATGCATTGCTATATAAGCATTCGTCACAATTTAAAATTAGAAACCCTAATTTTAAATCACAAATAGCGTCACCATATACATATGTGTCACTATATTTCATTTCATCATCACTGATTTCAAAATGGGCATCGCTATATAGCGATGCCACTAAAGTTTAAACTTTAAAGCGCAATAAATGCATCAAAAAGTTAAATTTCAAATCAAGTTTTGAGTTATGTATCGGTGATCTTGTGCCTGGAAGTCGCCGATACTCTTGAACTCAGTCAGATATGTGCTTGGGAAGCTCTCATCGTGCCATTTCTTCAGAGGGTCAGAGCTCAAAATAGCAAGAATCTCTAAGTGTGAATGCACAAATGAATTGAAAGCGACCCTTCTTGACCTATTTATGCTAGAAAATTAGGGTTTTTTGCCCTAATTTCACCTTCAAGTTAGGGTTTATCATCATTTTCACCAATTTTTCCAATTGGAACCTAATTTTGCATCATTTTTTGCATTTTTGGCATAATTCTTGCATCCCAGAGCCTTTCTAGACCCCTAGGGTAGCTTTTAACCTTTATCGAGAAATCAACCCAAAATTCAAAATTTTCACATGATTTCTTGAGGGGGCAGGGAATCACCTTTATCCTTCCACTGGGGCATCTGGAAAAAAATTAGAAAATTTTTATTTTTTATTTAGCGGTTTTTAATCGGCGTTATTCTTTCAGCAAAGCGGTAGGTACCTAAGCTTCAAGAGGGGCAAAATGTAGACATTAAAAATGTCCTAAATGATATCATACACTCAAAACAAGTTTACTAATATCATTTCCTCTTTAAACCCATCCTCTTTTTGCTTAATTAATTAAATTAACCTAGCTAATTTAATTAATTGCATCATTTTTGTCCATTAACCTAATTTCATTAAATCAAATTAATTCATCCCCTTCACACTAACATTTTATCCATTAAATTAAATAAATCAAAACATTTAATTTAATTCCCTAAATCATCTTATTTAATTAAATAGCCTAAGTTATTTAATTAAATATCATTTCATCTCTCCCCATTCATTAAATTATTTAATTTAGTGAAACACTATTCCTCCAAATCCCCTAATTGCATGATTAAACCTTGTTTAATTAGCAATTAAACAATTCCTCTAAAAGGATGGAATATTCCTTATCCCTCTTTGCACAATTAAAATTTCTTTTAATTTGCAAAATGCCTTTATCCTCACCCAAATGAATATTCCAAAGGAATATTCATTCCTCCATCATTTGAAAAGGGATATTTTCATAGCTTCTAATGCAAGTTTAACCTTTAACTTTAAGAAGTACCTTGACCTATGTGTGCAGTCAAAAGTGTGTTTGTTTGAAACAAATGTGAGCCCTTGATTAAATCTCATCATGCATTCTCATCCATTGATGACAATCCATGATCCATGCCTCTTCTCCCTTTCATCTTGACCATTGATTGATCTTTTTAATCTCAACCCTCCATTTATCATTTGCTCTCCTATAAATAAACACTATTTGGAGACAAATGGATCCATCTTTCAATTGTAAACTTATGTTGTTGAACCCATTGGCATCCACACTCACAATTTACTCACTTTTAGCTTGTTTTTAGTTTATCTCTAATTGCATAATGGCTTAAAGTGTCCATTAATGGATTCCATGCATCCATCTTAGTTTGTATATAAATTAGGGTTTCCATCTTTTAGCTTAGAATTAGCTTAGATTAACTTAGCAATTGCATAATTAGTTCATTTTTAGCATAAAATCAGGTTAACTTAGCTTGCATCATGTTTAATTTAGCATAAATCAGGTTTTCATCCATTTATCACAATGATTTCATCAATTCTCTTCCATAGAATTGATTCAAACAAGCTCACAAATGACAGGATTAGGAAGGGTCATTGTTCCACATCAACACAACACCAATTCCAAAACATGATAAGTTTCAAATGGGTTAGAGTAGGAATTTAACTATTTTCATAGTTTGTAACTTTTAGTTTAAATAAATGCTTAGTTTAACTTTCAATTTGAATGATTTTTTTGTTGAGATTGGTATGAGTAGCTCCATTATGCTTTGATTCATCATGGATCAAGCATAATTTTTTCAATAGTGGGAATCCTCATCTCACAGTAGGCCTTACTAAAACATCAATAATAATTGACTTCATATCCCATTACTTATTCAGAGATCTAACCTCATTTGCAAGGCCCCACACCTTGATGTTAGTTCCATTATATCACTGGAATGTTGAATTCCTTGATCAACAGAGTGCAATTCCAAGTGACAATAGTTTCTAACAAGCTTGGTGCAACTAGAAGAAATTTCATTTCACCATTGTTGAGGTAGTGGTACTGCTCTCAATGATTCGGCCTTGAAGAGGCACACAAGCAAGGTACCTAGTGACTTTGCACTCAAAGAAAGATTCTACATCAAATTTGGTGACTCTTCTAGAGAGAACTCTTGATTACAAAGCAGACCTGTGCATTCAAGCCAAGAATCCAAACAAGAGCTTCTTCTAGAGGTAATTTTCAATATATCCAGCTTTCATTTTCTATTCCTAGAAGAAGAGATAGATAGTCCTTATCACCCATTAGGAGAAGTAGAAGAAATAGAATCTTAAGTCCTCCTAAGGATCAATCTAGACCATTGTTGGGTAGATTGTTTCAATTTAGAACACCTACTACTCAAACAAAAAGTAACCTATTCAAAATGGATAGAAATCAACCTTTTGTGCCTTTTAATGGGGGTATCCAACTAAATTTTCAGCAGCATGATGGCATCCCTATGGTTGTGTTGTAAATAATCCCATTTTTTAATGGAGAATACCAAACCACCCCCATTGAACACATTAGATATGTGGCTTCCCTATGTGCAATCCATAATATTATAGAAGAAAATGCTGCTCTTAGACTCTTGACTGCCTCATTCAAAGGCAAAGCATTGCAGTAGTTTAGAGGATTGGTAGTGAATTCATCACTTCATAGCATGAGTTGGGAGATAATCTTTGTAAGCAGTTTGAAGAAAAATCAAATCGCTTATCTTTGGTGGAGCAACTAATGAGTTAAAAAAGAGATCCCCATGAGAACATGGAAGACTTCAACTTTTTCTTTCAAAAAAATTGGGATAGGATCCCACTATTGGTAAGACCTTCACTTGACTATGGTTTTTGTATTATTTGAGGTCTCTAAATAGTGATATATTAGTTATGATACAATACATGGGTGGAACAACATTGTCGCTTGCTTATGAGGTGGCCATTAGAGTGGAAGATAGCCTTATACAAGCTGGAAAAATATCCCCAAGACCACCAATGCCATTTTTCCCATAAATTCCACCAACTATGCCTATGCAAGTTTCATAATTAACCCCTCTTCTAGCTACTCCTACACAAGAAAAGGTTGTCCCACCACATTCTTTTGAGCTACAAGAGATAAAGGGTCTTCTTCAAACATTTGGGAATAAGTTGGTAAACCTTAAAAGCAGCAATTTCAAAATTATAAGCCCTACCAAAACCCAAATCAAATGTCTTACCAGCCTAATCAATCAAATAGGTTACCTTATCAGGAAAACAATCAAGGCCAAATAAATCCATTAATCTAAGACCCTTTCAAACATATAATCCAAATATAGCAAGCACATCCAAAGAATTAGTACCCATACAAAATAACCTTGCTCAAGAATATGAATGGTGTTTTCCTTTCAATCAGCCCCATAACCAATCTACTTGTTCAAATGGGGTGATCAATCAAGCCTTAATGGTGCAAAATGCACCTAGTTTACAACCAAGTACATCAAATGAAACACCTTTGCAGCAAGAAGAATAGTTTCCAAGTGATGCCACAATGCTAAATTGGTAAGGAGAAGAGTTTTGTGGGGTTAATCAAGGTCATGAATCCATAGCAGCTAACACAAGAAGCAAGCAAAGATTTATGGAAGTGGCTCAACCATCAATTAAGGAGCATCATCAATCTCCTAGAGAGAATCAAGAGGTTGTTGGACCATCCATGCCTCAAGTAGCATAGGTCCAACAAAAGAATCAGTAAGGGACTATAAAGAGCAATTTGGAATTCAGCCTCAACCAACCCACTCGCAAGGCGATGTTTCAAAATCTCAATAGAAGGTAAGTGTTGCCCATTTCAATATTCTAGAGCATATGAAAAATGCTAGTGTTAGTATGTTTATGTGGTACTCTTTTTCTATCCTGGGACAAAAATATTTGTTGCAAGTTTCCCTATAGATGTGGGTGTATCAAAAGGACTCATAGCTAACCAAGACAAAGTTGTGCTTACTAATACCTCCCAACGTAGCAAGGAACAACCGAAAAAAGAGGTCAAACCAACATCATTTTATGTGTCCCTAATCATAGGAGATAAGTTGGTTCACAATTGTATGATTGAATCAGAAGCTAGTAGCTCTGTTATGCCCAAATAGATTGTAGATAAATTGGGTATTGAGTATCATCCTCTCAAAAATGGGGTAGTCCATCTTGATGGGAGAGTTATCAATATTGTGGGGGTTGTAAAAGATCTAAGCCTTACTTTACATGCATGCCCTAACTTTTACATTCCACAAGATGTCTATGTGATTGACTTGCCACCTTACTTTTTTCTTTGATTTTCAAGGGATTTCACTGCTAAAATAGGTGGTTGCCTATCTTCAAATTGGTCACATATTTTTTTTAGGACAAGATATGGAACCAAAGTAACCATTAAATTTGAATCCATAGCAAAGGATCACATAGAACCATATGTACCTTGTGTGGCTAATGTTAATTGTGTTATTTTTAATCATGATGAACATGTTGATGCTCAAGAACCAAACACCTAGATAGAGGGTATCTGGGATATTCTTTTGGATGAGTGGGCAACTGAGAACATTGAAACTGACCCAAATAAGAATTTGGATGAAGTGAGCCTAGGTGTTTTTTTGGACCATAATCCAAATTCTTTCATCCTAATCTTCAAATGGAAGAACAACTACATGAATACCAACAAAATCAGGTCTGGAAAATGTTTTTTGATGGTTCAAGAAGTAGGCATGGATTTGGTGGGGGTGATATGCTTGTCTCTCCACAAGGTGAAAAGTATTACTCATCTTTTCATTTCTCTTTTAGCTATACTAACAACACATTTGAATATGAAGGCCCTATATAGGGTTTGGAGTGGGCAAGAAAAAGGAAAATAAGCTTCCTACAAGTATTTGGAGATAGTGAACTGGTTGTGAACCAAGTAAGAGGCTTGCATCTGAGCAAGAATGACTTGCTCAAGTCATATAAACATAGGGTATGGGATATGATAGAATAATTTGATGCTTTCAATCTGCTATCCATACCTAGAAATTAGAACAAGGATGTTGATAGGTTGACTATTATAGGTGCTCAATTTTTATATTCCAAATGATGTCAAGAGTGATAAGGTACAACAACATGTTTAGGTAGTTGTGAGACTATTTTTCCCTAATAATAACATCCATTGGAAAGTGATGAGAAAGTTCTCAATTTCTTGCTTGAAGAGGCTGAGTTTGCAACTAAAAACCAATAAAAGTTACAACAATATGGTGAATATATTATACAACTGAGATCAAACAAATTTCCAAAAGGTTTGGTCACTTTGGAATCCATTTTCAATTCATATGATCAACTGAAAAGAGGAAAAATCAGCATGCATGTCAATCAAGAACACTAGGAAGAAGTAGAAATCTTCAAACGTAGGCTTCTGAAAATTGGAAAGCTTTGTTCCTAGGGGGATAAAGAATATTTTGTTGCACTTTGTCAATAGTTTCATGATATTTTTTCTTGGGAATACTCTGATTTAAAGGGTTTTGATCCCATGATAGCCCAACATACCATTGACCTTGATCCAGATGCAAAACCAGTAAAGCAAAAGCAAAGTCCTTTGAATCCCAAGCTCGAGCCACTCATGAAAAATGAATTGAAAAATTTAATTGAGAGTAACATTATTTTCCCAATCAAACGCACCTCATGGGTTTCTAATCTTGTCCCTGTTAGGAAGAAAAGTGGAGAAATAAGGTTGTGTGTTGATTTTAGGGACTGAATAGGTCCTCGTTGAAAGACCATTATCCACTATCTTCTATGGAGAAAATTTTACAAGTTGTTACCGATTCTAAAAGGTTTTCTCTTCTTGATGGATATTTTGAGTACAACCGGATATTAGTAAAGGAGGAAGACCAATATAAAACATCTTTCACTACCAAATGAGGAACAATGGCATTCAAGAAGATGCCTTTTGGGTTGTCCAATGTTGGGGAAAATTTTGAAAGGGCAATGGAGATGGATTTCTGAGGCCTCATGTACAAGATTTTTCTTGTACATTTAGATGATATTAATATTTTCTCCAAGGATGCAAAGGAGCATTTCACTCACCTAAGATAGATCTTTGACTGGCGTAGAGAGTTTGGTATATCACTTAATCCCAAAAAAAGAATTTTACAGTGCATGAAGGTAGGTTGTTAGGTCATGTGGTGTTAAAACATGAAGTGACCATTGATCTTGAAAGGGTGATTGTTATTTTGGCTTTGCCTCTACCTAGACATAAAAAAAGGTTTTACAAAATTTCCTTGGAAGGATAAATTTTGTTAGGAGGTTTATACCTAACATTACTAATTTGTTAAAACCACTAATAGCCATGTTGAAGAAAAATGTGAGTTTCAACTGGTCAAAGGAAGGAAGGGAAATTTTTGAGGCCATCAAAGAAGCCATAGCAGTAGCACCTACATTGGTAAATCCTAAATTTTCTAAGGATTCCATCCTCTATGTTTATGGAAACAAGGATACCATCTCAATAGTACTAGTGTAGAAAAATGAGGAAAATATGGAGCAATCAATAGCATTCTTCAACCAAGGCCTAGAAGGATATGAGCAAAAGGTATACTTTTTTTGAAAAACATGTTCAAGTGTTATTATTAGGAGTCTAAATAAATTTAGGCATTTGGTTTCCAATAACAAGATTTAGTTAATATTTTCTCATCCTAGTGTGAAAGAGTTCTTGTTAAATAAGGATTTGAGTGAAAAAGAGAGGTGGGTAACCAAAGTAATGGAGTATGGCATGGAAATCAAGGTCACAAAGCTTGTAAGAGGTAAAGGTTTGTGTGAAAAACTAGCTGGTGACATGGAAAATAATGAGAAAGAGGTTGCATAGGTTGTCCTAGCCATTCAAATGCAACCCCAAGTAGTTGCAAATACTCTTCCCCAAAGTTGGGTACGTGATATGGCCCATTTTCTTCAAACAGGTGAGTACCTACAAGGAATGGATAGAGCTTAGAGGAGGTCTTTTAGGTTGCAATCTATCCCATATGTATTTTTGAATGGTATACTTTTCAAGAAGGATTTCAATGGTGTTTTGATTAGATGCATTGGTGTTGATCAAGTGGAAAAAGTGCTTGAAGAGTTAAATGTCTAGGCAACTAGTGGACATTTTGCACCAAGAACTATCACTCTAAAAATAATGAAAGATCGGTTTCTCTTCCTTTGTGTCCCATCCAAGTTGAACAGCCCTTCATGAAATGGGGCATTAATTTATTGGGGTCATCAACCCACCTTCCAGTCCTCACTGCCACCAACTATTCACTAGGTGGACCAAAGTTGTAGCATTGAAGGAGGCTAATGAGACTATTGTCCTAAGTTTTTATGAATATTTGGTGATAAGTTTTGGAGTGCCTAATTCTATTAGTTTTGATAATTCTTTAGCTTTATGGGCACAAAATTAAGTGAATATCTGTCAATAATTCCATCTACTTGAGTACTTCATCAAACTATTACCCTCAAGGGAATGATTTGGTTGATTCAAAAAAGAACCTAATAATGATCATCAAGAGGACCATGGAAGATAATTAGAGAGCTTGGAATACCAAGCTAAAGTCTACCCTATGTGTGGATAGAATCACTCCCAAGAGATCCACTGGAAACTCCCCATACATGATGGTGTATGGAAAAGAAGCAAGGTTTCCCTTATCAGTTGACCTACTAGCTCTTGAATTGACTAATTAATTGGAGTTGCTAGAGGGAGAGGACCCAATGATGGTTAGGCATCCTTAGCTGATGGAGTTAGAAGAAATTAGAGATAAAGAAATGAATAAAATGGAGGAGCATCAAAATTAGGTCAAGAGGTCTTTCGACAAAAATGCAACCCCTAAATTCTTCAATGAAGGGAATGTAGTCCTCAAATGGAATGAATTTAAGAGTAGGCCTAGAAGGCACACAAAGTTATTAGGGTTCAGGAAAATTGGAACAATAAACATTAACAATTATATGCAGATTAAAAAACCTAAAAATAACAATGAAGAATAACACAAAAGAGATCAACACAGAAATTTAACATGATTCACCCAATATGGGCTACATCCATAGAAACTCAGCCACCTAATAATTTTATTATCCAATGCAAGACAGATTACAATCTCATGAGTTACACACACCGTAACTTACATCCCAGCCACTTATTACAAGCTATTTGGAAGATTCCACAATTAGGGTTTTACAAAGTCATTTTTCATTTGACGTGCTAGTGGGAAAACCTTGAAGAGTGTACAGTATTTGCATGATTAGTTGCCACATATCCAAAATCTCCCACTTGGAGACTAATCTTGGATGACACTGTTGCACTTGCAGCTCCCATTGGATTACAAGCCTAGTTGGTTTCTTATATCCACCATTATTAGTTGTGAAGGCCAATGGAATTGATGAGGAAATCTATTTCTCCTATGTAACTACCTTTGTAAACATATCTATAGGATTCTCACTTGTGTGAATTTTCTCCAGCTTGAATTGTCCATCCTCCAAAACTGGCCGAATGAAGTGGTATCTAAGATGTATATTCTTAGTTTTTTAATGTAGAGTTGAATTCTTAGCAAGATGAATGGCACTTTGGCTATCAGTGTACAAAGGGCTATCTTCTTGTCTTTGTCTCAATTCCTCTAGAAAATGTTGTAACCAAATCATCTCCTTGCTAGCTTCTGTAGCAGCAACATACTCATATTTAGTTGTTTAAAGCGCAACAACTTTTTGCAGTCTTGAAATCCAACTAACAGCGGTAGCTCCTATAGTAAAAACATACCCTGTAGTACTCCTGCTATCAATTTCACCCGCCATATCAAAATCAATATATCCTTTTAGAGCAGAATTTATTCCTCCAAAATATAGTTTGTTTGAAGTAGTACCTCTCAAATATCATAGAATCCATTTTTTTGCATTCCAATGTTCCATTCTAGGATTGCTCATATACTTGCTCACAACTCCCATTGCATGTGCAATATTTGGCCTTGTGCATACCATTGCATACATCAAGCTATTGATTGCTAATACATATGGTATCTTAGACATTTTGTCTTTCTCTTCTTGTGTCTTTGGACACATATCCTTAGTCAACTTAAAATGACTATGCAAAGGTGTACTAAATGCTTTTGTGTTCTGCATGTTAAACCTTTTCAACACCTTCTCTACATACTCACTTTGAAAAAAAAATTATGTTTGTCCTATCCCATGTGATTCTCATACCAAGGATTTTTTTTGTTGCACCCAAATCCTTCATAGCAAATGAATTTTCTAATTTTTACTTAAGTTCATTAATATGTTGCATGTTAGACCTAACAACAAGCATGTCATCAACATAAAGCAACAGGATAATATAGTTGCCATTATCCACTTTCTTAAAATAAACACAATAATTAGAATGACATCTTTTGTAACCTTGTTCAGTCATAAAACTATCAAATTCCAAATACCATTGTCGAGGTGCTTGCTTCAATCCATACAAACTCTTTTTTAACTTGCACACAGATTCCTCCTTACCTTTGACCTCATATCCTTGTGGTTGCTACATGTATATTTCCTCTTCCAAATCCCCATGGAGAAATGAAATTTTCACATCTAGTTGTTCAAGATCCAAGTCTTCCACAGCTACAAGACTTAAAATAGTTCTAAACCTATAAACACATTTATTTGGCAATGTTCTTTTACCTGTAGATAATTGGAATAAGTCCTAATTCTAATTCTACAGAAAGGAATCCATTTCCTCTTTCATGCCTAGCTCCAACTGCTTTTTGGTATCTACCTACATTGCTTCTTCATAACCTTCAAGTTCACCAAAATCAGTTAATAATATAGAATATAATGATGGATAAAATCTTTTTGGGGGTCTAGTTATCCTTGTAGAACATCTAACACTTGCAGGAGTCTATGGGATAACTTCTTGTTGTTGAGCATCAAGTACCACTAGCATTTTATTTTTTGGAATCTCATCCAGTACCACATATTCCTTTTTGGCTTATTCATGCTTCTTTTGTTGCATCTGATCCTTATACATGACCTTCTCATTGAATATAACATCTCTGCTCGTAACAATTTTATGATTTTCATAATCCCATAACCGATAACCAAATTCATCTACTCCATATCCAATGAAGGTACATTTTTTAGACTTAGCCTCAAGCTTGGTTCTATTTTCAATATCAACATGGACAAAAGCTTCACAACCAAAGGTTTTTAGAAATGAATAGTTTACCTTTTTACCCATCTATGCCTCCTCTGGAATGCCACCATCCAAAGGATTTGAAGGTCCCCTGTTTATTAAATAAATAGTCATATGTATAGCAACTACCCAAAATTGTAAGGGTAGTCCAGTATGCAATCTCATGCTTCTTGCACGCTCCATAATTGATGCAAGAGCATCTAGTGGTGTAAGGGCTATCTTGCATCACCCAAAAATAGTTAAATTTCAAGTTTCTTAGTTTTTAGATGTTTTTACATTTTTGGATACCCTTTTTATCATAATGAAATTCCCAATTTATGGTTTTTATTTTCTATTCCTAGGTTGAAAGATATTGCAATTTTAGTTTCCCAGATTTGCACTTGAAAATCTTTCAAGTTAGATTTGAGGCACTTAGAGTTCCTGGAGCAGCCCTGAAACTTGCCAAAATTGGCATAGTGGATTTCAAGTGCGTTATTGACTTCGAGACCTTTCCAACGATTCAAATAGTTCACGAATTGAAGTCCCGGATCAAAAGTTATGGCCCCGAGAAGTTGGCGCACTTTCTAAAAGATACAAATGCAAATGTTCTTTTGAAATTTGAACTTCAAGTTGTAATTTTTCGGTGCCAAACTGTCTAAACTCAAATTTGAATGTTGTTTTGGCTCCAAACTAAAGAGGAGCTCTATTTATGGGCGGGTTTCTAATTTTTGGGTAACTTTTTTAGGACAAGCTCACATATTGCGAAAGGGTGATTCTGTAGCTTTCTGTAACTTGCATGTGTTGTAGAACTTGGGGATTTGAGATCCTTTCTACATGTAAGCTCCATTTTATGAATAATAAAATTATTCTCTTATTTGTGGGTTATTTTTCTAAGTCTCAGACTGCACCCTTATCAAGTGGTATTAGAGCAGGTTTTCTTGAGCGTGTGGATAGATCGCCGATCGTGAGGCAGTTCGCACCAGGACCATGGTTGTGGGTCGAGGTCAAGAAAGATGCCTCCAAGAGTGATGCCTAGTAGGCGTGGTGGTTCTATTGGTGGTCGAGGCAGTAGAAATGATGGTGGAAGAGATGCACTCGCAGCCCTCCAAAGACAGATTGATGCGTTACAAGAACAATTGAGAAGAGGGTTAAACCTGAGGGAGGAAAGTGAGGATGAAGGAGAGGAAGAAGGTTCAAATGTAGAAGAGGAAGAAGAAGCAATTGATCAAGACCAAATGTGGCTAATAAGGACCATTTCGAAGATCGAGAAAAGACCTAGAGCAGAAGTCCCCAGTTATTCTGGAAGTCTGAACCTGAAAGAGTTGATCGACTGGATCAATGAGCTAGAAGAATATTTTGAGTATGAGGAAATAGAGGACCCAGATCGGGTTAAGTTTGTGAAAATTAAGCTAAAGGGCCATGCCAGTATTTGCGGAGAAAGAGGTCCAGCTTGGAAAGAAATCAAGAG
>VDFB02274714.1:2551871-2636825 GCA_007258455.2 Sequoia sempervirens
TGCTATACATATGAATATTTATTTAATAAATAGGGGACCTTCAAATCCTTTGGATGGTGGCATTCCAGAGGAGGCATAGATGGGTAAAAAGGTAAACTATTCATTTCTAAAAACCTTTGGTTGTGAAGCTTTTGTCCATGTTGATATTGAAAATAGAACCAAGCTTGAGGCTAAGTCTAAAAGATGTACCTTCATTGGATATGGAGTAGATGAATTTGGTTATCGGTTATGGGATTATGAAAATCATAAAATTGTTAGGAGCAGAGATGTTATATTCAATGAGAAGGTCATGTATAAGGATCAACTGCAACAAAAGAAGCATGAATAAGCCAAAAAGGAATATGTGGTACTGGATGAGATTCCAAAAAATAAAATGCCAGTGGTACCTGATGCTCAACAACAAGTTATCCCATAGGCTCCTGCAAGTGTTAGACGTTCTACAAGGATAACTAGACCCCCATAAAGATTTTATCCATCATTATATTCTATATTATTAACTGATTTTGGTGAACCTGAAGGTTATGAAGAAGCAATGCAGGTAGATACCAAAAAGCAGTTGGAGCTAGGCATGAAAGAGGAAATGGATTCCTTTCTGTAGAATTAGAATTGAGACTTATTCCAATTACCTACAGGTAAAAGAGAATTGCCAAATAAATGTGTTTATAGGTTTAGAACTATTTTAAGTCTTGTGGCTGTGGAAGACTTGGATCTTGAACAACTAGATGTGAAAATTTCATTTCTCCATGGGGATTTGGAAGAGGAAATATACATGTAGCAACCACAAGGATATGAGGTCAAAGGTAAGGAGGAATCTGTGTGCAAGTTAAAGAAGAGTTTGTATGGATTGAAGCAAGCACCTCGACAATGGTATTTGGAATTTGATAGTTTTATGATTGAACAAGGTTACAAAAGATGTCATTCTAATTATTGTGTTTATTTTAAGAAATTGGATAATGGCAACTATATTATCCTGTTGCTTTATGTTGATGAAATGCTTGTTGTTAGGTCTAACATGCAACATATTAATGAACTTAAGTAAAAATTAGAAAATTCATTTGCTATGAAGGATTTGGGTGCAACAAAAAAAATCCTTGGTATGAGGATCACATGGGACAGGACAAACATAATTTTTTTTTTTTCAAAGTGAGTATGTAGAGAAGGTGTTGAAAAGGTTTAACATGTAGAACACAAAAGCAGTTAGTACACCTTTGCATAGTCATTTTAAGTTGACTAAGGATATGTGTCCAAAGACACAAGAAGAGAAAGACAAAATGTCTAAGATACCATATGTATTAGCAATCAATAGCTTGATGTATGCAATGGTATGCACAAGGCCAAATATTGCACATGCAATGGGAGTTGTGAGAAAGTATATGAGCAATCCTAGAATGGAACATTGGAATGCAGAAAAATGGATTCTATGATATTTGAGAGGTACTACTTCAAACAAACTATATTTTGGAGGAATAAATTCTTCTCTAAAAGGATATATTGATTTTGATCTGGTGGGTGATATTGATAGCAGGAGTACTACAGGGTATGTTTTTACTGTAGGAGGTACTGCTGTCAGTTGGATTTCAAGACTGTAAAAAGTTGTTGCGCTTTAAACAACTAAATATGAGTATGTTGCTACTACATAAGCTAGCAAGGAGATGATTTGGTTACAACATTTTCTAGAGGAATTGGGACAAAGACAAGAAGATAGCCCTTTGTACACTGATAGCCAAAGTGCCATTCATCTTGCTAAGAATTCAGTTCTACATTCAAAAACTAAGCATATACATCTTAGATACCACTTCATTCGGCTAGTTTTGGAGGATGGACAATTCAAGCTGGAGAAAATTCACACAAGTGAGAATCCTATAGATATGTTTACAAAGGTAGTTACACAGGAGAAATAGATTTCCTCATCAATTCCATTGGCCTTCACAACTAATAATGGTGGATATAAGAAACCAACCAGACTTGTAGTCCAGTGGGAGCTGCAAATGCAGCGGTGTCATCCAGGATTAGTCTCCAAGTGGGAGATTTTGGATATGTGGCAACTAATCATGCAAATACTGTACACTCTTCAAGGTTTTCCCACTGGCATGTCAAATGAAAAATGACTTTGTAAAACCCTAACTCTGGAATCTTCCAAATAGCTTGTAATAAGTGGCTGGGATGTAAGTTACGGTGTGTGTAACTCATGAGATTGTAATTTTTCTTGCATTGGATAATAAAATTATTGGGTGGCTGAGTTTCTATGGATGTAGCCCATATTGGGTGAACCATGTTAAATTTCTGTGTCGATCTCTTTTGTGTTATTCTTCATTGTTATTTCTAGGTTTTTTAATTTGCATATAATTGTTAATGTTTATTGTTCCAATTTTCCTGAACCCTAAAAACTTTGTGTGCCTTCTAGGCCTACTCTTAAATTCATCCCATTTGAGGACTACATTCCCTTCATTGAAGAATTTAGGGGTTGCATTTTTGTCAAAAGATCTCTTGACCTAATTTTGATGCTCCTCCATTTTATTCATTGCTTTATCTCTGATTTCTTCTAACTCCATCAGCTAAGGATGCCTAACCATCATTGGGTCCTCTCCCTCTAGCAACTCCAATTAATTAGCCAATTCAAGAGCTAGTAGGTCAACTGATAAGGGAAACCTTGCTTCTTTTCCATATACCATCATGTATGGGGAGTTTCCAATGGATCTCTTGGGAGTGATTCTATCCACACATAGGGTAGACTTTAGCTTGGTATTCCAAGCTCTCTAATTATCTTCCATGGTCCTCTTGATGATCCTTATTAGGCTCTTCTTTTTTGACTCAACCAAATCATTCCCCTGAGGGTAATAGTTTGATGAAGTACTCAAGTAGATGGAATTATTGACAGATATTCACTTAATTTTGTGCCCATAAAGCTAAAGCATTATCAAAAATAATAAAATTAGGCACTCCAAACCTTATCACTGAATATTCATAAAGACTTAGGACAATAGTCTCATTAGCCTCCTTCAATGTTACAACTTTGGTCCACCTAGTGAATAGTTAGTGGCAGTGAGGACTGGAAGGTGGGTTGATGACCCCAATAAATTAATGCCCCATTTCATGAAGGGTTGTTCAACTTGGATGGGACACAAAGGAAGAGAAACCAATCTTTCATTATTTTTAGAGTGATAGTTCTTGGTGCAAAATGTCCACTAGTTGCCTAGTCATTTAACTCTTCAAGCACTTTTTCCACTTGATCAACACCAATGCATCTAATCAAAACACCATTGAAATCCTTCTTGAAAAGTATACCATTCAAAAATACATATGGGATAGATTTCAACCTAAAAGACCTCCTCTAAGCTCTATCCATTCCTTGTAGGTACTCACCTGTTTGGAGAAAATGGGCCATATCACGTACCCAACTTTGGGGAAGAGTATTTGCAACTACTTGGGGTTGCATTTGAATGGCTAGGACAACCTCTGCAACCTCTTTCTCATTATTTTCCATGTCACAAGCTAGTTTTTCACACAAACCTTTACCTCTTACAAGCTTTGTGACCTTTATTTCCATGCCATACTCCATTACTTTGGTTACTCACCTCTCTTTTTCACTCAAATCCTTATTTAACAAGAACTCTTTCACACTAGGATGAGAAAATATTAACTAAATCTTGTTATTGGAAACCAAATGCCTAAATTTATTTATACTCCTAATAAAACACTTGGATATGTTTTTCAAAAAAAGTATACCTTTTGCTCATATCCTTCTAGGCCTTGGTTGAAGAATGCTATTGGTTGCTCCATATTTTCCTCATTTTTCTGCACTAGTACTATTGAGATGGTATCCTTGTTTCCATAAACATAGAGGATGGAATCCTTAGAAAATTTAGGATTTACCAATGTAGGTGCTACTGCTATGGCTTCTTTGATGGCCTCAAAAATTTCCCTTCTTTCCTTTGACCATTTGAAACTCACATTTTTCTTCAACATGGCTATTAGTTGTTTTAACAAATCAGTAATGTTAGGTATAAACCTCCTAACAAAATTTATCCTTCCAAGGAAATTTTGTAAACCCTTTTTATGTCTAGGTAGAGGCAAAGCCAAAGTAACACTCACCCTTTCAAGATCAATGGTCACTCCATGTTTTAACACCACATGACCTAACAACCTACCTTCATGCACTGTAAAATTCTTTTTTTGGGATTAAGTGATATGCCAAACTCTCTACACTAGTCAAAGATCTATCTTAGGTGAGTGAAATGCTCCTTTGCATCCTTGGAGAAAATATTAATATCATCTAAATATACAAGAAAAATCTTGTACATGAGGCCTTGGAAATCCATATCCATTGCCCTTTCAAAATTTTCCCCAGCATTGGACAACCCAAAAGGCATCTTTTTGAATGCCATTGTTCCCCATTTGGTAGTGAAATATGTTTTCTATTGGTCTTCCTCCTTTACTAATATCTGTTTGTACTCAAAATATCCATCAAGAAGAGAAAACCTTTTAGAACCTGTAACAACTTGCAAAATTTTCTCCATAGAAGATAGTGGATAATGGTCTTTCAATGAGAACCTATTCAGGTCCCTAAAATCAACACACAACCTTATTTCTCCACTTTTCTTCCTAATAGGGACAAGATTAGAAACCCATGAGGTGCGTTTGATTGGGAAAATAATGTTACTCTCAATCAACTTTTTCAATTCATTTTTCATGAGTGGCTCGAGCTTGGGATTCAAAGGACTTTGCTTTTTCTTTACTGGTTTTGCATCTGGATCAAGGTCAATGGTATGTTGGGCTATCATGGGATCAAAACCCTTTAAATTAGAGTATTCCCAAGAAAAAATATCATGAAACTATTGACAAAGTGCAAAAAAATCTTCTTTATCACCCTAGGAACAAAGCTTTCCAATTTTAAGAAGCCTACATTTGAAGATTTCTACTTCTTCCTAGTGTTCTTGATTGACATGCATGCTGATTTTTCCTCTTTTCAGTTGATCATATGAATTGAAAATGGATTCCAAAGTGACCAAACCTTTTGGAAATTTGTTTGATCTCAGTTGTATAATATATTCACCATATTGTTGTAACTTTTCTTGGTTTCTAGTTGCAAACTCAGCCTCTTCAAGCAAGAAATTGAGAACTTTCTCATCACTTTCCAATGGATGTTATTATCAGGGAAAAATATCCTCACAACTACCTAAACATGTTGTTGTACCTTATCACTCTTGACATCATTTGGAATATAAGAATTGAGAACCTATAATAGTCAACCTATCAACATGCTTGTTCTAATTTCTAGGTATGGATAGCAGATTGAAAGCATCAAATTATTCTATCATATCCCATACCCTATGTTTATATGACTTGAGCAAGTCATTCTTGCTTAGATGCAAGCCTCTTACTTGGTTCACAATCAGTTCACTATCTCCAAATACTTGTAGGAAGCTTATTTTCCTTTTTCTTGCCCACTCCAAACCCTATATAGGGACTTCATATTCAAATGTGTTGTTACTATAGCTAAAAGAGAAATGAAAAGATGAGTAATACTTTTCACCTTGTGGAAAGACAAGCATATCACCCCCACCAAATCCATGCCTACTTCTTGAACCATCAAAAAACATTTTCCAGACCTGATTTTGTTGGTATTCATGTAGTTGTTCTTCCATTTGAAGATTAGGGATGAAAGAATTTGGATTATGGACCAAAAAAACACCTAGGCTCACTTCATCCAAATTCTTATTTGGGTCAGTTTCAATGTTCTCAGCTGCCCACTCATCCAAAAGAATATCCCAGATACCCTTTGTTTGGGTGTTTGGTTCTTGAGCATCAACATGTTCATCATGATTAAAAATAACACAATTAACATTAGCCAGACAAGGTACATATAGTTCTATGTGATCCTTTGCTATGGATTCAGATTTAATGGTTACTTTGGTTCCATATCTTGTCCTAAAAAACATATGTGACCAATTTGAAGATAGGCAACCACCTATTTTAGCAGTGAAATCCCTTGAAAAGCAAAGAAAAAAGTAAGGTGGCAAGTCAATCATATAGACATCTTGTGGAATGTAAAAGTTAGGGCATGCATGTAAATTAAGGCTTAGATCTTTTACAACCCCCACAATATTGATAACTGTCCCATCAAGATGGACTACCCCATTTTTGAGAGGATGATACTCAATACCCAATTTATCTGCAATCTATTTGGGCATAACAGAGCTACTAGCTTTTGATTCAATCATACAATTGTGAACCAAATTATCTCCTATGATTAGGGACACATAAAATGATGTTGGTTTGACCTCTTTTTTCGGTTGTTCCTTGCTACGTTGGGGGGTATTAGTAAGCACAACTTTGTCTTGGTTAGCTAGGAGTCCTTTTGATACACCCACATCTATAAGGAAACTTGCAACAAATATTTTTGTCCCAGGATATACAAAGAGTCCCACATAGACATACTAACACTAGCCTTTTTCATATGCTCTAGAATATTGAAATGGGCAACACTTACCTTCTATTGAGATTTTGAAACATCGCCTTGTGAGTGGGTTGGTTGAGGCTGAATTCCAGACTGCTCTTTATAGTCCCTTACTGATTCTTTTGTTGGACCTATGCTACTTGAGGCATGGATGGTCCAACAACCTCTTGATTCTCTCTAGGAGATTGATGATGCTCCTTAATTAACAGTTGAGCCACTTCCATAAATCTCTGCTTGCTTCTTGTGTTAGCTGCTATGGATTCATGACCTTGATTAACCCCACAAAACTCTTCTCCTTACCAATTTAGCATTGTGGCATCACTTTGAAACTATTCTTCTTGCTGCAAAGGTGTTTCATTTGATGTACTTGGTTGTAAACTAGGTGCATTTTGCACCATTAAGGCTTGATTGATCACCCCATTTGAACAAGTAGATTGGTTATGGGGCTAATTGAAAGGAAAACACCATTCATATTCTTGAGCAAGGTTATTTTGTATGGGTACTAATTCTTTGGATGTGCTTGCTATATTTGGATTATATGTTTGAAAGGGTCTTAGATTAATGGATTTATTTTGGCCTTGATTTTTTTCCTGATAAGGTAACCTATTTGATTGATTAGGCTAGTAAGACATTTGATTTGGGTTTTGGTAGGGCTTATAATTTTGAAATTGCTGCTTTTAAGGTTTACCAACTTATTCCCAAATGTTTGAAGAAGACCCTTTATATCTTGTAGCTCAAAAGAATGTGGTGGGACAACCTTTTCTTGTGTAGGAGTAGCTAGAAGAGGGGTTAATTATGAAATTGCATAGGCATAGTTGGTGGAATTTATGGGAAAAATGGCATTGGTGGTCTTGGGGCTATTTTTCTAGCTTGTATAAGGCTATCTTCCACTCTAATGGCCACCTCATAAGCATGTGACAATGTTGTTCCACCCATGTATTGTATCATAACTTATATATCACTATTTAGAGACCTCAAATAATACAAAAACCATAGTCAAGTGAAGGTCTTACCAATAGTGGGATCCTATCCCAATTTTTTTGAAAGAAAAAGCTGAAGTCTTCCATGTTCTCATGGGGAGCTCTTTTTTAAGTCATTAGTTGCTCCACCAAAGATAAGCGATTTTATTTTTCTTCAAACTGCTTACAAAGTTTATCTCCCAACTCATGCTATGAAGTGATGAATTCACTACCAATCCTCTAAACTACTGCAATTCTTTGCCTTTGAATGAGGCAGTCAAGAGTCTAAGAGCAACATTTTCTTCTGTAATATTATGGACTGCACATAGGGAAGCCACATATCTAATGTGTTCAATGGGGGTGGTTTGGTATTCTCCATTAAAAAATGGGATTATTTACAACACAGCCATAGGGATGCCATCATGTTGCTGAAAATTTAGTGGGATACCCCCATTAAAAGGCACAAAGGTTGATTTCTATCCATTTTGAATAGGTTACTTTGTGTTTGAGTAGTAGGTGTTCTAGATTGAAACAATCTACCCAACAGTGGTCTAGATTGATCCTTAGGAGGACTTAAGATTCTATTTCTTCTACTTCTCCTAATGGGTGATAAGGAATATCTATCTCTTCTTCTAGGAATAGAAAATAAAAGCTGGATATGTTGAAAATTACTTCTAGAAGAAGCTCTTGTTTGGATTCTTGGCTTGAATGCACAGGTCTGCTTTGTAATCAAGATTTCTCTCTAGAAGAGTCACCAAATTTGATGTAGAATCTTTCTTTGAGTGCAAAGTCACTAGGTACCTTGCTTGTGTGCCTCTTCAAGGCCGAATCATTGAGAGCAGTACCACTACCTCAACAATGGTGAAATGAAATTTCTTCTAGTTGCACCAAGCTTGTTAGAAACTATTGTCACTTGGAATTGCACTCTGTTGATCAAGGAATTCAACATTCCAGTGATATAATGGAACTAACATCAAGGTGTGGGGCCTTGCAAATGAGGTTAGATCTCTGAATAAGTAATGGGATATGAAGTCAATTATTATTGATGTTTTAGTAAGGCCTACTGTGAGACGAGGATTCCCAATATTGGAAAAATTATGCTTGATCCATGATGAATCAAAGCATAATGGAGCTACTCATACTCGAATCTCAACAAAAAAAATCATTCAAATTGAAAGTTAAACTAAGCATTTATTCAAACTGAAAGTTACAAACTATTAAAATAGTTAAATTCCTACTCTAACCCATTTGAAACTTATCATGTTTTGGAATTGGTGTTGTGTTGATGTGGAACAATGACCCTTCCCAATCTCGTGATTTGTGAGCTTGTTTGAATCAATTCTATGGAAGAGAATTGATGAAACCATTGTGATAAATAGATGAAAACTTGATTTATGCTAAATTAAACATGATGCAATCTAAGTTATCATGATTTCATGCTAAAAATGAACTAATTATGCAATTGCTAAGTTAATCTAAGCTAATTCTAAGCTAAAATATGGAAACCCTAATTTATATACAAACTAAGATGGATGCATGGAATCCATTAATGGACACTTTAAGCTATTATACAATTAGAGATAAAATAAAAACAAGCTAAAAGTGAGTAAATTGTGAGTGTGGATTCCAATGGGTTCAACAACATAAGTTTGCAATTGAAAGATGGATCCATTTGTCTCCAAATAGTGTTTTATTTATAGGAGAACAAATGATAAATGGAGGGTTGAGATTAAAAAGATCAATCAATGGTCAAGGATGAAAGGGAGAAGAGGCATGGATCATGGATTCTCATCAATGGATGAGAATGCATAATGAGATTTAATCAAGGGCTCACATTTGCTTCAAACAAACACACTTTTGACCTGCACACATAGGTCACAAGGTGACTTGTTGAAAAGGTTAAAGGTTAAAACTTGCATTAGAAGCTAAGTGAAAATATCCCTTTTTCAAATGATGGAGGAATAAGAATATTCCTTGGAATATTCATTTGGGTGAGGATAAAAGGTATTTTGCAAATTAAAAGAAATTATTAATTGTGCAAAGAGGGGATAAGGAATATTCCATCCTTTTAGAGGAAAATTAGTTTAATTGCTAATTAAACAAGGTTTAATCATGCAATTAGGGGATTTGGAGGAATAAAGTGATATTCATTAAATTAAATAATTTAATGAATGGGGGAGAGATGAAATGATATTTAATTAAATAACTTAGGGTTATTTAATTAAATAAGATGACTTAGGGAATTAAATTAAATGTTTTGATTTATTTAATTTAATGGGATAAAATGTTAGTGTGAAGGGGGATGAATTAATTTGATTTTGATGAATTAGGTTAATGGACAAAAATGATGCAATTAATTAAATTAGCTAGGTTAATTTAATTAATTAAGAAAAAAGATGGGTTTAAAGAGGAAATGATATTAGTAAACTTGTTTTGAGTGTATGATATCATTTAGGACATTTTTTAGTGTCTACATTTTGCCCCTCTTTGAAGCGAGGTACCTACTGCTTTGGTTGAAAGAATAACGCTCTTCGGATTAAAACTGCTGCTTAAATAAAAAATAAAAATTTTCTAATTTTTTTTCCAGATGCCCCAGTGGAAGGATAAAGGTGATTCCTTGCCCCCTCAAGAAATCATGCAAAAATTTTGAATTTTGGGTTGATTTCTCAATAAAGGTTAAAAGCTACCCTAGGGGTCTAGAAAGGCTCCGGGATGCAAGAATTATGCCAAAAACACAAAAAATGATGCAAAATTAGGTTCCAATTGGAAAAATTGGTGAAAATGATGATAAACTCTAGCTTGAAGGTGAAATTAGGGCAAAAAACCCTAATTTTCTAGCATAAATAGGTCAAGAAGGGTCGCTTTCAATTCATTTGTGCATTCACACTTAGAGATTCTTGCTATTTTGAGATCTGACCCTCTGAAGAAATGGCACGATGAGAGCTTCCCAAGCACATATCTGACTGAGTTCAAGAGTATCGGCGACTTCCAGGCACAAGACCACCGATACGTAACTCAAAACTTGATTTGAAATTTAACTTTTTGATGCATTTATTGCGCTTTAAAGTTTAAACTTTAGTGGCGTCGCTATATAGCGATGCCCATTTTGAAATCAATGATGATGAAATGAAATATAGTGACACATATGTATATGGTGATGCTATTTGTGATTTAAAATTAGGGTTTCTAATTTAAATTGTGACAAATGCTTATATAGCAATGCATCTTCTGATTTAGAAATTAGGGTTAGGGTTTGCCAAAGATTAAAATGTGACGCGAATAGATTTGGTGACGCATGTTGTGATTTTCAATTTGAAATGCTTTCGGGCGTTGCAATTTGAAATTTGAATATAGTGAGGCTATTGTGATTTTTGAGCTGAAAATTCCAAATTGAGTCAAATTTCCTCAATTTCCTGATGCCGTGCGCTTCATGGGTGTAGGAGGTCATTCCACCATTGATGTCACACAAGCACAAACCCACCATGTTGGAGAGACTTGGTGATTTGATAAAGTTATGCTAGGAGAACATGGGAGAGATTGGGCTTTGGTACATTGCATATGCACTTGTCATCCAGACACATTTAGCTATGATGACTACTTTGTGTGAGAGATGGTACAGTGAGACTTTGTCGTTCCACCTTCTAACAGGTGAGACGATGGTGACCTTGGAGGATGTATGGTGTATTCCATGTTTTCCAATACATGGCGATCATGTGATCTATGATGTTGATGCCAAATTTTTTTCCTGTCACGAGGTGATGAAGCTTGAGGACATTGCCTTGGTGACATCACAAGTTGACCTCAAGATGTATAGAGGTCATGTGCCCACTTTCAAATTGATCATTGCAGCCATTATTTCAATTTTGGTGGCTCCTAACAGACACAACAGAGGATTCAACCCTAGATGGGGCTTGGTGTGGCATCAGATGCTCTACATGAGGAAACTTTTTGCATGGGGTCTCGTGATGTTGGCCTCACTATATCATGATATGCACAATTTTGTTTATTGTGATGGGAGAGCCATTGGTGTAGGGGTGACTGTACTTCATATTTGGGAGCATATTTCCGTACTCTGACCTATAGTTTAGATGGAAGACATGGAGCTAGATGATCTTGTGATCTGGCGATATAGAGGTGCAATTACATTGAGGCACATTGGATAGATTGGGCTCCCGTACTGGCGATGGGTTATTGATGATATGAGAATTTTCTAATGGTGCCTATGGTTACAAATGCCACCATGGTATGTTGATATGTAGCAACTATACTTTTCCAGGAAGACCCAATATATGCAGGGTCATGAGCACACCATTATCAAGAGATATTTACCAGACAGGGTGGCTCGACAGTTTAGGGAGGTCCAGGACAAACCAGATGACGCTTACAGGGCCATTTTTTGCTAGGTTGGCTAGAGAGGTTCCCACATGGGGACCAACCATTCCAGCTCCCGAGGCAATCAATAGTTTCAGATAGTTATTGAATCAACCTTGGGCCTATGATTAGGGTCAGGTAGTAGCATAGATTACACCTGCTTATGATGCTTGGTTCACACCTCCGCGATGTTTGACAGATCTAGCGGGTGTTCCATGATGAGGGAAACCTAGAGGCAGGGGGGCCAGAGGCAGATGGAAGGGATAGGGTGGCCAGGATGGACAAGATGGGTAGGTTTCGAGGGCTCCATCAATTGATCAACAACCTCCAGTTTAGCAGCAGGCAACGCCACCACCACCACCAGATGCCAAAGATGCATAGATACAACAACTACAACAACAGGCACAAATTTTGATTGGTGAGCAGGATCAGGCCCACCAATAGAATTTTTCTATTACTACCGAGCGGGACCAGGCATGGTAGCATGTTGCGGGCATCATGACCGAGAGAGATCAAACATTACAATAGGTACAGGCCATGATCACAAAGAGGGATTAGGAGGTTTCCCAACACCAATAGATAGAGGTTATGATGGTGGCCACACATGGCATGACTATTTCAACAAGATTATATAGAGAGACCGTGATAGAGGCCACATATTATAAGTAGCATTGCCATCGGGATGTACCAAAGACACTTAGACAACCTGATTTTTTGTAGTGAAGTGATGCACAACCAAGAGCCGAGGATCAACCTGAGAGGCAGGCCAGAGAGGGTAGCAACCATTATGGCTAGCTCTCATGTATAAACACTTTTTTTTTAAATTTTTTTCCCGATTCTTTACCACAGATATACATTCATGGGATCCTGTTTGATAGCCTCATGGATATTGTACTTATGATCGTTATACATACACTGATCCAAATTTTTTACCATGACATTCATTTTTTGATATATATATATATATATGATGCAGATACAAATGATTTATGATGTGATGTGTTCAATTATTTGATGCTTATGAATGCATATGATATGAGATGCTTATAGTTGATTATGTATGGATGCACTTTACTTACGCCTATACGATATGAAATGATCATGATATGATATGGATGCAATTTTATGTTCTTTTTTAGTATCTTTTCATGATATGCTATGGATGGATGATTATGATATGTAAACATTATGGATGCATTTCTTTTTGTATATTTTATGTGCATTTTATGAGATGATAATGTATGCATATGGATGTATGGATGCAAATGCTTATGATATGCAACAATTTAAGATCCTTAGAATAACAAATCTATATTATTCATCATAACTTAAATGATAATGTAGAATGTATGATGCAATAATTATGTTGATGGATGTTTTATGATTATGAGATGCATGTATGCTGATGGTTTGTGGATGCAGGATGGATGTGTTTGATGATGTTTTTGTTGAATGCCATGATACTAGGTTAGCACTGAGAGAAGATAGAAGAATAAAGAATGAATGATTGTTGATTTCTATGATTGTTTTAAAAGATCCAAAAAGTCTATGATCCACTGAGACTTTATTAGAGATGATGATGAGACATGCAAAACGAGGATGAATGTAGGATGATGAGTTGCTCACATTTCAAGATTGGGATTTTTCGTCATTCCTTATTGTTTGATATAACACATAGACACGATGCATCAAGGTAATGATAACCAATATGACGTATCTAGTGTAATTTACTTTGACTTGACAAACAAATAGGATAGTTCCTGTTCACACCTTGACATACAGAAACCTCGTTGGAATGCAAGTTAGAAGATTAGAATATATTGGACCAAAGAATACACAATAGTCAACAACATACCCTAAACAAACTTCCTACACAACTAAGCAAGTACGCGTCAAGATTATTTTACAAGAGTATCCAAAAGCAAAAAAAATGAAAGATAATGTTTGATTCCCCATTCCTTTCTCTCTAAATAATTTTGATAGACATCATCGAGAGGTCCTGAGAATGGTCCTCAGAATGGGTCATTAAGATAAATCACAAGAAAAGATCAAAGAAAAATAGTGAGTGTTATCTATATCTCTTGCCTAGTTTAATTTAGCTAAGGTGATCTCTGATATTGATGTCCATTGCAAGAAGGATACATCTTAGGACATGTTTATCAGAGGTTGTTTGATGTTAGGATGATGATGATAGGATGAGTCATTGATATAAACTTCACTGATGTATTTACGTATGATTTAGACTTTAGATTTTGATAATTAGGTTCTCACTTTATGACTTGCTATGCTTTCCTTCTAATTGTTTTGCCAAAGGTTGAAGGTGACGCTCGATTTATTATGGGTGAAGGTTTATTGTGGGTGAAAGCGAGATGGGATGGATGGTTTTGGATTTTGTGGAATATTTCAATGTTTTTGGTATTTTTGAAAGTTTATGTGAATGTTTTGGTTTTCGGTTATTTGAGGCTATTTAGGGTTTTCTGAGATATTTGAGGCTGTTGAGGGCTTTTAAACGTTTTCTATTATTTTTGTGTTATCCAATTTTCAATGTTTTTGTGTTTTTCTATTATTTGAATGTTTAATGATTTTCCAATATTTAGATGTTTTTGTGCTTTTTCTGAGAATTATCTGGATGTTTTTGGATTTTTGAAGATTTCGACTAAGAACCTAACCTAAAAGACCTATCCTAGGGGTCTTGGGGGCTAATCAAAGATAAGCCTTGCCTACGTTATACATGCAGAGACCACATGGTTCGACTTGACTCGACCTATGAAGATATGAACAATGATGGAAAAGTTAGTTTATTATGACAAACTCCTAAAGGACTGACCTAGGGTGTCTCAGGGGCACATCAATGATGGCCTTGCTTACATTCAAGCTCAAAGACAACATAGTTTGACAGGGGTATAGTTTTTTGGATTTTTGATGTTTGACCTTTTAGGGGTTTTGATGTGTTTTGGATGTTTTGGATTTTTCCCTTTACTATTTTCTGAATGTTTTTGGATTTTTTGATGAACATTTTATAGGTGTTTTTGGGATTTTCAATGAGATTTTATGAATGTTTTTGGTATTTTCTGATAAGATTTCCGATGACCTCAAGATATACAAGAAATCAATACAATCCATAACAAAATTCCCCCAGTGTGACATGCTAGACTACTTCGATAAAGGTGGGACAAATTGACCTTTGGAATATTCCAAGTAGTACTAAAGAGTTGTGATACTTCATAATATCAAGCTATGATAAGGATACAAATAGGTGATGAATGGTAGTGCAAAGAATGATAGGACAAAAGAGCCAAAGAATAAATGGAGGTGCTTTATTTACACAAGGCGCCTGTTTGCCAGGTTTTCACCAAGGTACCTGCCCAAAGTGCCATTGAAGTGCCTTTCACTAGAGGACATTTTTTTTTTGGATTTGATCATTTTTTAATTTTTTTATATTTTTTGATTTATACGCTTCAATACTAGGCATAAATTTTTTTGAGATGCAAGCTGTTAGTTGGATCCTACAATGGTTCACCTTCAGGTGTTGACAATTGGTATGCTCCCAATCCATAGCTAGCTATGAAAAAAAAGGAACCCAACTAGTTAGGTTCAAACTTTCCTTTACTGTCCTAGTTTGAAAGGTTCCTCTGATTCTACTTTAGGAAAAGATCCCCTACTTGGAAAGATCGACATTTGATCCTTTGTTATAGCTCTATTTCAGTCAGTTTTGATACACTTGCAAGTGATTGAGAACATCAAGATGACACTCATCTAGGAATTATAGCTCACTTAACTAAGATACTCTGTATTCTTCATCAATGATCAGGTTATGTAGTGACACTCGCAATGATGGGAGCTCAACCTCAATAGGCAAGATGGCTTTTGATCCATAGACCAAGGAGAAAGAGGTTGCACCTATCGACATGCAGATAATGGTTCGATAAGCCCAAAGAGCAGTATTTAGCTATAGATGCTAGTCATGACCAACTTCATTAACTATTTCCTTCAGGATTTTCAGGATATTTTTGTTCATAGCCTCAGTCTGGCCATTTCCTTAGGGATAATACAGGGTAGAGAATCAGTGTTGGATATTGAATCTTTGGCACAAATCTTTCACATCTTGATTCTTAAAGGGTGTTCCATTATCTAAGATTAGGGTTTGTGGGACACCATATGTAACGACATATGAGGTAGTTTAGGATAAACTTTGCAATTTTTTTCACCATTATGTAGGCCATAGGAATAACTTCTACCCACTTAGTAAAGTACTTAGTGGCAGTTATGATAAACTTGTGGCTGTTGGATGAAGTTGGAGTGATTTTTCCTATGAGGTCAAGCCCCCACTATGAAAAAGGCCAGGGTGTGATCATTGGTTGCAACTCTTGAGTTGAAGCATGAATCAAATCTCCATGTTGTTGACATTGAAAAAAAAATTGCACGTGCTGATGAGCTTCCTTTTCCATGGTTGGCCAATAGTACTCGTCCTCAACAGTTTCTTAGCTAATTTCATACCACTAGAATGGGACCCACATATGCCATTGTGTACTTCTGTTAAAGCAGTTAAGGCTTCCTATTGGTTAAGAAAATGTAGTAATTTTCCTTCGATGCTTTGTCAATAAAGGGTATCACCTAAGATCATGAATCAAGATGCCTTTTTAACAAAGGTCTTTTTAAAGTTCGAGGTGATATTGGATGGGATGGTTCCTCTACTCAGGTAGGTAAAGATGTCATGATACCATGGGGATCCAGGACCAACAATGACACACAAAGATTTAGATTCATGGTTTTCAAAAGTTGGTACGAGAAGTTGTTCTACGAAGAATTCACATTGGAGGACGTTGTTTGACATGTCTAACAGTGATTTGATTGTTTCCATGGCATCTGCTGCTCTGTTGTTCACGCGAGGAATCTACTCAAAAGTTATGTCTATAATAAGGTCCTTGAGATTCTCCACCATCTTCTTGTAAGGAGAAATCTTGTCATCTTTACTTTGATAGTCATCATTGACCTAGTTGATAACCAGCTGTGAGTCTCCATAGACTTTCATCTCTTGAATCTACCACTGAACCACTATCCTTAGACCCGTGATTAAGACTTCATACTTAGCAATGTTGTTGGTACAAGGAAACAATAGTTTGTATGATTTTGGAATACAATCACCTTGAGGGGTGATAAAAATAATGCCTGCTCTGGATCCATGTTGGGTGAATGATCCATCAAAGTACATCTTCCACCGATCTGTAAGATTGATGAGAAACACTGATTCATCAAGGAATTCAGATACCAAGGGGTTCTCAACATAGATGGGTGCCTCTACTAGTTGGTCTACAATCACTTGTCCTTTGACTTCCTTGCATTCTACATACTGTATTTCAAATTCTGTTAAGATCATCACCCATTTGGCCATGCATCCTGTGAGAGTTGCTTTAGATAACATATATTTAAGTGGATCAATTTTTGCAATGAGCTTGATTTGATGCGACAACATGTAGTGCCTGAATTTTTGTGAAGCAAAAATAACTGCTAGGCATGCCTTCTCAATGGGTGAATAGTTCATGTCATAGCCCACCAAAGTCATGCTGATGTAGTAGATAGCCCTTTCCTTTCCATTTTCATCATGTTGTGCTAGAAGAGCTCCTAGTGTTGCTAAGATATGTAGGATTAGTGGCTTGTTTGGTATTGGTAGCATGAGCATTAGAGGTGTTAGTAGATAATCTTTTATTTGTTGGAAAGCTTTATCACATTCGTCATTCCACTTGTAGGTTATCCCTTTATGGAGAAGATGTGAAAAGGGGTGGATTTTATCTGATAGCTGTGCTATGAATCCTCTGATGGACTACAATCTACCTTGTAACCCTCTCATCTAATTTAGTGTTTGTGGTGGTTCCATGTCTAGGATGGATTTTACCTTTGCTGGATCAATTTCTATTCCTCTTTGTGAGACGATGAAGCCAAGAAGTTTCCCTGATGTGACCCCAAAGACACACTTTTTTGGATTCTGTCATACTTTGTATTATTCAAGCCTTTCAAAATGGGTCCTAAGACTTGTATGTGGTCACTTCTCTTCCTTTATTTTTCCAAAATATCGTCCACATAATATTCAAATTTTTTGTGGATCATGTCATGAAATATGAGGGCCATTTCTCTTTGATAAGTTTCTTCTACATTCTTGATGCAAGATCATCCTAGGTTTCAAGAAATTTTGCATCAACTAAAAATATTTGCATTCATATTTTCTTGCATTTCAATAGTTATCTGTCAGGACCTAGTCTCAATATTTCATACCACATTGTATTGCATTGTAACATCAGAGCTCGTAGAGTGGGATATATGATCTTCATTGCAACATCTACATCATATCCAAAATTCAAGTGTTTTGGATATTCCAGTATGAAGTTATCACTAACATAATATCAACTGCATTTGGATAGAGAGCATTCACTGGCCAATCATGGCTTTTCAAGTGTTTCAACCTATTCTATGACTTGCAGAGCTTAGGAGACCTTTCCATAAGGATGCATATTCATCGAGGAACCTTCATTCCAATCTGCATCATGTTTTCCCAAGGATCAATGGAGAATCATATGTTTTGGCCAAGCTTTCACATGTTTCATCAACTTCGGGGTTTGAAACCTCTTGAGGTCGACCCAAACCTTTTCTGGAGTTGGGAACTGATATAAATAGGAATCATGTGGTTATATTAGAAAATCAATCTAGATAGAGATAGAAGTGATAGATAAGGGTTTCAATCCACCTTGTATTTCTGGGGTTAACACCATATCATTCTATAATTCTGTTAGCCAAAAGGCAGGGCATGTTGCCAGTGATTAATTGATCATTCTCTATATTTCCATGTGTGATTTTTATTCCAATTCTTTGAGTTTCCATTGTGTTTACTCTTGCTTCAAGGTTGGAAAATCCTATTCCTGGACCATCCATCCTTGACTGCACCAAGTGGTATTAGAGTGAGTTGTGAACCTTGGGAAAGGAGAGTGAAGTTGAGCAAGGTATTCTGTATGATCTTTGTGTGGACAAATCACCGACTTGAGGCACCCTACTTATGCTTGTCAATAGATCACCAATTGTGAGGAAGTTATGATCCTGTAGCTAGATCACTAACTTGAGGAAGTTGCACCAGATCCTAAGAAGAGATGTCACCGAGGAGAATTCATACTACTATCGATGTTGCTAGAAAGATGGATGAGATGATGGAAATGATGTGAACAATGAAAGTGAGATTGGATGCTATTGAAGAATACAAAAGAAAATGCTTAAAACTTAGACCTAATGATGAAAGTGATGATGATGAAGTTCAAGCTATAGATCTAACTGAAGAGACTAATGAAGAGCAAGAATCAAATCAAATGAAGATGTTGAAGGTTGTTTTGAAAATAGGGAAGCGACCTAGAATGGAGATTTTGAATTATACTGGTAATCTAAACCTTGAGGAATTGATTGATTGGATAAATGACATTGAAGAATACTTTGAATATGAAGAAATTGAAGATCCAGAGAGAGTAATATTTGCAAAGACTAAGCTGAAAGGACATGCTGTGATATGGTGGAAGGAAGTTCAATTGGAGAGAAACATAAAGGACAAAGAGGAGATTGTGAAATGGGACAGAATGGTGACAAAATTGAAGAACTAGTTTATACCCGCGGACTATGAGTTGGAGCTGTTGAAGAGATTGCAAAACCTAAGGCATAAGGAAAAGACTGTGAAGGAATACGCTAAGGAATTTCATAAGATCATCATCAGGACTAGACATAGTGAAGCAAGCAAGTAGAAAGTGGCAAGATATATCAATGGGTTGAGGATGAACATTCAGGAAGAGTTGAGTTTGGTAAGGATGAATTCGATAGAGGAAGCATATTATTTTGTATTAAAGGTGGAGAAAATCCTAAACAAAATACATGAGCAGAGGCAGAGAGGAAGAGGAGGTAGATTTTAGAGAGGAAGGTCACATTCCAGAGGAGAAAGAGCATATTCAAAGCAAAGCAAGGACCAAGATTCATACCGCAAGGAAGAGAAGGATTCCAATTCTTACCAAAAAGGGAGAGATGACAAAAATTCTTACCATCGCAACAGAGGAGGCTACAATTCTTACCGCAATGATGGATATTAGAGATATGAGAAAGGATATGACAAGATAAATTTTAGAGGAACTTGTTTTAAGTGCAGAGGTGAAGGACATAGAGCATTTGAGTGTTGCCAAGAAAGTAAGAAGAATGAAAATCATGCAAGAATCGGATATGCAGAGGAAGAACTAGTGAAATCACCGAGTTTCAGAGGAAGTCCTGAGAAGGGAGAATCATTATTCATGAGGAGAGCATTCATCCAAAAAAAAAGAAGTACCCAAGGAAGGACCATAGAGGAAAATTTTGTTTTGGATTAGATAAAAGACAGGAGGTAAGTGTTGCAAAGTTATCATTGATAGTGGTAGCACATATAACCTAGTTTATGAGGAAATGGTCACAAAGTTGAAATTGGAAAGAAGAAAACACCCAAAGCCTTATAGGATAGCCTAGATTCAAGACAAGCACAAGATACTAGTAAGTAAGCAATGTTTAGTAAAATTTCATATAGGATCATATCATGATGAAGTACTATGTGATATTATGCTGATGGATGTATGTCATATGTTGTTGAGTAGACCTTGGCAGTATGATAAGAGATCTATACATGATGGGAGAAAGAACACCTATACCATAACGTCTAATGGAAAGAGAATCACCTTGACGCCTTTGGAAGATGAACAAGAAAGTGAAGTATGTGGAACAACTAGAATCAATTTGGTAGATGGAAGGATATTTCTGGATGGATTGAGACATGAGAACATGTGTTTTGCTTTGATTCGAATGGAGTGCAAAGCCTTAGATGTAGAGGGAGTCACAGGAGATGAAGAATCACTAGAGAAGGAAGTAACTAATAATAGAGTACCAAGATCTTGTATCGGAGAATGTGCCAGAAGGATTACCACCAATCTAGAGTATCATTCATCATATAGATCTTATTCCAGGAGCTAGTTTTCCAAACAAAGCTACACACTGGATGACACCAATAGAGAATACAAAGCTAAACAAACATATACATGAACTGTTAAAGAAGGGATTGATTAGAGAGAGTATGAGCCCATGTGCGGTACCAACTGTACTTGCTCCTAAGAAAGATGGAGAATGGAGGATGTGTATCGATTCAAGAGCTATCAATAAGATCATAGTGAAGTATAGATTCCCATTTCCCATAGTAATTTGTCACATAGTCCCATGAATTTTGAGATCACTTCATCATTTTTGAATAAATCTAGAATCGGTGGTCCTTGTTGGTCCATGTCAATGAGTTGAGGATATACTAGGTGTATTTCAGTTGGTTGATTGCTTGGAGCAAATGATGTAACATATATCATGAAGAGGGAGTTTTTCTCAAATAGGTCAGTAACATCAAAGGGGAAGTCATCTAAGGTTGTATCATGTGATGGAGGTAACCAAGAGGAAGCCTTAGCTCGTTTAGTGGAAGTACCTTTTCCAATAAGGGTGACCTTGCTAATAGTACAACCTAGACCAAGATTCTTTAGTCATTTCTCAAGAACAATGGGTTCTAGTAAATTGTTATCATTCTATCCTAGCTTCTCATTCTTGTTATATCCCATGCTTTTCATCAGTTGCAAGCCTTTGTTGTCATCTTCCATGGGAAGAATAAGGACAGGTCATTCATCTTGAAAGAGAAGTTTAGAGATATCTTCCTCATTGACATCTTCTTGATTCAAATCCCCCCACTTGGTGAAGGTAGTAGCTGCCATCTTGATTGTTTTGGGTTCTTTGGTGATGGATGTGGGTTTCCCATGAGATTGAGGAGAAATAGGTAACTCTCCTAAGACAAAGGTGTCTTTTGTTGAAAAATGTGCCTCAAGCTTATTGACATGAAACTCTTGAAAGAGAAAAATTGGTGAGACCTTCAGAATGTCTTATCGACAAGAAATTGTGTTCAAAAGATCAAAGCCGTTGAGACTTTGGTTCTGTCTTGCCGACGGGTTGGTTCCTAGTGGTCATCGAGGAGACTCTTGGTGACAGTTGAATATCGGGGTGACTGTTAGACACATTCTGACTGTGTTAGTCCCGCCGATAGCTTTATTCATATTGGACATCGGGGAGACTCTCAGACTCTTTCCGAAAGCGCTAGTCTTGCCAATGGTTCTCCTCTCACCGGCGGGTATACTTTTGGTATGAGCTCTTGCCGATAGTGTTGGTCTCCCCAACAGGTCTGTGTTCAGTGAGAACTCTTGCCGATGGATGTGGTATCGCCAACAGTTATTTATTCGGTGTGAGCTCTTGCCGACAGTGTTGGTCTCGCCGACAGGTCTGTGTTCAGTGAGAACTCTTGCCGATGGATGTGGTCTTACCGACAAGTATTCATTCGATGTGAGCTCTTGCTGACAGTGTTGGTCTTGCTGACATATTTCTATTTGGTATGATCTCTTGCCGATGGATGTTTCTCTCACTGACAGGAAGGTGCATTCGGTATGAAATCTTGCTAATAGTATTCCTCTCACCAATGGTTTTGTGTTTGCTATGAACTCTTAGTGATAGTGATGGTCTTGCTGATAGTTCTACAATGGACATCGGTGAGAAGTCTTGCCAATGGAGTGAGTCTAGCCGATGGTGGTGACTCTTGCTGATAAGGACAGTCGGGCATTGTGGCATCGGGGAGACACGGTCTGGTGTCTCACCAACATGCGATTCAATTTGAACATTTTGACTGAATGACTATCTGATGTGGTCTATTTTGAACCAATGAGTGAAGTGAAAGGATAACCGTTGGTAGTTGAACTGTTGCGACCATTCTTGTGTGGAAGATCAATAGGCTGTGAGAGAATGGATTACTCTTAGCAATGGTTGATGAAGATGATCTGGTCGGTGTGTGAAAGAGTTGCTCAATTGAACATAGATTGATCTGAGTGGGTTCATTGTATGCGTCTGAGAGCATTGTGAGATTAATGTTTTGTACAAGATTGATCAGTGAATTTTGCTGCTGTAAATTGACATCAGAAAGTTAAGTTTGATCTCTGTATGTAATTTTCTTTACTGTAATACAAAAAGGCTTTTCTTGGTGTGGTGGGTTTTTCTCCCATAAGGGTTTTCCCATGTAAATATGGTGTCCAATTGTGTATGTGTCCATTTCTCTATTCTATTATTTTATTTTTCATGTGTATCTTATTGAACTGTAATTGCAAAATTTAAAGTCATATCTGCATTCTTCCCTTAGGTTTTGACGTTAGGAGAGTTTGTTCCACACCTAAGCTTTCCTTTGAAGTGGTATAAGAGCTTGACTAGTTGTGTTATCCTTGTGGGAATGTTGGGTTTTTTATATCAATTCTGTTCAGTGGGAGTCTTGTAGAAGTCTGGTAATTTGAATTACAGATTAAGATGACAAGCATGTCAAGAAAGATTGAAATTGAGAAATTCAATGGTAGTAATTTTGAGTTGTGGAAACTCAAAATGGAAGATCTATTGGTTAATCGTGATTTGTGGCTTGCTGTGTCTGGAACGAAGCCTACAGGCATGAAGCAAGAGGATTGGGACCTTGCAGATCGAAAATCAAAGGGGCTGATAAGGATATGTTTAGCATACTCTATTCTTCTAAATGTTCATGAAGAAAAGACAACATCCTCTTTATGGAAAAGACCGGGAGCTATTTATCAGGGCAAGTCCTTGGTGAATAAGTTGTTCTTGAGGAAGAAGTTGTACTCTTTGAAAATGTAGGAAGGAGCATCTGTTTCTGATCATTTGAATGTTTTCAACATGTTGATTGCTCAGTTCGCATCTGTGGGTGTGAAGATTGATGAAGAAGATTGTTGTATGCTATTGTTATGTTCTTTGCCAGATTCTTGGGATCACTTGGTGATGGATATTGGGAGTACTACTTCCTGTTTTAAGATGGAAGATATTGTTGCTTCTTTGTTATCAGAAGAGATGAGAAGAAAGTCTTCTGAGATGGCGAAGGAGGCTCTTGCTGTTAGAGGTAGATCGAAAGAAAAAGGCAAGAAGGACAAGAAGTCCAAATCCAAATTAGAGGGGAGATCAAAGTTTCCTAGTAAGAAGTCCAAGGTAAAGTGCTGGAATTGTGGGCAACCTGGTCATGTCCGAAAGGATTGCAAAGAGGAGGAGAAGAAGAAGAAGTATTCTTCCGACAATGATTCTTCTCAGAGTGATGTAGATGCTTTCATTGCAGCCTTTGCTACACAGACATCAGATGATGTCTGGCTGATTGATTCTGGAGAATCTTTCCACATGACATCTCATAGAGACTGGTTCACTAAGTATGAAAAATATGATGGTGGAAGGGTGTATTTGGCAAGCAATTTATCTCTGTAAATAGCTGGTCGTGGAAGCGTCAGAATTCAGTTCCATGATGGAAGAGTGAAGGGAATTAATGATGTAATGCATATACCAGGTTTGGCTCAAAATTTACTTTTTGTTAGTAAGTTGAACGATGTTGGAGTGCAAGTCACATTCTGTGGAAATGGTTGCAAAATGACTAGAGGCTCAATGGTGCTAGCAAGGGGTGCTCGTATTGGTACCTTGTATAAGTTGGATGCACTTGTTGTGCAATGCAATAGTGTCTCTACAAAGTCATAGAAGGCTACTCATGGAGAAAAGGAGAAAAATGTTCTTGATAGTGCAAACTCCATGGAAGGTAAACTTCCAGCAGAAAATACTATGCTCTGGCATTATAGGCTTGGCCACATTGGAGAAAAAGGTTTAAAAACCTTGAAAAATAAAAACTTGGTTGAAGGGCTTGACGATTGTAAACTTGAATTTGAATTTTGTGAACATTGTATATATGGTAAACAACACTGTGTTTCATTTTACTCCAGTCCTCACAAAACTTTTGGTTTACTTGATTACATACATTATGATGTTTTTGGTCCAGTAAATGTTCCTTCTTTATCTAAATCAAGATATTATGTATCGTTCATTGATGATTATTCAAGAAGGGCATTTGTTTATTTTCTAAAAAGTAAATCAGAAGTGTTTAGTCATTTTAAGGAATTTAAAAACCTTGTGGAAAATTAGACTGGAAGAAAAATAAAATGTTTAAGGATTGACAATGGTGGTGAGTTTTGTTCTGATGAGTTCGAAAGGTACCATAAATATCATGGGATTAAAAGACATAAAACTACACCCTACACTTTGCAACAAAATGGAGTTACTGAAAGGTTCAATAGGATAGTGATGGAAAGAGCACAAAGTATGCTAAGAAGTGTTGGCTTGGAGGAGAAGTTCTGGGCTGAGGCAGTTGCAACATCATGTTATTTAATAAACCGTTCTTCGAATTCTTCTCTTGTTGAGAAAACACCTTTGGAAGCATGAGAAAACACCTTTGGAAGCATGGTTTGGAAAGAAGCCCTCTCTGAGACACATTCATGTCTTTGGCTGTGAGGCATATGCATATGTGCTGAATGAAAAAAGGTCTAAATTGGAAAACAAGGCTGTTAAATGTATTTTTATTGGTTATAGTGCTGGCACAAAAGGATACAAGCTTTGGAATCCTGATATGGAGAAGGTTCTATACAAAAGAAGTGTTATTTTTCATGAGCTGAAGCCTTCTACTTTGGATCTAGAGTCAGAGACAAAATCGGAAAATAAAAAGGATGTAGTTGAAATTCCTCCGACACCAAATAAAGAGGAATTGAAAAATTCAAAATGAACCCGAGGAGAGCTCAAGCAGTTGAGAGTTCTGAAGAAGAAGATCAACCTAGCCTCAGCTTGTGAGGAGGTCAACACGTGAAAGAAAGCAACCTGATAGGTATGGGTTTTCTTTGTTAGATTCGCTTGTGCCTATGCTTTAATTTCTAGCACTAATGAGCCTAGGACTGTGAAAGAGGCATTTAGAATGTCTAATTCAAACTCTTGGTTGGAAGCCATGAATGAAGAAATGGCATCATTAGAAAAAAATGATACTTGGAGTTTGATGCCCTTGTCTGAAGGCATAAAAGCTGTTGGCTGCAAATGGATATTTAAAAGGAAAATAGGTCTGGATGGCAATGTGGAAAAGTATAAGGCGAGGTTGGTTGCGAAGGGATATTCCCAGGTAGAGGGAATTGATTATGGAGAAATATTTTATCCTGTAGCTAAGATGACATCTATCATATTTCTTTTGTCACTTGCAACATCGTATGACTTAGAGATTGAATAGATGGATGTGAAGACAACATTTCTTCATGGTGACCTTGAAGAAGAAATTTACATGTCCCAGCTTGAGCACTTAATGGAAAAAGGTAAAGAAAAACTGGTTTGCAAGTTGAAAAAATCTCTGTATGGATTAAAACAATCTCCTAGAATGTGGTACCAGAAGTTTGATACGTTTATTTTGTCATTGGGATTTGTAAGATTGAAATTTGATCATTATGTGTGTTACAAAGCTGAAAATGATCATTTTCTTATTATTGCTCTCTATGTTGATGATATGCTGTTCATAGGCAATAGTAAGTTAATGATTTCTGATCTAAAATATTAGTTGTCTGCAAGTTCAAAATGAAAGATCTTGGTGCAGCCAGGTATATTCTAGGAATGGAAATAACCAGGGACAAGAAGAGTAGAAAACTTTGGTTTAGTCAGAGTAAGTATATTAATACTATTCTAGAGAGATTTTGTATGACTGAGTGCAAGCAACTAGTTGTTCTAGTTTTGCAGGGAACAAAGCTATCTGTTGAAGACTGTCCAAAATCTCCTACTGAGATGGAGGACATGACCAGAGTGCCTTATGCTAGTGAAATTGGTAGTTTAATGTATGCAATGGTCTGTACAAGGCCAGACATTTCCCAAGCAGTGGGAGTACTTAGTCTTTTTATGGAAAATCCTGGAAGGACACATTGGGATGCTGTGAAAAGAGTTTTTATATATCTGAAGGGAACTTTAAAATATGCTTTGTGTTATCATGAGAATTTAGTTGAATCACAAAGGACTCTCAACATTCGAGGCTATGTGGATTATGATTGGGTAGGGGACATTAACAACAGAAGATCCACTAGGGTATATATTTTCATGATGAATGGTGGTGCAGTTAGTTGGATGAGTAAGTAGTAGGCTGTAGTCGCTTTGTCCACTACATAGGCAGAATACATGGCAGCAACACATTTCTGTAAAGAAGCAATCTGGTTAAAACGTTTGTGTTCTAACATTGGGTTTGATGCAGGGAAAATTACAATTTACTGTGATAGTCAAAGTGCTATTTGTTTGGTGAAAAATCCTACTTTCCATGCCAAGATGAAACATATTGATGTGTAGTATTATTTTGTACGAGATATGGTGGAGGATGGAAAGGTCTATTTAGAAAAAGTGGATACTCTGGAAAATGTTGCAAATGCATTGACGAAACCAGTGAGCATAGAGAAGTTCAGGTGGTGTGCTAGTTTGATGGGCCTTAGTGCCCATGAATTTTAGTAGTTTTGTTGTGCTCTAGAGGTGTCAGTAAGATCTTCGTCAAGTGGGATATTGTTGGACAATGTGCCTCAAGCTTACTGACATGAAACTCCTGAAAGAGAAAAATCAGTGAGACCCTCAGAATGTCTTGCTAACAAGCAACTGTGTTCAAAAGATTAAAGTCGCTGAGACTTTATTTCTGTCTTGATGACGGGTTGGTTCCTAGTGATCATCAAGGAGACTCTTGGCGACAGCTGAATATCGGGGTGACTGTCAGACACATTCTGACTATGTTAGTCCCACTGATAGCTTTATTCATATTGGACATTGGGGAGACCCTTAGACTCTTTTCAAAAGTGCTAGTCTTGCTGATGGTTCTCCTCTCACCGATGGGCATACTTTTGGTATGAGCTCTTGCCGACAGTGTTGGTCTCGTCGATAGGTCTGTGTTCGGTGAGAACTCTTGCCGATGGATGTGGTCTCGCCGACATGTATTCATTCGGTGTGAGCTTTTGCCGATAGTGTTGGTCTTGCTGACAAGTTTGTGTTTGGTGAGAACTCTTGCCAATTGATGTGGTCTTGTCGATAGGTATTCATTTGGTGTGAGCTCTTGCCGACAATGTTGGTCTTGCTGACATATTTTCATTCCGTATGATCTCTTGTCGATGGATGTTTCTCTCGTTTATAGGTAGGTGCATTCGGTATGAACTCTTGCCGATAGTATTCCTCTCGCCAATGGTTTTGTGTTCGCTATGAACTCTTAGCAATAGCGATGGTCTTTCCGATAGTTCTGCAATGGACATCGGTGAGAAGTCTTGCCGATGGAGTGAGTCTGGCCAATGGTTTTGCATTCGATATGACTCTTGTTGATGGTGGCGACTCTTTCCGATAAGGACAATTAGGCATTGTGGCATCGGGGAGACATGGTTTGGTGTCTCACTGACATGCAATTCAGTTTGAACATTTTGACTGAACGACTATCTGACGTGGTCTGTTTTGAACCAATGAGCAAAGCAGAAGGAGAACCATTGGCAGTTGAACTGTTGTGACCGTTCCTATGTGGAATATCAACAGGCTATGAGAGAATGGATTACTCTCAACAATGGTTGATGACGATGATCTGGTCGGTGTGTGAAAGAGTTACTCGATTGAACATAGATTGATCTGAGTGGGTTCATTGTATGCGTCTGAGAGCATTGTGAGATTAATGTTCTATAGAAGATTGATCAGTGAATGTTGCTACTGTAAATTGATGTCAAAAAGTTAAGTTTGATCTTTGTATGTAATTTTCTTTACTATAATACAAAGAGGCTTTGCTTGGTGTGGTGGGTTTTTATCCTGTAAGGGTTTTCCCACGTAAATCTGGTGTCCAATTGTGTATGTGTCCATTTCTCTATTATGCTATTTTTTTTCTTCATGTGTATCTTATTGAATTGTAATTGTAAAATTTAAAGTCATATCTGCATTCTTCCCTGAGGTTTTGATGTTAGGAGAGTTTGTTTCGCACCTAAGCTTTTACTTTCATCTTTCAATAGTTTATAGTTTCCACAACCACCATCTTGGATCACTGCTTTGAAGTTGGGTATACTTTGCACAATGGGTATTTTTTCTACTAAGGTAGCGGCTAGGGATGCTGGGTCAACAAATGAGCTTGATGGTGTAGGCCCTTCATCATTCTTGGGTATTTGGGGTATCTTATAGAACTAGGCTTCAAGACTTTTAAAGTAGTAAAAAGGCTTAGGATCTCCATGGATAGTGATTTCTCTACCTTCTAAAGGAAACTTTACACATCAATGATAGGTCAAGGCTATAAATTTTAGGGAATGGATCCATGGTCAGCCAAGTAGGATGTTATAGGGAAGATCAAGATAAAGCACTTGGCATGTAGTTTCTACAATAAGAGGTCCCACTTGGATGGGAGGTGCAATGATTCCTTGTGATACCTATTCTTGTCCTCATATGCTCTGATGGTGGTACTCTTTGCTTTCTTAATAGTATCTTCTGAATAGCCTAGATGTTTGATCAACTGAAGGGTACAAATGTTCAGACCAACACCTCCATCTACCAAGACTCTTTTGACCTTGTTTTTATGAATGATAACCTCAAGGTGTAAAGCACGGTGTCAGTTATGAGATGGTTGTGATGGTAGGTCTTGCTCGGAGAAGGTGAGAAGATGATTGGTGATATGGCCTACCATAGCTTGAAACTGATCAATATCAATATCCTTAGGAACATATGACTCAAACAAGGCTTTCTCCAATATTTCCCTATGTGTGGGGGATAACCTTAAGATTTCTAAGATTGATATCTATGCGAGGGTCTACTTGAGTTGATCTAGAAGATTGTACTTGCTAGGATTATATGTGGGAAAAGTAGGCCGTGTCCTAGATTGAGATGGGATTCCTTGAATGGTTATTTTTCCACATCATGTGGTGACTCCACATTCCTCACTAGCTCCTTTGATGGTGACAACAATAATGATGCTATTGTAGGAAGCCACTACATTGGAATAGGTATGTTGTATGTTTGTGTAATCCTTAGCTTTTCCGTTGTTGTTTGCTTTGTTATGATTCGACATAGGATTCTTGTATATCTTAAGATCTTGATTCTCAGCTGGTACCTCAATAGATATGGTGTCATTCTCTATGAGATATTGAATGTTGATCTTAAGTTTCACGTAGTTTGTCATTTTATGTCCTTTGGTTTTTTGAAAGTCACAGAGATCACGCTCGTTGTACTAGGATGGTTTCTCTTGTGGTTCTTGGTAGTTTTCAAAGTTGGGAAGTGTTATCAGATTTGACTCTATCAACTTCTTCATGATCATTTCAATAGGTTCTGATAGCTGTGTGTACTTGCATTTGGGATAGTTGTTCCTATTAGTGGTTCGCCTTTGTTGCATGTCGGTGTTATTGATGTGATTGTTCTGAGGAGGTTTTGTTTGCTGTACCATCAGTTGGATGTTGGCAACTTGATTGTTGTTGGGTCTAGGAGCACTTAGTATGACCTTAGCATCTACCACACCGTCATTAGTTACATTTTTTTTGTTTTCCCAAACATGAGGTTTTTCATTCGAACTAGTTGATGGCCGATTGGAAGCTTGAGTATTTCCTTGTGAGATTAGATCTCTCTTGATGTTAAGAGCTCTAGGGATAGGCTTGTCATATGATGCAACGCACTGAATTTTCAAGTGGAAAGATATATTGGGGTTTAGATTGGCTATGGGGTAAACCCATAAAAGTGGTTTACAACTCCAGTGAGGAAGGAAAAGTTGCAAAAAAATGACCCCATGGAAAAAAATTAGTTTTTGGGGGTTCGAGCAAACCCAAAGAGGGTTCAATAGAACCTCCCGTTTGAGCAAACCAATTTAATGTAGGTCCCATCATTCTCAAGAAAAAAGGAAAAAGGAAAGCCTTATGTAAAGGGGGCTCACTCAAACCTTGGTTCGAGCAAACCCCTGGGGGGTTTGAGCGAACCCCCCTTTTCCCTCCTTCTCCCCCTCAGGCACCAAAAAAGTCCAGAGTTTTGTGCTTCAAAGCTCAGGTTGAGGATGAAAATGGAGGAGACTTCATAGACCCAATTGGATGATGGTAGTCCTTAGAATGAGCTATCCAACAAATACAATTTTAATATGTTTTGGTTTTATTACATATTTGTTTTTTTAGTTTTATTAAACATAGCTTTTTCACCGAAAATCAAGCTCTTTGTTCTGCACATGTGGAAAAATAGTAGATTATAATTTTTTTTTAAAAAAATGAGTGCACTAGATATTGAAGTCCTTGATCTAACAAAAAAAATTGAATTTCGATACATACAAAAAAAGTTATACGGTATACGGTCCGCCTATGTATGAATTGTAATTGGTTTGACTTCAAAACTTGATTAAGGAAAAAATATTTAATAAAACACTATGAAAAAAATTGGAAGCACTAGATATTGTAGTTACAAATTTAAATTCAAAAAAATTAGAATTTTATCCTTCATGGAAAAAAAATTATGCATTATACGGTGAGCATCACTCCTTAAAAATGTTGTTTACTGAAAAAACTAGTTTTTGAAGGGGATGGAAAAAGAAGTGCAATATGATTCCAAAAATTTTGAAAATAAATAAATAGAATCTATAGACAAAATATCACAAATCACTAGTTTGCATCATCTTAAAATTCCTCATAGTTTAGCCGCTATAGGTGCCCGAAAGTGAAGATTTAGTTAGAAAAATTATTTCAGTGTCCAGTTTGGCAAAAAATTGTAAACCAGTATTGTGGGATCACCCTATGATGATTCCCACTTGTTGTTCATTGGGAAGAGGCCACTTGATTTTAATAGCTCTTTGTCTCCACCATTGCAAGAAATTGGTGAAGGATTCTCCTTTGTTTTGTCTAAGAGTATATAGTTCTTCTAGACTGACATCCATGTCAAGATTAAAGGAGAAGTGATCAATAAATTTATCAGTAATTTCTTAGAAAGTTTTGATTCCAAGAGGTAGATGAGAAAACCAATCCATTGTAGGACCTGTTAAACTTCATGGGAAGAGGCACATTAGATATGAATCATTGTAGGCTACCTTCATACACATGATGTTAAATTATTTGATATGGTCCACAGGAGTTCCCCTCCCTTTGTATTTGTCGAATTTGGCGATTTCAAAACTGGGAGGGAATGGTATCATTGTGATGTTTCGATCAAATGGATAAGGAAATAGATTCTGTGTATGAGGCTTCTTTTTCTTACCCAGTCAAAGGTCCTGTATTTCTTGTGATAGCACCTTAAATTGTGATGCTAGATCATCTTGCGGGTTTGCTGGAGGAACATATGGTGGGATGGAAAATGAGTTAAATGAAGGATTTTGATATGATAAGGTGTTGTATGGAGTGTATTGTGGTGTGAGATTCTGTGAGGGTGATTGCATTATTGATGTATATGTTCCTAACACGTTTGGATTAATGATGTTCTATTGAGGATCATAGTAGGAAATTGGTTGTTGTTGGGAATATTGCTGAGCTAGTAAGGCTTGTTGTTGTTGTTGCACTGCTAGGGCTTGCTATTGGGCATACTGTTGTTGCTGTGCTGCTAAGGCTGCTTGTTGAGATTGATGTTGTTGTGATAAGGATGCTTATTGAGCTTGATGTTGTTGTTGTGCTAAGGCTACTTGCTGTTGTTGGTATGCTAAGGTTGCTTGTTGAGCTGCTAAGGCTACTTGCTTTGTTGCTGTTGTTGTTGTGCTAAAGTTACTTGTTGAGTTGCTAAGGCTACTTGCTGTTGTTGCTATTATTGTTGTTGTGCTACTTGATGTTGTTGGATAGATTTTTGGTAAGCTTGTTGTGCTTGCTGTAAAGCTAGGGAATATGCTTGTAACGTAGGATCAGCTGGTTGGGACATCTGTGATGGATTGGGGATGTTGATGTTTTGAGTGGGTAGCGGATGGTTGATGAGAGGTGGAGGGTTCCCTTGGTTTAACAGTCCTTGTAAGTTAGTAGATGAAGATGGAGGTATGTAAGTTTGAGGTCCCGATTGATTTGGAATGATAAAGGGGATAGTGGGGAATGATGAAGATGATGCCATTAAATTTTTTGATGGAAATGACACACTAGGACCTTGAGTCCATTGATCAAAAATATTTCCTTGTACCATGTCTTGAGGATTACCTTGTGCCAAAGATGTAAACAAGGGATTCATGATCAAAGTACTTCTTGGGTTAATAGAACTTGTAACCAAGGGATTACTTTGAGATGGATTGATAGTGGATGAGGTGGAGATTCTAGATAGCATGGATGAACCCACCAGAGGGTTAGATAAAGATGTCCCTATCTACATTAAGGGTTGGCTCTGCAGTATGGTATTAACATACCCTTGTGTGCTATTTTGAGATACCTAGTCTATATTGCTTTGCGTGATGGTGGACACACTTATGGTAGTCATGGGTGTGGATGAAGAAGGATGTCCCCAATATGTCAAAGTGGTTGTGGAATAACGAAGTTCAAGAGGTGTGTATGGCTATTTAGGGGCTTTAGGAACAAGAGCACTAAAGGTAGGTGTCCAAGTCATTGTTGGAGGTGGGGGATTAGTGTCAAGGGTACCCACAAGTGTAATTCTTTCAAATGGAAGAGTTAGATCAAAATCTTGAGCAAGAATAGTTGCAAGACTAGGAGTGGATGTTTGATTTAGCCCTAGTGATGGAGTTGTGAAGCTTTGTGTCAAGTTTTGTGCAACAAATGATGGGGAAATTGGAGCTACATTTTTAAAGGCTTGATGTTCCATAATTTCCTCCCTAGTAAGTTCAAATGGATTATTCATGACGTCTTTGATCTCATATGGTCCGAAAGGAGATGATGGTTGTTGTGATGGGGTAACGTGACTTCTAGGATCAAATTCTAAAGGATTTGGATCACTTGAGGTAAATGTAATTTTGGTTTTCTCCATGATTCTCTAGTGTTATGAACTTGTCTTTACCATAAATTTTGTGTCATCTATGGGAGAGTTGTGTTGTGATTTGTGATGTTTGAACTCTCTAGTTGACTCAAATCTAGGTAAAAGAGACATTCTAATCCTTTTTGGAGAAATGATGATAATGGGGGGTGAAAAGATGGATGATGTGGGAAGTGATCTTTGCAAACTTTTTGCGATAACACTTTTGACTTAAGTTTTGATGTTTAGGATAAAGGATGCTAATGAACTTGGAAATATTTAGGGTAGACTCGTGAATTTAAAGATAAACTAGTTCAAAGATGATAACTTAACTAAGTGCATGGAAAATGATACATTTCACATACAAAGTAGCTAAGTTAGAGGTTGGTGTGATTGATGTTTAAGTCAAAAGATATTGGTGTTTTCAAAATTTTTCGCAAAGCTTGATGAAGTGAAGGATGAGATTTGATGAAGGGGTGGGTGAAATGTTGACCCAATGTTGACTTAGAGTGAACCTTTTTTTCCCAAGACCAAGGTAGTGAGAATGATGCTAGACCTTGAAAATTTTCAAATCCTAAAGATCCAATGTTGATTTAGATGAGAGGAAAGATGGGAATGTTTAAACCTATTCAGATTCTCCTAGAATGAGCAAAAAATTTCCTTAACAAGGTGTAACGACTGCAATAAAGTATTAAGGCCCACTTTTTGCTAAATTGTGATCTACGATACCTATGTTTGCAATGACGGGATATAGGCTTTCCTCTACGGATTTTGATTGTGTGATGGATCATTTAGAGGAGTTGAGTATCATGAAAAAGACCAAGATTTTGACTCCAAAAGAATGCATGTAATTCTAGACTGTTTCTTGAAACGTGTCTATAGAAGTTTGCTACCAACTTGTTTCTATTCTTGTGAAGTGCTAAAAGATGTTTTTTGAGAGGTTTTGGACCAATATGCCTAAGTTTAAAATGATGACCTATAGACCTTATTTTAGGGATCCTGATTTTGTCTGAGATTAGTACCACCAAAGGTTGTAGTGATGGGGGGTCCCAGGGGGCTGTCGTAGCCCCTTGATACCAAAGGTGTTTATGACAATGTCAATTTTTTTTTGGGACTTACTATTTTTAGTAAGTTTTGACAAATGTTCGACATGTAGTTGTATGAGTCAAATTTTCTTATTTTAGAAAGTTTTGTTCTAAAAGGACTTTGCAAATCAGATTTCTTATCCTTAGTTGAAGTCATGAATTTATGTAATAGTTGAAGATTGTTGTATTGGAAAATTTTTCCTGAATAATAAAATATGAAAGATCTTTGCCCATGGTTTTTTCCTAGTATAATTTTACTAGGTTTTTCACATAAATTCTTAGTTTTTCTTGTGTCTGTTATTTTTCTCTAGTTTCTACACTGTAATTTTTCTTACAAGAAGGTCAACTTCCTTTATAAATCAGGTCAGACAAGGCTGGTCCAACCTAGCTCCAATAAACTTTAAACTATGAACTGCAGGAGGAAAAGGGAGAAGGATAAAAATAGAAAAAAAAAGGGAAAAGGTGATGCACCAAGTTTAAATTTTTTCTTCCTTCTTGTGATTGCACAAAGCATCAACAAAATCGCTAGAAGGCTCACACAATTCTCTATTTCACCAATCTTAGAAATGAAAAATGAAGGCTAGGGTTTGAGATATCCTAAAAGGGGTACAAATTTCCCATAATTAACACGCACAACATATTAGCACACTCATATAACTTGTAAAAATGGTGAAAAATTATGTATGTGTAGAGGTATCAAATGCCACACAAGATGCAAGCATTGAGAAGAGGTAAAAAAGTGATTGTATTAACACAAACATAAATCCAATTTTACAATCGTAGAATTCAGGAAAAAACATAAGTCTAGTAGAGAAAATCTAGGGAAGAACCCCTTGAAAATATACAAGTATTTCCTTTATAGTTTAGGCATAACTTAGTTGACTCAAACTAAACCCTAACCTTTCCTAGGGTTAGTAAACTAGCAGAAACCCATCTAGATCAAGTTGCAATGGTCAGATCATGAAAATGATGCCAAAGGACAACCCTTGGATGCCAAGATCCGCACACCATGCTTCTGCATTAAATGCCATGTAAGTGTAGATTAGAGGATTGCCATGAAATTTTCCATGAAATCAGGTTTGCAACAAAAGGAAAGTCCCTTCTTGACATAAAGAGGCATGGGCATCAGTTTAGCATTTAATATGCATAGGAAAGTATGAAAGATAGAATCTATAGTGAAAAATATGATCGCGGTAGCCATTGGTTGTTGAAAACCAGTTTTTCCATTACTCTAGGTCCTCCCATGAGTTACAATATGCTTAGCCATTGGTATTTTGAATTCTAATTGTTGGATCATGCATGGACGCTTGAGATCGAGCCCCTAATGTGAGTTTAAAACATGGATGTTTCTCATTATAAGATATGAGATCAACAACCATCACATGCCTACAATATATCACACCTCCCTTTTGAAGCCATTGCATTGAAAATGCGATGGCTTGTACCCTTGTGATGAAACCAAAAGCTTCCATGTTGCCCATATCTCTTGCTTGTTATATCAAACATCACACAAAGGCCTTGGACCTTATGAATTACAAATGTGATGAAAAGAAGCCTCGTGATGAGCCGACATGTTGACACTTGTCATCATATTGCACCATTGTTGCTCTCCTATTCGGACCCATGTCCTCTGCGATGCAAAGGGCTGCTCGATCATTTTCTGATCCTCAGTCTTCAACATTCACCATTAGATCTCCATCACACAACATATACCTATCACACTTTACTTAGCATCTTTTCAAGTAACAACTCTGATGTGAAGAACCTTGACGATGCAATCAACATCTACCACTTGTTAGTATTTTTCAATGTCGCGCTTGATCCTATCAGAGCTTCTGTATTTTGCAATCTTGCAATGATCGTTGATCTTCATTTAGGCCACTAACAATGAGATCAGTCCCACCAAGGATAGGTGTCATTGTTTCATGAACTTGTAGAGGGGGAATATGACAAAAGTATTCCCCCCATGATAGAAGAAATCACTACGAAATGCCAGGATGTTGACACATGTCATTATCTCACAACTTCACAAAAAAAAATCTTGTCCCACCCTAGCTCTGTGAAGGCTTGTTCCTTTGTGATGGAATTTAGCACATGATTTGATATGCATCATCATTTCACCATTTTGTAGAAGAAAAGTGTCAGAGTGTCAGAGCCCTATGAAGAAAAGAGCCTCTGTGAAACGTATATGATAAATTAAATAAATTAAAGTGACTAGGGAATAGAGGGGCCAAATATAGATGAGACAAAAAGGATTATCGAGGTAAGATTAAAACAATTGATAAACAACATTAGCCTTCAAAAATATTTGGATGCATGTTGCTATTTTGGGGTATCACGGGGCTAGAAAATGAAAAAACTAGGCTCACTATGAATCAAAGAGACAATGCATATTATGATAGTGTCTAGGCCAAGCTCTTCTTAAAGATTTTTTAAGCACGTGCACATAAGTTGCTCCAAAAGGGGGCCATCACTAGGTAATGAATGGATTGATTGATAAGGGAAAACATTTTGAAAACCATGTCGGTATCGAAATAGGTTTTGAGAATTGGCCAAAGACTAACGCCTCTTATACTTAGCCAAATTTTAAACATATTTGGACATGAGAGCTTGAGTGGTAAAAAGGAAGGATGAGGTTGGTAACGGATGATAAAATAGACATGAGGTTACATGACTTAAATGACTGGGAATCATCAAAAAGGGGGTCAATGCAAAGATATAACAAAAGTTCACCCTCAGACCTAGGGTTTAGGGTTTACACATGAGGGTTTTAGAAAGCCCAAACTTGAAGAATTAAAACCCTAGTTCAATACAATTGAGGAATTTCAAAAAATCCAAAACCCTAGAATGTCAAAATAGCTATGGATTTCAACAAGATGTCCCATGTAGGATCTCTTAGATTGGATATTAATGACGTGTCATCAAAGGGTGGCATAAAATGACAATAGTTAACAATAAAAGTAACACTAGGATTGGGAAGGATGAATCCCCATGATGATAATTGTATTAATGGATCAATATATTTTAGCAAATTTGGATCAAAATGATGGATTAATTTTGGATGATGAACTAGATTGCAAGATTGGATTACATGGATTATAATTTATTGCATTGGGTGGATTGGATAGGGATGGTTTGATTGGAAGGATATATAGATGATAAATGGATTGGATAAGATAGGAATTAGATGGAGGATATGACAATTAGAATAGAGGGAGAATAAATGGATTGGATGAAAGGTGATGTGAGATAAGAGGATAGGAGGAGGGATCTACAGGGACTGTGTTGCAAAGGAAATAGATTCCCCATACTAGAGGTATTGCACTTATTGATGGAATATGATGGGAAAAGATGCATGGGATATAATGCTAGTGCCAAAAGAATATGTATGGTGGAGGAAGTAAGAAGTACATTATCCAAAGCATGCATAGATAGTTTTCCCCTAGATATTTATAAATATCAAAGGTGAAAAGAGAGGATGAATTGGATAGGATAGGAGGATGGAAGTAGGATGATGGATATGGGATGGAGGATATAAATAGGATGATCACAATCAAATGGATAAGACATGGATGCATGGATAGTTTACCCCTATATTCCTCATAAAGATCAAATATGGTAAGGAAGGATGAAGTTGGATAAGATGAGGGATATGAGATAAATTATATGGATATGATAAGGTAGGTAGAATATGTGATGCTTATGAAGATCCTTAGCTTTGTCAAGATCAAAGGTGGAAAAGGGAGGATGGTCTTAGATAGTATAATGGAAAAGGAGATGAGGGATAGTGGAGGATGTGGATAAGATGTTCCATGGATGAAGATTTCCCCCATGTAGATTGTAAGAGGATGGGGAATTACAAATGCCACCTATTTTCCATTTTCATTATGGTACTTGCCGAAGACACCAAAAAGATTGGTTTTCACTATTGGAAAAATGTTTATCTTTACTTTTTCCATTTTTTCCTTTCTTTTGAATACTTGGAATAGTATGGATGGATACATATGAGGATAAGCATGTGGATAGGTGTATATGGAAGATAGAGGATGGATGGTAGGGAGATTGAGGAATGAATCAAGCATGTAGTGTTGGAATCAAGGAACACTGAGAGGGGGGGGAGGTGAATCAGTGTTCAACAAAACATAAATCATAAACTAGATCTTAAACCATTCATAGTGCATGAACATAAGTAAAGATGAATCCACAAGAAGAAAAAATTCATAACACCATCACACCGATATTTTTACGTGGAAAACCCTGTTAGGGGAAAAACCATTGTGGAGGTCAATCCACAAATATATACTTTGTTAAAAGTATAAAAGATAAAAAGGAATGCACTTGCATTCATGCTCACTGCCTAGAGCTCACTGCTCAAGATAAAGAAGGCTTACTGCCTTACAAAAAGTTTGTATTACAACAAAAGATGAAATGATAAAATAGCATCTACAAATGCCTGGTTACAGTTCCAATTCAGCTCTCAAAACAATATATTGACATTCTGTTAGATTCGACACTTAAGCTCTGTTCTGCTCTGCTCTACTCTACTCACATCACCACATACGGAACACACCAACCACTACTCGCACACACACACATACCTGCACATTCATACCATTCATTCATACCAAAATGAATTTACTGAACTCATATATATATTCGCTACCAAGAATCAATAGTGGCTTCGTGTCAGCTTCAACCAAATGTATTTAACTGAATATAAAATATTTATTACTTAGTTGGCTCAATTCTATAATGATGCTTAATCCGTATCTTCCAAAGTCAACTACAACTTAGCTGGAACTAAAAAAAAATGTCCAAGCACAAAAGAAACCACACGAACACTTCTTTATGCATCCACACATGCTACAATGCATCATGTTGGCCTTTATGCACTGATCAACAAGAAATTATCCTACCGGACCTCCAAGCTTTCACTTTGATTGATGCACCATCACAAAAAATCATCAACAAGGTATAGTAGATGCATAAGATGCTTCATCTAAAATCCGCAACCCAAAATGACGATTCAGTGAAGCAATATACTGACCGAATGCCCTGATCTCCATTTACTGTTCTGGTAACACCTTGTTATGTACTTAATTTTTTGGTATGATTATATCCAAATCTGCAAACTAGAGGGATGACATGAGTTGCCATTAATGACAACACTGCAAACTATCAAAATCTCCAAAATTCCAACAATCTCCCCCTTTGTCATTAATAGCAACACTTAGTGAAAAATGACTAAGTGTCAGAAAACATGATTGTATTGACAGAGTCAATAATCTTTGACATAACTCCCCCTAAGCATGATAAGGAATTTTTCACTAAATTCTCCCCCCCTTTGAAATCAATGAAAAAATGATTTTGATCACAACACCCTTTTGATATCAGAAAAAATTTCTCTAACTCCCCAAAATTGCTTATTCTTTTCCCAAAAAGACTTCAAAATCTGGATGCATTTTCTCCCCACTTTTGCATTCTCACTTCTAAAAATGCTTCAAAATTTTGAAGAGAATCAACTGTCACCAAGGCCAGAAGTTACCTTGTACTTATCCTTCATTTCCGGAAGGAATTTCTTCCAGGCTTCTATTGTGATTCCAATTACTAGAATCAAGCTGTTGTTTGCAGATGTTTGATTTATGATCTTGACAAGAGTATCAAGAATTGTAATATCTTCCACTAGCTTCTCTCCTTTCTTTAGAACTTCAAATAGCTGCTCCAACCTACCTTCAGTCAAGTCTTTCACCTTCCAGAGGGTATCCACAAGCTTGTCTATGTTGTATAGGACTTTTGCATGCTCCAATTGCAATTTTTGAATCCTTTTCTTCACAACACCATCCATGTCCTGATACATGTTTTAGTCTTGACCAATTTGTTCAGCTCAACTTCTATTTGATCCAACTTCTCCTTATACTTCCCAACTGCATGTGGCCACCTAAGATAGTAATTGTAGATGTTGTTTGCTGCACTGATGCATTGTCTCAATCCATTCATTTTCTTCTTCAACTTTGTAAGTGACAACTTGAACTGTTCTTTCAAACACAAGATTATCTCATCCTCTTCTTTGTCCCGAGAATATGAAGTCATCACTTCCTTGATGCACTCAATCATTTCCTCAGAAAACACATCTTCACACTTTCCAAATCAATATTGTTGTACTTAAAATAAGTACACAAAGTGCTTTTGATCAAATCCTGTTCAAATGAGGGTCTATCAGACCACATGTCAACAATTTTCTTCATTCCATCCTCTTCTTGAACAAGTCTCAATATCATCTCTTTGGTTAAGTCTTCTTCTTCTTCTCTTTCTATTCTTGCTGCAACTGGTTCAACTGATTCCGGTTCATCCATCGGGGTGTATTCATAAGATTCTTCATTAGAGACATCAAGTACCCTGCTCTTTTCCTTTTTCTCCAATTTTCAAGTTCATGAGTATTGGAGGAGTATGAACAATAGTTGGTTTAGCTCTCTTCTTCTTCCTTTCCAATTCATTGGAGGATGATCCAACTTCAAGGGTTTTCACCAAAGGATAAATGCTAATTATTCTGAACTTCCCTAGCAATTCCTTAAAGAATTTTGCATACGCATCATCACAATTATCCAAAGCATTAAAATGTTTATAGATTTGCTTACAAACTGGTTCATCCTTTTTCCATACAACATTGTTGTTCATCAGCAGACAATTCGTCAAATACATTGCAAGACATAGAATGAAAGTCCCAAACCTGAAAGCATAATTTGTTTTGTTTATTAATTGAACATTTTCCATCAACTGATCCTTCAATAAACCACATAGATCAAAGTTTTGATCCTCCATGATCATATTATGAGAAATGTATATTGTACTTGCCGAAGTAGTGCCTTCCCTATTTCAGAAAAATATTTTTTAGGAGACTCCATGCACAATGTACCTTGTAATTGGATTTTTGATCGTCAAAATTATTAGAGCTCTCAGATCACCAGTCACACTGGTTAGGGTTTGAACTTCGGTATTTCGAATAGATTTCTTTTTTGGTACATCCCCATTATCACACAAGCTGGTTAGATCCTTAATTACTTCTTTTGTAATGCGATAAGGTTTATCCAAGTTTAAAATATCATCATCCAATCTGTTCAAGATAAACCTAATGACTTCTACATCAGCAAAGTAGGGAAATTCATGCCAAATGTCTAGACTTTTGTGGGTCGCATTTCCAAGCCATTTCAATTCATTTGTGGTTAATGTAATTCTTACATTTCTAATCTTTTCATTGCAATATTCATCCAAAATGACTGATCCTTTGATTTCCTTCATTTCTTTTTTGTACGGAGCTTGTTTTCTTTAGAATACCCAAAATAAGGAAAAATTCTTCAAACAATTCAAATACCTGATAGATTCGACAATGAGTTTTCTTTTTTCCTTCAGAATTTGCTGCAGAGGCTCTCCTTCAAATTTCTTCAATGAACAGTAACAAATGAGGGTTTAACATGCCTTTTTGTAGTTTTACATACCTAACTTTTATCGCATTAAATGCATTTCCCTAAAAGTTCTAGAAAATTGCTTTCACAGACAACAAAGGAAAGATTTATCCGCGAACCTTCCATTCTTCAAATTTTTTCACAGATGATCATCAATATAATTGAAGACTGCTAGCACACCTACTGACAAGATCTTGCATCCCGGTGCCAACATCCGACAGGAGGGGGACAAAGGATTTTCTTGAATATCTCCCCCTAGGCCTGAGATCAATTCTCAAAGGAATTACCAGAAGCGGATTCTGGTGTAGACTTACTTATTTCTTCAGAATCACTCATTTTTACCCATGTTTTCTTCATCTGATCCCTTATCTCTCCCACAATTACTTTTTCTTTTCCTTTATCATTCTTCTGAGAAGTTTTGCTCCTATATACTAGACCTCCCCTATCCATATTTATGTTCTGACAGAATCTTGCAATATGCCCGAATTTGTTGCAATGATAGCACACAGGATTTATTTGTTTCATTCCATCTTTCCATTGATTTTCTTTAGATCTACATTGTTTAGCAATGTGCCCAAGCCTTCTGTAGGTGGAACATTTAGTATTCCTCATACTGACAAACTTGCTTCTATACTCAATTGACTTGTGTCCAAACTTGTTACAGCTTAGACACTGACCGGAAAATGATGGACTTCTTGGATTTACTTTGCTTCTACACTGTGATGCCATATGACCGAATCTTTTACAAACAAAGCACTGACCATTGAGCTTATGAGCATTAGGCTGCCTTACCGGATGTCTTCTACCTTTGTTCATTTGAGTTCCTTTCTTAAAATCCTTCTCTTCAAATCCAAAGCTTTCTCCCTTTTCATATCCAAGACCTCTTCTGTCATTTGCATCCTTCTATCCATTAGTCAGTTCATCAAGCTTAGTAGAATTGATCTTATACTTTTCTTTATATTCATTAGCAGTAGAAATTTCACTTCTGAGAACAATTATCTATCTTTCAAGTTCTTGTTTATGATCTCTGGATTGCTACAGTTCAATCTCAAGCTAAATGAATCTACTATTAGCAAAACTGCATTCTTCAGATTTCTCTTTTAAGGACAACCAAATTCTCCTCATTCTTCTTTCTTTCTTCAATCTCCTTAGTCATCCTCATTACCATATATTGCATCTCAAGCTTCAAAGTAGCATTGTTTCTAGCAAGATTTTCACGTTCTCCAGTTAATTCTTTCAGGGTTTCATTTAGATGAGCATCTTCCATGCATTTTTCTTTCTGATTCAGCTGATCACATAGCCCCTTCCTCTTTCTCTTGATTCATTGATTTTATCCTTCAATGACTGAATGGATTTTTCAATATTTGTAAGATTTGATTTGTATTCCAAGAATTCTGCTTCAGACTGATCCAGATCTTCAAGTGCCACCAAGAGTTGTTGTTCAAGATTACATCCATTGCATCAAGATCCACCTCAAGCTGTTAAACTTCTTCAAAGGAACTTGGCTCTAATACCAATTGTTGGAATCAAGGAACACTGAGAGGGGGGTGAATAAGTGTTCAACAAAACATAAATCATAAACTAGATCTTAAACCATTCATAGTGCATGAACAAAAGTAAAGATGCATCCACAAGAAGAAAACATTCATAACACCATGGCACCAATATTTTTACGTGGAAAACCCTGTTAGGGGAGAAACCACGGTGGAGGTCAATCCACAAATGTATACTCTATTAAAAGTATGAAAGATAAAAAGGAATACACTTGCATTCAGGCTCACTGCCTTACATAAAGTTTGTATTACAACAAAAGATGAACTGATAAAATAACATTTACAAATTCCTGGTTACAGTTCCAATTCAGCTCTAAAAACAATATCTTGACCTTCTGTCAGATTCAAAACTTAAGCTTTGTTCTGCTCTACTTTGCTCTACTCACATCAAAACATACGAAACTCACCAACCACTACTCATACACACACACATACCTGCACATTCATACCATTCATTCATACCAAAATAAATTTACTGAACTCATATATATATCCGCTACCAAGAATCAATAGTCGCTTTGTGTTGGCTTCAACCAAATGTGTTTTAACCGAATATAAAATATTTATTACTTAATCAGCTCAATTCTCTAATGATGCTTAATGTGTATCTTCCAAATTTTGCTACAGCTTAGTTGGAACCCAAAAAAAAAGTCCAAGCACAAAAGAAACCACACAAACACTTCTTTATACATCCGCACATGCTACAATGCATCATGTCAGCCTTTATGCACTGATCAATAGGAAATTATCCTATTGGACCTCCAAGCTTTCACTTCGATTGATGCACCATCACAAAAACTCATCAAAAAGGTATAGTAGATGCATAACATGCTTCATCTGAGATCCGCAACCCAAAATGATGATTCAGTGAAGCAATTTACTGACTGAATGCCCTGATCTCCATTTACTGTTCTGATAATACCCTGTTTTGTACTTAATATGCCGGTATGATTATATCTAGATCTGTGGACTGGAGGGATGACATGGGTTGCCATCAATGACAACATTGTAAACTAGCAAACTCCCCAAAATTCCAACATGTAGTTCCATGTATGATATCCCTTGAAGAAGTGCTACAATGAACCATGGAAATTGTAAGTTTTCTCATAGATGTTGGTAGAATGATGACATAATAGAAAAATAAGGATTTATGCAAAGGTTTGGATTAAAGGGGGATGTTGGGGGATAAATTTTGTATTATGTATGGAGTTTTGGAAGATGTTTGGATGAGTTTATAGAAATTTTGGAAAGATCAACATTGGAGCACACCTTGAGGGGTAGTGGAGTTGTGGAGGAGAAGTGGATTTTGGATTTTGAGATTTAGATGGAGGAGTGGATGTGGATTTTGGGGTATAAGGGCCCAAAATTGATTTGGAAGATGATATATTTTTTAGATTGAGTGGTGGAATCTTTTGGCTCAAAGTATATTTGAATACCAATTTTATTGTTCTCTTGGATGCCTTGCTTCTACGAGTAATTTGGGAATCCACATGGTTTTTGACTTTGATTTTTTCTTAGTGGGCCTTTGTGGACTTTTGGATTTATATTTTTTATTTTGGATCATACATTTCTTTGTTTTGGCATGTATTTTTGATGAGACATGTTGATCCCTGGATGTATGCGGATTTTTGGATTTATGTATTTTATGTTTGGCATCCAAATTTATTCCAATGGTGGATGGAGAGGAATGATACGAAGATATTATGGATTGTTTAATGTATGTAGGATGTTGAAATGGTTTCAAGGATATGTACCTTTTTTGATCTTGATTTATCATAAGATGAAATGATTTTGATTTAGGGGTGATAGGAGGTGGAATGTAAGGACCCAAATTGAATGGAAGGGATGATAGTTTATGTTTTGGGACATAGAAGCCTAAAATGGATGGAAGGGATGAAGGAATATTCTTGGGAATAAAAGAACCCAAGATGGATTTAGTGGATGGATGATATGAATGTTTGGAATTAAGTGGGTTTGTGGAGGAGTATCAACGTCTTGAGATTGATAGCGAAGGCCATGAAAATTAGGATTTTATTGGATTTGGATGGGTTCTAATATTCCTTGCTCATGGATGACTAACCCTTTGCCTTGATAATGCATAGTTAAAACAATCTATTTGCCAATGGGATACTTATTATCTTGGAAAAAAGATGCAAGTAATTTTTGAGGAGGCTATGACATGGAAGGAATGATAAATTCTTGCAGGAAATAAAATTGGATGAAGGTGAAATAATCTATTTGATAAGTGTGGGGTTCATGGATAGTTTGGCTAGGGGTGATGGGGTCTTGTGGAGGATTAGGATAATGACATGGATGTTGGCCTCCTACAATGATCTAACAACTAAGCCCTTACAACTATGATTCAACCCTTACAACTGTGATTCAGAGATTGCACATCTAATCTAAATAGCTATTTCAATCATCATGAAGGTGCATTTAACTTGTCAACCCAGGGATGTGAACTTGAAATGGGTCAGCACAATATGTCAACTAAGGATCCAAAGTAGCCATATTCATCCTACAACTAAGAAAGACACAATGCTGAAAGTAAATTGCTTGGAAAGAAATAACATAAGTGCTGAACATCAACCAACAACTATACTAGGCTGAAATGCATGACAAATGAGAATCTGAGCGAACAAACATGAAAATAATTTGTCTACTTTGGTTGCAAGAACAATCATAGAATAGAATTCTAGTGGCTGCAAGAACAATCAGTGCCATATTTTTAACTAATTACTAAACAAAAAGTAACAACTAAGCTAAAGGATGGAATACTCACCAAGTGGGCCCCCTTGGATGAGTATCCCTTAAGACAAATGTAAACTTAGATGCACAAACTTATAAACTCATTTTATTCATTGGAAAACACAAATACAATAGAGCATCATGACTGTATTACTGAAAAACTAAGAATGTGAGTACATCATCAGATCAAGCAACCTCTTTTGAAGGAGCATCCGAGTCTTATTTATAGGAAGAAAATATACTAACTAATCACCGAGTAAGGTGATCAACTCAAACGTATTAGGAGGACGCCACTTTAGGGAAAGCATAACAAGTGGAGAGGCTATTACACATGCATGGAATCTGGTCAGGCATATTTTCCTTAACGCAGATTTAGCACAACAGTAATGCCTATATTTGCTCAACAAACAATTAAGAAATTTACAGGGTAGTTACAACTTTGATTTGAATGAGGAATCCCCTGCCATTGAGAGTCTTCTCTTTATTGACCTTTGAATGACCACCTTGTTGACTGTTATGGTGAATGACTGGCTGGCATAATCTTCTTTAATTTTGTAGGCTGCTAATTATATCTGCATAACAATATCAGTATGCACAACAATTGCATATCTGTAACTATCTTAAAGTAGCATTCATTAATCCACATGTAAAATCAACATAGATAGTTCATATAGCATGTCAATGTCATTAAAGATTGTAAAAGTAAAAATAAGCTTATGCCCAATGTCTATGGTTTTAAGGAAATATCATAAAAAAATCAACATCCAAGCATCAAATTCTATGACAACTACGGAAAATAGACAATAAACTTCTATTCAAATTGAGTCATAAACTGGACTCATCACTCCCCCCAACCTAAAACTTTTCTGGTCCTCCAGCAAAAGAAGAAGGGTTGTTCCTTTGCTTTGTTAATGCCTTGAAGTTTGCAACTACCAGCTGCCCTACATCTGTTCATGCAGGTTTTGAATTAGGATCCCAATAGAAACCTTGTTGTTTTTCCAATCTGCTCCATCTTTGTCTCTCTGCAACTATATCATACTAGTAATATCTAAAATTTGGCACAAGCCACAATAGGATGGGTGGCTGAAAACTCAGTGGAAGCCAATTTTTTTTTTCCTTCCAATCTGCATATAGATATCAACTCTCTTAAGTGTTGCAACATAGTTCTACATAGAGTGAGGCTCAACTTGTTTTAACTCATCAGTTAAGCTGTTCCACCTTTGTGACAGGTATCCCATCACATATTCTCCTTTGGTTTTGGCTACCTCCTCATATTCCTTATAAACTGCTTCTCTCTCAGGCAGGATCCTACTACCATAGCTTGGTCTATAAAGAATTTTGTGCCAATCCATGAAAATGTCTCCTGGATTCCTAGATTCAGCCCTAATGGATAGGGGAGTGTTGGATTCAATTTGCCTATAAGTCCTGAACTATTTTCCCCAACTAATCTCATTCTGTATCTAAGACATGAATGCCCTTAATTGGACATCCCCAACATACAACAATGGATTTCAATCATGGTCTTGGGCCACGACATAATTATGTAAGTAGAATTCACACAACAAATTCTTCATTTCAGGAGGAGCAATCCAATAAGCATTGAAATATTCAAGAGGAGTTTCAATAGAAGGATTCAAACCTCAAATAATCCTTGCTAGTTTACAAGAAAGATGCTTCTCTTTTAGATACAGGGCATAGACCCTTGGAGGAGTCCTGCATTCTAATATTTGAGGTACTAAGGCTGTCATATTGTCCACCTTCTTCTTTAAAGTAGAAATTTCCACATCCTTATCTTCAATCTCCTCATCTCTCTTTTGAATTTCATTCTTCAGCCTACGTTTCTCCTCTTTCCATTCTTCTTCCCTTCTTTGCATCTCTTTCCATAAATTCATAGCTACCATGTGCATTGAAAAATCAGAAGGCCTTTGTATTCCTACCAGAATTTTTCCTAGCACTGTTGCTTGCTCTTCATGTGACTCCAGTTGTAGGGTTTCTGTTTGTTCAACCAATTCTAGTTGCAAGGGTACTAATTGTTCTCCCAGTTCTGGTTGCAGGGCCTCTTGTTCTTGTTCTTGCTGTAGGAACTCTTGCTTCTGCTCTTGCTACAGGAGTTCCTAATTCTCCTCAAACTCTTGAGTTTCAACTCGTTCAACGATATCAACAAGATCTGCTAGCGTTATGTTTGCTGCCTCCTCAAATATGTCCTTTTCCTCAACATTTACTTGCCTCATTGGAGCTTCCTGAACTCAGCCTATGAAGGTGCATCCTATAGTAATGCATCATGAACCATGGGTTTGTTTCTGATTAACCCACCTCCCATTGTTCAGTTGTATGCAATCAAACAATTTCTCTGCAAAGTTTCTCTTCTTGTAATCTTCGTCTGAAAGCTAATCTTCTCCTTCCTGCAATGTTGTGAAATTTCCAACTCCAGTGTTGTCTGCGTTTTACCATTTTTTGGCTTAATATTATGACAGGAGCAATGGAGGCTATGATCAAGAAAAATGGTGGTAGTTGATATCACCTCACACATGTGAGCCGTCATCTCATTCAGAATTTGAATCGAATCAATTTAAACTTTGCTGATGTGAGCCAACATGGACAAACACATGGACATAATATTCACACTCCCCCCCCAAAAAAAACCTAAATTTGAGCATGTGTCCTCACATGCGTGAGAGTTATGAAAATTTGATAGGGTAGGGAATAATGACATGCTATGGAGAATGTCTATATTAATTTACAACAATTAAATGAATGTACTAAAAGACAATTAAGAGATAACAACTTGATGCATACATACTTGGATTCTTGGAAGATTTGTTACAAAGATTATGGAGAAAGTACTGGTCACCTTTTAAGAGGATAGTTGAACAATTAATGAAAGTGGAGTGGAATGGAGTGAAGTGATGATGAAATGAAGTGAAATTATGGAGGCATGATGAAAGAGAGAGAAAGGTGGAGATGGATAGGTGGATAGGTGAAGAAGTGGACTCCCACAAAAGTGGAAGTATTTATTATGACAAGTTACATACTTGAGTTATCCAGGAGGAGGGACAATAGGTCTACTTCCTTCAACTATAGGAAGTTTGGGTGTTGCATGTTGAGTGAATTGCTGTAGGAAGTCCTCCTTGGAAGTTGACTTGTGATATAATCTGAGGTGATGACCATTGAAAAGAAGCTTAAATATAACTGGGTCAATAGTAGTGAGCTAAACAACACCATTGGGGAAGACTTCAACAACCTCATATGGTCCTAGCCACCTTGTCTGCAATTTTCTACATTATCCTGATACCTTGAGTCGTAGAGCAGGGCCCAATCTCCTGGTTGGAATTTCTTATCCTTGATGAATTTATCATGCCACTTGAGTCTCTAATTCTACACTACCTCTGTATGATGCAAGGTTTCCTTCCTCATTTCATCCAACACATTGAGTTGCATGATTCTTTCCCTTTGTGCCTCAGAGATGTCCATCCCCAAGTCTATTGTAGTCCTAAGACTAGTTTTATGCTCAAATTCAATGGGCATCATAGCTGTCTTTCCATACAACAACTCGAATGGTGTGAAGCCTGTAGTTGTTTTCCAGGTTTCCCTATAGGCCTAGACAAATTCTAGTAGCCTATTTGTCCAATCCTTTTTATGAATAGCCACCATTTTGGTTAGAATGGCTTCAATTTCCTTGTTAGTCACCTCAAATTTTCCATTGGCCTGGGGGTGATAAGGAGTAGACTTCCTATGCCTTATGTTGTACTCATTGATGAGTGATACAACAAGGGTTGATGTGAATTGAGCCTCTTGGTGAGTCACTATCTCTCTTGGAACCTCATACCTGGTAAAAATTTCCACATAAAGAAATTCTGCAACCTTATTATCTCTTGCATGCTTCATGGCCTTAACTTCTGCCCACTTCGTTACACAATTAGTGCATACTAAGATATAGGACTTACCATTGGATGGAGGATCAATGGGGCCTACAAAATCTAATCACCACTTGTCAAATGGAGTGATTACTACCTGAGGGTAAAGGGGCATCTCATTAGATTTGGTGGGCCTGCCCATCCTTTGGCATCTAATCACACTTTCTTGTATATCTCCCTGCATCCTTGTGGAGTGTTGGCCAGTAATATCCTATATTCAGAATCTTCATTGTTGTCCTCTTGGCTACAAAATTTCCTCCACATGGTTCATTGTGGCATGCATGTAGAATATCATATGTCTCATCTTCCCTCACACGTCTCCTCATGACATGGTATGGTCTAGTGTAGAACAAACATCCTGTAATCCATGAAAAAGGAAATGATTTTTTAATGAGCACCCTTCTCTCTTTTGGAGAGAATTGAGGAGGAACTCTCCTTGTGATCAAATAGTTAGCCATGTCAGCATACCAGTGTGTTTGCACACTAATGTAAAATAAGTGCTCATTAGGGAAAGATTCATCTATGACATGATTATCCTCTGATATAGTCAACTGTGAAAGAAAGTCTGCAACAACATTGGCCTTCCCTAATTTATCTACAATGGTTATGTAAAACTCCTGCATCAACAATAACCATCTTGCTAACCTACCTGATATCAGAGGTTTATTCATGAGATACCTAATGGCTACATGGTCAGTGTGCACAAAGATTTGATAACCTGTTATGTAGTGCCTGGATTTATTGAGGGCATAGATTCTTCCAACATTTCTTTTTCTATTATTGTATAATTGAATTTAGCTCCTTGAAAGTTTTTGTTGAAAAAATAAATAAAATTTTCAATAGCACCTTCTTTCTACCTTAAGAATACTCCTATGGCATAGTTTGATGCATCTATATGGATGTGGAAAGGAAGCTCCCATTTGGGACCTTTGCGTACAAGAGCATGAGTCAAAGCTGCCTTCAAATCAGAAAATGCCTTGTCACAATCTTTAGTCCACTAAAACTCAACATCTTTAGGGAGAAGGGTATACAATGGTGTTGCTATTTTGCTAAAATCCTTGATGAAACACCTATAGTAGATTGCATGGCCCAAGAAACTCCTAACATCTTTTTGTTTTACAGGTGTAGGCAGATTTGTGATCACCTCAATCTTTGCAGGATCTACTTGAATTCCTTTGTGAGAGATGTAGTGGCCAAGTACTACACCTTCTTGCATCATCATGAAGCACTTTTCACTATTTAGAGATAGATTGTGGTCTTCACATCTCTATAGGACTCTCCTGAAATTCTCCAATGCTTCATTGAAATCAACACCATAGGTGGTAAAATCATCCATATAAATTTCCATGCAATCATGAGAAATGTATGAGAATATGCTAATGACTTCCCTTTGAAAAGTTGCAGGTTCATTGCATAATCCAAATGGAAGGACTAAGTAGGAATAAGTCCCCCATGGACAGGTGAAGGTGGTCTTCTCTTGGTCCTTAGGTGCAATTTGGATCTGGTTATAGCCACTAAATCCATTTAGAAAAAAAAAGTACTACTTTCCTACAAGTGAATCTAGAACTTGATCTATGAAAGGTAGGGGAAAATGGTCCTTTTTGGTGGCAGCATTGAGTTCCCAATAGTCAACACAAACTCACCACTTTCCTCCCCTTTTGGGAAAAATCACCAATGGAGACACCCACTGACTATCTAAGATGGGGTAGATAAATCCCGCATCTAGCAATTTCTGTAGTTCCCCTTTGACAATTTCTCTCAATGCAGGGTTAATTCTTCTTTGTGGCTGCCTCACTGGGGTACAATCATTTTTGATGTAAATCCTATGAGTGCAAAGCTTAGGGTCCAATCCCCTCATATCATGATAGTCCCATACAAATGCATGCTGGTGGGTCTTCAATAAGTTTTTCAATGACAACTACTGTTCTTCACTCAATTTGCTGTTGATATTTAGATACTTTCCTTCTATCACTTGCACTTGTGTAGTTATCTCTACCATAACTGTTTCACTAATGCATGGTACCTTGAGTTCATATGGCAACAATGTATGAGACATACTTATTGTTGTAGGAAGAGCGACTGCAGGAAGAGTAGGTAGAAGTGTCTTGACTGGAGTAACAGAATGAGAGGATGATGCTTCCTCTACTTCACAATGATTTTGAATTATGTTAGACAATACTTCATCTTCATATTGAAGCTACATGAAAGAGCTTCTTCCTAACATCATAAGTTTTGCCACAAAATTAACTTCCCTGGCCTCTTCACCAACATGTGGCCATATGGAACTATCCATATCGTGGGATGGCTGAGCAGGAGGGTAGAGAACAAGCTTTTTGGTGCTCTTTCCATCATAAATTGTCATGTCTCCTATCCTACATCCAATATCTACTATTGCTAACCATGGTTTTCCTAGAATGATATGGTACTCGCCTAGTGTATCTTTAGGAGAAAGAATCATGAAATCTGCTGGGTACACCCATGAGTCTAGAGTTACCACAAGGTCCTCCACTATACCATTAGGTTTAATAGTTGAACTATCAACAAGCTGTAGGATAGTAGGAGTAGGTCTCATGCTTGCAACATTTAGTTGCTGTAGGATATCCTTGGTCATTACATTTATTGCTGCTCCCAAGTCAAGCAAAGCATTCTTTATCTAGATCCCATTTATAACAACTCCTACCATAGGACTCCCTGGATCATTATATTTGGGAACAGTCACTTTCCCAAGCATGATGTCAGCCAACTATCCCACCACATGAATTGTAGTGGGGTCTTTCTTCTTCCTGCCTAGATTTTTAAGGCATGCTTCCTTAATTGCCTTGCCATAAATTGGAACATATTTTATGGCCTAAAATAGGGGTATCTTGACACATGTTTTAGCTGGTTTAGAATGTCAAAGGTTGTTTCTTCCTTTTCTTCCTCTTGTTTCACAATCTCCAACCTTTGAGGAAATGGTGGTTCTTGTTCAGTCTGCTTGACTAGAATTGGTTCAGGATTTTTAGGTATGTTTGGCTAAATGGGGACATTTAGGTGCTCCTCTTCTTCTATAGGAAGCTTAGTGATGATGGGTGTAGAAGGAGCTGGCAAGGTAGTTCCTGAACACAAATGGATGTCACTTACACTCACAACATATGTAGGGAATTGATTTAGATCAACAAAGTAAACTGGTTGCTATTGTGGTTTGTTATTTGGGTTGGGTGTGGGCTGAGCTAGTAACTGAGTAGGTTTAGGTGCATTTGAACTTAAGCTAGTAGGAGGAGGCATGATAGTAGGTTGTTGGGGCTGAGAAGGTGGATGCATGTAACTATTTGTTTGGTTTGGCCATTTCTGTCCTCCCCTCCATTGAGATGTTTGCTGCCAATTTCCTGGAGGTGGCTAACAACTTCCTTGAAACTACTGCCAATTCCCCTAAGGTTGTTGCCACTGGGGTGGAGAGTTTTGGTAATTAGGCAAGAAATTTGGAGGGTTACTCCAAGACAGTGGTAGATATCCTCCATAATTGGATGGATATGGGGGTTTCCATTGGTTACTCGATGCATAAGAATTAAAATAAGGCCCAACAAAAGATAGTGGATCTAGTGGCATACCTTGTCTTGGAGCCCATGGATTTCTCTATGCAATATATTAGACCTAGTCATATTCACCCTGGATTGGCTTGAACTCGGGTGGAATCTACTTATTTTCAAGATTAGCTACCATCTTACACCTACAGTCCTTCTTCTTTTGTCTGCAATGGGGGCAATACTCTGCCAACATTGCCTCTGCCTCCTCTTGTTTCTTCTTGGCTTGAAGTGTGCCCAACTGAGTAGCTAGATTGTTTATAATGTCTTGCTTGAAGTCTTCCAATGAGTGAGTAATCTCCATTCTTGAAACTAGATTAGTAGATGAATTATCCATAGGGGATTGGTAAGCTCTCCCTTTCTTTGAAGCTGTCATAGAAGATTTCTGACATATCTTCTTGATTTCCTCCCAAGGAACTTGGGTGATATCTCCTCCTCCCATGAGGTCTAAGGCATCAGTACAACTGTCATTAATTCCTCTCAGGAAAAGAAACTTTTGTGATTCTTCATTAAGTGTATGGTGTGGAGATTTCTGCATACAAAACAAAAACCTTGCAATGTAATCCTCTAGGCTCTCATCTTCCTTTTGCTGCATCCTGAAAATGTCATCTCCTCTCATGTCACTGCCCCTATAATATTCCTTGTATTTCTCAAGGAACTTCGTCTTCATGTCCTCCCAAGTCTCCACAGTATTTCTGCCTAGGCTCATGAACCATCTTAATGCAGCCTCTTTCAAGGTGGTAGGAAATAGCTTAAGCCTATAGGCATCAGTGGTATAGTCATAACTCCTGCCGAGTATATCAAACTCGAACAAGAATGTATTAGGATCTTCTATGACAAGTCCATAAAACTTAAGAAGGACTGAAGCAAGGATATTTTTGAGATTGTCAACTTTGTTCTGATGGGCAATGCGAAAAGGAAAAGCTGGTTGGTTAGGTCTGTTTCTATTTGCATCACCCATGTCTACTTGTTGTAGTTCCAAAGCACAAGGGTTTTCAAGCTAATTTTGGTCTTTAGAGGAAATTTCAAAATTGGTCAGATCAGGAAATGCATCAAAAAAGGGGTTTGGATCTTCTTCGTCTTCCTCTCTTAGAAGATTTGAATGATCATTTAGTTGGAATGGATCAGTCTTATTAGGAAGGAATCTCCCATGAGCATCTCTCCTCCTTCCTCTATGCATAAAATATCAACTCACTATCAACTAGCTCACACAAAGAATTAGAAAAATAATAGCGGATCATTACTTTCCTAAATGAGGGGTATATTGGAAACAAATTTCAAAAATATTACAACAAGAAAATTATCAATAACTCCAAAGAACTCCCTAGTTTGAAACCATCCTCGACAACAATGCCAAAAATGTTGCCCTCCTACAATGATCTAACAACTAAGCCCTTACAGCTGTGATTCAAAGATTGGACATCTAATTTGAATAGCTATTTCAATCATCATGAAGGTACATTTAACTTGTCAACCTAGGGATGTGAACTTGAAATGGGTTAGCATAGTATGTGCACTAAGGATCCAAAGTAGCCATATTCATCCTATAGCTAAGAAAGACATTATGCTAAAAGTAAATTGCTTGGAAAGAAATAACATAAGTGCTGAGCATCAACCAACAACTATACTAGGCTGAAATGCATGACAAAAATGAGAATCTAAGTGAACTAACAAGAAACTACTCTGTCTGATTTGGCTGCAGGAACAGTCACAAAATAGAATTCTAGTGGCTGCAAGAACAGTCAGTGCCAGATTTTAACTAATTACTGAACAAAAAGTGACAACTAAGCTAAAGGATGGAATGCTCACCAAGTGGGCCCCCTTGGATGAGTATCCTTTAAGACAAATGTAAACTCAGATGCACAAACTTATAAACTTATTTTATTCATTGGAAAACACAAATACAATAGAGCATCATGACTATATTACTGAAAAACTAAGAATACGAGTACATCATCAGATCAAGCAACCTCTTTTGAATGAGCATCCGAGTCTTATTTATAGGAAGAAAATCTACTAATTAATCACCTAGCAAGGGGGTCAACTCTAATAGATTAAGAGGATGCCACTTTAGGGAAAGCATAAAAAGTGGAGAGGCGATTATGCATGCATGGAATCTGGTTAGGAATATTTTCCTTAATGCGGATTTAGCATAATAGTAATGCCTATGTTCGCTCAATAGACAATTAAGACCATTTACGAGGTGGTTACAACTTCATTTTTAATGAGGAATCTCCCACTGTCGAGAGTCTTCTCTTTATTGACCTTTGAATGACCACCTTGCTAACCGTTATGGCGAATGACCAGCTAGAAGAATCTTCTTTAATTTTGTAGGCTGCTAATTATATCTGCACAACAATATTAGTATGCATAACAATTGCATATCTGTAACTATCTTAAAGTAGCATTCATTAATCCACATGTAAAATCAACATAGATAGTTCATATAGCATGTCAATGTCATTAAAGATTGTAAAAATAAGCTTATGCCCAATGTCTATGTTTTTAAGGAAATATCATAAAAGGATCAACATCCAAGCATCAAAGTCTATGACAAATACGACAAATAGACAATAAAATTCTATCAAAATTGAGTCATAAACTGGACTCATCAATGAAGATGAAAAAAATCTTTGATCTTGACTTGGGGAGGGATTATGAGGGGGATTAGGAAGGATATTGGAATCTTGAGATGGATTAGGATATTAACATGGAGAGGAAGGGAGGAGATCATGAGAGGGGATAGGATCATTAGATGGGGTGGAAGGTGTAATTTGATCATGATTTAGAGATGAATCATGAGATAGAGTGGAAGGGAGGGGATCATAAGATGGAAGGCAATCATCTTGAATGAAATAATAAAAATAATAATCAAAGATTGGACTATCATAGATATCATGATCAAACATAGGATTATCATGGACATCAAATTTTTTGGATGGGGGTGGATGGTGGTGTTTGATCTAAGGTTTTATGTTCATGGACATGATCTTGATTTAGGCTAGGGTAAATATGGGCATGCTTTGGACCAATTTCTTGGAATTTTTAAATTTTTGTGGATGTGTAATAAGGTAGGAATTGATGAGGGGATAATCCACCCAACATCCACACAAAACACAACAATAAATATCAACATAAAAAATGCAGGACATAAAACAATCCACTTTTGATTACTTTCAAAAAATAAAATTATAAATTTAGAAATTACAATGCTACAACCACATGGGATTGATTCACTACAAGTAAAATCAACTATGTAATAAAATCTTTATTCTGAGCCATAAAATTCACTAATGGAGTTGCCTCCCATAACCTCTGTTCAACCCTTTTATTTGACACCAATAATGTCCTTAGAATATTTTGGAAAGTGTAACTACCCCTTTTTTTGGCACCAAAAGTCTAGTCGTTCATTTTCCCACCCAGGAAGATAATTTATTAAAATTCACTTTTGGGTGGCACAAATTTTGAATTTGGCGTCCAATTTGCTATTATAATATATCAATTTTTTATTAGAAATAGTGATGTCAAAATTTTGGCAATATTCATAGAATGCATGAGCTTCTATTCTTGGAACATCTTGTTGTTCAAAAGGTGGAGTTTAATTGAATCCCCCACTCATTGGGCTATAAATGTTAATTTTTTTCAAGTGGATAGGTTAAGAGTTAAATATTATCACTCCATATATAATTTTCTAAAATTAATTTTATATGGTTCTTGTAAAGGTAACCCAATAATTTCAAATGGTATATGTATAATTATCAATCTAGTTCACAAATTTCTTATGTGCCACTTCTAAGAAAATACTAAATGAAACTAATAATGAGGTTGAAGCTCAAGCCTTGGTTATGAGCATAAATGTATCCTCCAAATTAAGCATGTTGCTTTTGGTTATTGAAGGATATTTCATGGTTATCATCAATGTTTTAAAAAAGTGACATGAATAATTATAGACTAAAAATATTTCTCCAAATTGTCTAGGATATAATGAATTCCATGATATATTTTCAAAAATTTCATTACAATATAGAAGCTAATAAATTTTATAACATGTTAGAATATTTGGCTATTCGCCACTCCTTTGATTACCTTGTTGATTCTAGAACCTAACATGGAAGATGATAAGCTAAAGGAGCTAATTATAAATAAAATAATGGGAGATAGATGTCCCAATAGGATACAATCCCTTGGGGCACTTGGGATTTATAACAACATTATAAATCTCAGATATAAAATATATTACTAACCATGATGAGTTTAGGTTTTGTAAGATGAAATATTCAAAGGACTCTTATAGATAGTTCTCATTTTTAAGTTGGGATTGATATACTTATTGCTTCACATTGTATTCAAATTTTATTATTTTTTCAAATAGGTTAAATGAATGGCATACAACTAAATTATAAGAATACAAAATGACCTTCTTATGTTCCATTACTCTTATTTGTTTAAATGTAAATTATTCATATTTCAAAGAAAATAATGTATTAGAGGTAGTGGTGGTTATTCCTAGGTATACATTTCATGGCTAGAAAAGGTGAATTAAAAAAATTCCACCCATTTCATGCCTAAGTCATAACATTTCCTTTGTAATAGAGATAAAGTCTAAATAATGGTTGTGACATTAATTAAATAAAAAGATCTATTAGGGCTAGAAGATGTGTTGAAAGTGAAAGGGGTTTATGACCACCCCTATGTTCCCATGAAGAGTTCCAAGAGCTAGAGGAAAGATTCAATGTTTTTGATTATATAAGCAACATTTACAGGTGCTATACCCTTTACACGAGGAGCCTAAAGGGCCAAAAAGGACCAACCCAAAAAAAGCAAAAAGAATATAGTAACAAATAACTAGACGCAGATACAACCAACTAACAACATAGACACATCAAAAACACAACCAAGAACAGACCCAAAAGCCAATTGTCTGAACCCTCCCATTTCTTAACCATGAGGTTTAACACATCTTCCCCAATCTAGTTGGGGCCTTCATCCATGGTGTTCTTGTTTAGCTCCTCCTTAATCACATCTGAGAGAGTGAGAAATGACTTGTGAATCATCTTGATGGAAAAATGAGCCAGACAATTAACCTCCGGTTCAACATAGACACCTGCTCCTGCAACCCTCCGAGCACATTCGCTTTGTCTCCCTTGCTCTAGATCTTCGTATCAATGCCAACCCTAGTGTACAAGGAATTAGTGGAGTCCTCGAGCAACATTTGGTTAAGTTTTGAGAAGTGACTAAGGTATTCAATGGGTCATGTGTCCTTTCTCTTTTCAATAGCCTTGATTCCTTCAACCCTGCCGCCAGACCTATTGAGTCACTAGAAAGAGTGTCAATAGGGGCCTCTTTTTTCTCTGCGCCAGTATGTGAGATCTTCTCACACTCAAATGCTCTACCCCTAAATCATAACTAGCCCCCACCACAATATCTCCCTTAGAATATTTTTCCTCATCCAAATTACCTTCCTCAGAGACCGGAAGAACTCTCGGGAGAAGAGACTTTCCTTTCTTCTTTGCTGCAGTAGTGCTACCCTTCTTACCTTTCTGCTCACCAAGCCCAATGCCACACTTTCTTGAACCAAACACACCACAATTTTCTTTTTCTTCGGGGGAGGAGTGGCAATGGTATTAGTAATAGGGACCTCTTCAAGGATAGGAGATGATTAAATATTATCTATCCTATATGCCTACTCAATTCAAGAAATATATTGAATTTTTGGCTCTCTATTTCCCCCTTAAGAAATGTATTAATGATTTCCATCCTATAGACATTGAATAAGTCAAAGGGACCCTAATTTTTCTTTCTAGGGTGACACATTTACAACAATTATTGATGGAAGCTTTAGCATTGAGAAATGATTTCTCACTTATTAAGGTTTAAGAGATATTGGCTTTGATTTAAAAATAGGCTTGATGACTGCAAGTGTGAGAGAAAATAAAATAATCTAGCTTCAATTCTCGATTATGGAGAATGATCAATATGTCATGTGTGGACTAGGAATATATTATTGGCATGGGATTATTAGAAGGTGTTTTCTTTTGGTGTGAGAATTGCATTTTATAGGGGCAAAATTGTAATGAAATAATGGTGATTAGTTACAAGTCTAATATGTAACAATTTGTTATACACCAATTTTTTTGGGTGATATAGCTACTATTAGTAATGTTTCAAAATATATCTATGGTGGGTTTATTGTTTATGATGTAATATTCAATTTGGACTTTTTGTATGTTTTTCTTTTTGTCATATCCTTAGTCATTCTCATCTCCTTCTTAAAGTTTATTTTTACTTCTTAATTTTTGTTATGTGCATAGAGATTTGTGTAAGGTCATATTAGATATTTTTCTCTATTTTGATATTAATATAAAAATTTGTGCCCTCTAATGGTAGCATTTATCGATATTTTTTTTTTTAAAGTATAAATTGAATTTACATGGAAAATGCCACAAATTATAATTTTACATCGTGCTTAAAGTATTGATTATTTGTTTGGTATAATTGATACAATTTGAACACTAATAATTTTGGTAGCTCAATAGTATTGATTTTTGGAACACAATATTGTATTATCACCCATTTATAATGGAGAAAAATAATTTAAACACAAAATTACATTATTAAAAGAAATGATCAAATGAAGTAAAAATTCTATAACAAGTTACATCTTGAACAATAAGATCAAAATATACACCTCATCCACCTACACCTTCCACAACCAATTGTTACTTCTAAAAATTAAATAGACTTAAAATATTAGAATAAAATAATCTATATAAAATTTTATTATATTATTTATTACATTCACATTCTAAAACTATAACACTATTTAATGGTAAAATTTTCGTGGACATAACAATAACCAAAAAATTATCTTAATAAAAGGATGAATATATAGACCGTCTTTTAATTTAGAATAAAAAATACTAACCATAATCTACATAATAATCCATATTCCAACTTATATATGTTTAAATTTATTTTGATCCTCATTAAATTTATATTATTTAAAAAAATGCTAAACATATTAATATAATTCTCTTTTTTAATAATTAATATTATAATTGTACTCATATTCAATATGGTCTAGTTATTCTATAACACATGTTTCATGCAATCCAATATAGTACCTTTACAAATTAAATTATAGCAAACATAATTCAAAAAATTATCCACACCTACAAATTACATGTATTTCAATCCAACTTTAATAAGTCAGAAGCATAATTAAACTTATAATAAATTTGTAATTTTAAATATAAACTAGTTTTTTAATATTTATTTTATATTAATAATTATTTTAAATTATTGAATACCTATATATCATTAATTTTTTATTACCATTTCATTTTTTGAAATATGTAATTTTTTTTTAATAACATCTTCAATTATAAGAAAGTTCCTTAAATTATTTTTAACAATTAAAAGAGTTAAAATCTAATTTTCTTCACAATTAATATCATAAATAAAAATATCTTACATCTAAACATAAATCTTTAAATAAAAGCATATATTTTTATTAAAAATACTCATATATATATATGAGTATTTTAATAAAAATATATCTTTATTTAAAGATTTGTGTTTATATATATATATATATTTAATAAATATATATATCTTAGTCAAGTTTTAATATGTAATGATAAAACAAGTACATCAAGGACTGGGATAGCACAGCAAGCCGGAGGTCTTAAGTTCAAATTGCATCATACAATATATAAAAAAAAACATAAAGGGGAACCAAGGGAGTAAAAAAACAGCCTAACTAGACTATCAACCTATCCTTATACAATTTTCAACAATCGCAACAGGAACACAAAATTAAAGACATAAGATCAAATCCAAACTAAGCTCTTACATTTTTCCGATTTTTTTTTTTAAGAAAGAAGAGAACATTCATGATCCAGTGAGAACCCAAAATACTCATTATTTTCATTCAAAACTTATAAATTTTTTATTTTACTATTCTTTGACACTGCCAATTCAAACTTGACACAAATTATACTTATAAACAATACTTAGACTATTACACCAAACCTTTTAACCTAAGAATCCTTTCATTCATTACATTACTTCATCTCATTAATTACTTTATTTCTATACCCAATTTTTTTTGGGGGGCAGAGTTCCATTCCCCCACTCATATACAATTCTAAAGTATACTTGAAGCAATCCATCAAACCAATAACAGTACTTCAAACTAAATCTGAACAAAATTATACTCTGCATCTATTTGAAAAGCATTAAGAATATACACAGTAGTCATTCCATACATTGACACATTTCATTTATCAGATGCTTGAAACAAAATTATACATACTATGAGAAATACAAGAAGAAAATGAACATTGCAGGAAGATTTTTATCCAGAGGCTTGAAAGATTGGCAGACGAGACTCACTTCCCAAAGAGACCACCAAAAAGGCCTGGTTTTTTCTCAGGCTCAGAAGGCGGTGAGACGCCCTTCCTTTTGGCAACCAAGGTAGTCTTTCCTAAGGGACGGGCGGCGCCATTGATGGTGCCTTCCACCTTCTTCAGAACGGGATCAGTTTCCACTAACTGCTCTTTTCCAAGTTTTCCTGCCAGCCAGTCGATGAAGCTCTTCTTCTCTGGTTCCTTCGTTTGCACCTTGGAAGCCGCCATCACCTTCACCATGGGCACCGGAAGCCTCAGAGACGCCATTGCTGTTTTCGCTCAGAGAAAAATCAAGGAGGCGGGTGTGTTGATGGTGTGGAGGGGTGTGGAGGGGATTTGTTCCAGAGGGAATGTGTTATGCAGTGCGTATGCATTCCACACCCCACACACGCCTTATCCTCTCTTATCCACAATTCTCCTTCCCACCTTTACTTCATGTGATTAATGTTAAGCCATTGGAATGTTCCAATGCTCACCACAAACACTTTTTTATCTACAAATTAAAATGGCTTGAATAGTGTGGCTAAGATAGGAGGATTTTTTTCTTTTGTGTATATCTTTTTGTTATTGTTTTCTATAAATATAAATATAATAAAGTAGGTGGAGAAAGTTATACCTTGTTTATACAAGGTAAGGTTTTATATGATATATTGAAGAGAAAAACAATACATATTCATTTAGGGTTTTCAATTTACACGTAATGATGATGGTAGAGAACAGAGATGATTCATATTGTGTACGAGTGTGTATCTTAATGGTAAATCGTCATAGGTTGGATATTTATAATATTATGTTTCAATTTCTTTGTTAATAGAGATAAGGTCCTCTATTTGTAGCCTCTCCAATTAAAATCGATTTATTCAAAAACTTTGATAAATATTAAAAAAAAAAAACATCACATCATTAAAAAATAAAACTAAAAATATTGTGTTAAAAATTGAAAACATAAATGATTAAAAAAATTGGTAGCTCTGGATCTTTTGTACATAGCTTGTCACATTATAATAATAATTTTTCAAAATTCTCTCTAAAATTATAACATTCCCGCTACATAATTTATTATCTTTTTTAGACTAGTTACATTCCTTTCAACATTGTAGGGCATTTTAAGTGATTTATTATCTTAATATTACATAAGTGGACGTTCTTGACATGATTCTAGTAGACATAGCAATTAAGTGAGCTTTCAAATTATGTTTAGATTGTTTCATATGAGATGTGTCTAGAAACATTTAAACATGGTAGATATTTGTTAGTAATTATTTAACTATGATAATACACATATCACTTTAATGGAGTATTTCATTACATGTATTCTCCAATTCAATCTCAAAATCTTTATCAACATTCTTAGGAGTCACATGAATTTTGACCAATGAGAAAGGTTTCTTCAAACCCTTACGTTGTCTCTCAACTTGGAGCTTTGATGATTTTTTTTATTACTCAACTATGTAGAAAGGCGTCTAGAAGATTCCTTTAATAAAAACCAGTTTCTCAAGGAGAATACAAAGGATTGTAATAGACAAATCACTTGCTATTTAAAAAATATTGATTGTTCAAGATTTTTTATCTAATCTTTTTATAGCTTTTTGACTTGTTCCTGTTGGAGTTAAGGTGTCTTAGACTTTGAGTCCTAGCATTAATTTTTGGCATAAATAATTTTGCAAATATTGATATATCCTAAGTTTCCAACTATAATAGTTGTCATAGAACTTTGTGGGACCTATCAGGAAGAGTTATATCCTACATGCAAGGTGTGGGGCTCAACAAAGTGCCACTTGTTACCCAGACACTTATTTGAAGCATTGTTGTTTGTGCATACTTCACGAAGGTACGCCATAGTGACACTTGTCACTTGGGCCCTCATTTGGAGAGAGGAGTTTGTAAAACCTTCTTAGAGTTGCATGGAGGTGACATGTGTCAAGGCATGTTCCTACTTTTGTGGAAGTTGGCACCCACTTTGAAAAGTCAAGGTTGGAAGTTACTATTTGCAATTGGAGTTGTGCTTGGATGTAGTTTCTATTCTTAGTTGAGTCAAACTTGGATGTGGACACCCAAATTTTTGACAAGTGTTTTTTTGCATGTGCATGTTACATGCTTTTGCATGTAGTGTCTTTCTTGTTGCATGTTCATGCATGGGCATGAGTTTAAGGAAAATTCTATCCTGGGAACTGTATACTCTATAAATATAGGTGCTTTACTATAGGAGTTATCTGAGAAGAGTTATTCATAGGGGTTATGTTGTTGGAATTATGTCAAATATGGAACAAGATGTAAATATCATATAATGGCCTTGAAATTGAATAATATATTGTAACTCTATTTGTCACTAAATAATATATTAGCTCTGTGATCTTAGAGTGTGGGGCTTTTTACTCAAAAGTTTTTTCTCCACATAAATCTATGTGTTCTTTTCTCTTCTGTCTCATTCTTCTTGTTTTCTTTTATGTGCCTATAATGTTGTTGAAACTACTTGATCTGAAAAGATCTGAAACTTAATTGCAACCTCTTTCCTTTAAGAATTAATAGGGAGAAAATAACTATGTCGATTTCCACTTTAAGGAATAGTAGTATTGTAGACATGTAAAAATGACCTAACACATGCCACATATCCTAAATTGTATTTTTCCATTATCGACATCACTTTCATTATCACTATTGCATTTCATCTCATTAACATCAATAATCCCATTTTTAACATCATTTACATCATTAACCCTATTTTCCTCTATTAATTAAATAAGCTCGAATTATTTAAGTAATCCACTAAGTCATCATCTAGTTTAACCTTATTCCTCTTGATTAATTAAATAAACAAAAATTATTTAATTACGTCACTAACATGTCTTATTCATCTAAATTAATTAAATTGTTATCATTTAATAATTTAATTAAGATACTTTCCCTTCTTCAAAGTTGAATAATTAAATCAATTATTCAAAATCATTCAACATGGTCAACAAATAAATATATCTTTATTTTTTAAAGTCAAATGCAACTTGCATGTTCATCTCTAACATTAATTAATTATTAAATTAATTAATACATCCTCACATATCTTGATTGAATAAATCATGCCCACTGATTTCTCAATCTATTTCCCAATTCCACTGATTATGCTAATCCCACTAAACACTCAACATCATTTATTCAATCCCACTATATACTCAATCTAATTTCTTCAATCCTATGAATCATTCAATCTAATCCCACTGATTATTCAATTAAAATCCTTAATTGGATCAATCAGAGGAGTTAATTGATCAATCTATTTCTTCTAAACGATTCTCAACTGTTGATAGTGATCGTTCATTGTTGAATCTTAATTGTTCATCTAAAAATTGAAAATACATAAAATAACCTTCTTCCTTTTCATAAAAAATTGAATAATGCAGAGAAATTGTGGAGAGGTTATGTCAAAATATCCATTGAAGCACAACTAGCACATTTGTATTTGAAATCACTACTACTACTACCTTTGAAGTTTTCAACAACACTGGAGGCTTCGTATTGATCAAACCAAAGAAGAGCTACACTCTACAAGATATATGTCCATATCCCTTTGACCAAAAATTATCTATGATACCTTTCCCCAAGAAATGAAATACCAAAAGTTGAAAAATATAGGGGAAGAGGGGATCCAATAGAGCATGTGCGTAAATTCTTAGTAGCTTGCATGGATCTACAGTGTAATGATACCTATTTAATGAGGATTTTCCCACAAAGTCTCGGTGGGGCCGATATCGAGTGGTTCTCTCATCTACTGCCTAGTATCAAAACATTCAATGAGCTGTTAGACAAATCTGTCAATCATTTCTCATACAACATAGATCAAGATGTAACGGTCCTTGATTTGTACAAAATTAAACAAAGCCAAGGGGAGTCATTTGCTTCATATCTACAAAGATGGAGACATAAAGCTAGCAAATGCAAATGGTCTATTCTCGAGAAATAGCTAATAGATATGTTTGTCACCAACATATAAGTGAACATTAGTTATCAACTCATCATGTTGTGCCCTAGTAATTTTGAGGAAACCATTGAAAAGGGCTTACTCATCGAAAGAGCTCTCATAACAAGGGGAGTCATTAAACTATACAACAACAAAGACCAAGCTTCAAGTTCTAATGACAAACTAAAAATATGGGCAAAGAATTTTTTTTTTACCGACAATGGAGTAGTAGATGCAAAATTCGTATGAAACATACAAACTCCTAGCAATCCATAGAACAATGTCCAAACAACTCAAGAAAATACCCGCCAAACAATTCCCAAAACAATCAACTCATGTATCCTCAAAATAACCAGCAAAATAATCAGCAACCAAATTAAGGGAAAGATATTCAAACAGGGCCACCGAGGTAGAATAATAAATTTAGGAGAAAATTCACTCCATTGGGAGAAACCCTTGAGGTAGTTATGCATAAACTTGTCCAAAAGAACCTTATTAGGATTCTCAATCCTAATAAATAACTTATGATGAACCAAACTTCAAACCCCCTTGGTACAACGAGAATGATCAATGTTAATTCCACAAGATCAAGGGGAACACAATGAATAACTATATGAGACTTAAATACATCATACAAGACTTGATAGTGTGGCGAGTGTTTTTCCTAATCTAAATGTGCAAAAATACCTAAGAAATGCAAAATGAAAAGCACAAGACCACCTCAATGATTAGCCTAAGGAAAAACACAAAAGAAAGCTAAAGATGAAATGATTATACCTTTCTTTCCAGTGCTGATTTCCTTGGTTGGCCCTTGATGTAGCTTGATATGTATGCTCCTTTTGATGGCAATGTGATAAAAGGGTAGAGATGCAATGGAAAATACCAATGGCTAAGGTGGATGGGGAATGGATGCAAAAGGATGTGATAAAATCCTTATGGAATGCAATTATGAAATCTCAAATGACTTAAGATCATAAGTTTGTTACACATGCATGAGGTATCCAAATGCATGAGAAAAGGGGGGTATTTATAGAGAAAATTGAATTCTCTAGAGAATTCAATAGCCAAGATTGAGCCACCATGGCGAAGATGAAGGGCTATGGTGAATTGAGGACTCACAAGCCCTCACATCTTGACATGTGGAGGATAACATGTTCAAAGGACATGGTAAGATGGCAAGGGTACAAGTGATGTGGAGGAAAGACAAGTACTTTGAAAGTACCTTGGGAGATGAGAATATTTTCTCAAAAAAAAACTTCTTGTCCTCAACTGAGAATGAAAGTGACACTTGAAGAATTTTAGAATTCCTCAAAAATCTCCATGGAGGAAAGTAGTTGGAGAAATAAATGTGAATTGGAAGAATCTTGTGGATAAGACAAGGTTCCTAAAAAGGTAGGATCTTGACACATGTGAGTGATGTGACAAGTCAAAGATTCTAGAAGACTTTGGTACATGTGAGTGATGTAACAAGTCAAATGTTCTAGAACTTGCATGGGAATAAAGAGAGTCTTGAAAGGATAAATGTGAATTAAAAATTCACATGGGGAAGAGAGGAGTCTTGGATGAATAAATGTGACCCCATGTGAATTACATGGGGAAGAGGGTTAATGCCAAATATGGAATATGTAAAGGTTGACCAAAAAGGTATGATAAATGTTGCAAGATGATTAAATTAAGGTTGTGCAAATGTATGATTAAGGAAATTAATAAAGTAAGTGGAAAAAGTTGGAGGATGTGACATTAATCCCTAATTAAGGGTGTGCACATCCTAATCATGAATTAATTAAATTAATCCAGATTAGAAGAGGATTATGGAGGATGTGACAAAGAGAGAAAAAAGAAGAATTTAAAATTGATTTTAAAAAAGTCAAATGATTAAATTAAATAAATTAACATGTTTATTTAATTTAGAGAGAAAAAGGTGTAAGGTAAAGTATTTAATTGTTGAATTAAATACTTTAGGGACTTTAGGTAGAAACGTGAAATATTAATTAAATAAATCATTTAATTAATATTGATGAAATAGATGAATAAAGTAGATGAGTTTGACCATGTGAGAGTGGTCAAATTTGGATGTCTACATTTTGCCCCTCTTCGAAATATTGTTAGAGTAATAGTGTTTCAAAGAAAAAAAATGCAGATGACTCTATAGAAGAAGCAACTAGAAAATAATATCTTAGCATGCAAGAGGTTGCATGAGCTACCCAAATAGAGGGAAATGGAGGGAGATGCCCCAATCTTGCAAGAGAGTGACCGTAACGGAGGAATGGAGAAAATGGTATGGTATGCCCCTCGAGAGGGCAATTGGGGAAAAAAAGGGCCCCGAGTGACTTCTCGATAGGAAGAAATGGAGGGCATGGTTGGATAGAGCTAAAAAAGCCAAGTAGGTTTGACTTTTGAACGAAGTCGATTGGAGATATGATTTGCAAATGGCGGCCCTAGGAAGTTAGGGAATTAGTTGAGCTAAAAGAATTTTAAATAAAGAGGAAAAAATACCCTTCATTTAAAAGGGGTAAAAAAGGAGGGAAAAATTATATAAGGTAATTTGAGAAATTACCACTCCTCATTTGCATAGTGATAGTTGAGTGAGAGAGAGAGAAGAGGAGAGGAAGGAGACAATGGGACAAGATGCCGAAGGATTGCGATTTGGATATCATCCACCAAGGGATGAGGTGTGACGATTTTACTATGAGCGCACGGTTCCATGCTAGGTTAGAGTCAAAACCCTTTCTGGTGATTTTAAGCATTTTTAATGTATTTTTTAATTTTTATGATTATTTGAAAAGCTGGGTTTTGTTTTCGGGGTACTTTAGAAAAATGGGTTGGGGGAAAAAATTTGATTTCGTCGAATGGGTGGGAAAAACTGCTAGTTAGAGGCATGGGAAGGGGGGGTGAATTTTCCCAATCAGAGGGTAAATGCACCCCAGAAATGAAAAAGAATGCCCAAGACAGGCAAAGAGGATACTAGAGAGGGGAGGAACATCCTCGGGTTATATTTTTTGGGGTGGATTCACCTTGGGTCAGGGCGGGTCTACCCCACATCGAGGCGGTCTGCCGCGGATAGGGACAAGTCCACCCCAAGAGGGGCGAGTCCACCCTGGATAGGGGTAGGTCCGCCCCAAGTTAGGGTGGGCTCAACACATGCCGGGGCAAGTCTGCCCCACGTTAGGTGGGTCCGCCCTGGATGGGGGTGAGTCTGCCTCGCACCGAGGTGGGCTTGCCACACGCCGAGGCAAGTCCACCTCAGATGGGGGCAGGTTTTCCCCACACCAGGCAGGTTTGCCCCGTACTGGGGTGAGTTTTCCCCACATTGGGGCAGATCCACCCCGGATGAGGGAAAATCCACCCCACACTAGGGTAGGCTCGCCCCATGTTGGGGCGAGTTCACCCCGGACAGGGGTGGACCTGCCCCCACGCCAAGTAGGTCTGGCCCGGATTGGGGTGAGTTCGCCCTGCGCTGGAGTAGATCCGCCCTGGGTTGGGGGAAGGCATGCCCCAGGAAGGGGCAATTACACCCAAAACCAGGGGGGAGGACCCATGGGGGAGAGGGGAGAAACCAAAAGAAATGAAAGATAGGCTAAAAGAATAAAAAATAATAGCAAAATGATTTCCCGGGGCCGAAAAAGGTAAGTGGACTGACATGTGGGTTATTATGGATGTAGAGTTTTGACTCACTATGGACCTATGAGAGACACTTAGAGGTGTTGGCCGTGACTACTATGACCATGACCATAGTGGATCACCATGCTTTGGAGCAGGAAAGGTTGTTGCACTTACTAGGATACCTGATGATCAAAGCACACTAGGATATGTTGACAACATTGATAGAGCGATTGAGTTCAACGATGTCGACGTTCCATTTTATGATAGGGGAGATGACAATGACTTTGGAGGACATATGGTAGATTTTGAGGCTTCCCATAGTAGGCCATTTGGTGAGTTCGATGACGTCAAGGGGGGAGGAGCTGGATTACATAGTGTGGGTGTCTTTTGGGCAAGATGACCTACCTGTGTAGAGAGGACAGTTGGATGTGGATCAATGTCTGTCATTGAGGATGCCACCATTACCACTTTATCTATGTGGATTGATCAGTGGATTACTGTTGCCAAACCGGAGTAGACGCTTTTGCAGTCTGAGGTTTATGGAGGTGATTCGACATATTGTCGAGGTGAGGGAGGGACAATTTGCATGGGGTGCATGTGTTCTAGTGAAACTTTACAGAGACATGCACATCATCTATTACTGGGAGGTGCTTAGCGTGAAACATGTGACGCTATTGCAGGTGTGGGCCTGGGAACACATAAGTGATGCCAGGCCATAGATAGTGAAGGCAGGACGGGCGGATGAGACAACACCTATAGCTTGGTGGTATGATCAGGATGAGGGTTGGGTTTTTCATCATGTGGGTCAGGGGGATGTAGAAAGATGGAGGACTTTGGATGACCTTCAGGAGGAGCATATATTGTGGCGACCATATATGTTTGAGTGATTTATGAGATGGATGGAGGATGAGGTGAGACAACGAAACTACTTCATGACTAGGTGCTTTTTAGTCAGGAGGGAGTCCTATATAGTGGAGGTGCATAGGAAAAAGTGACCAAATAGTTTGGCATTGTACAAGATAACCTGTAGGGTCCAGACATGTTCTGACAGATTAGCCGAGAGCAGCCATGGGGGGAGCCAATTTCACTGAGGTTTTCTAGAGAGGACTGAGAGATATTACATCTAGTTCCCTACCTAGGGAGGGGTGTTGGGGAGATAGATGTAAGGGTGACAACCCGATATGCCAGATGGTTCTGCAACCATCGGTGGTATAGGATTACGCTAGAGGAGCCCATTGTGGGGGCCTTAAGGTTTGGATCAAAGGATGAACGATGATTGGATAGTGAGGGTAGAAAGAGGAGAGGACAACAACCGAGAGGACATGAGGTAGTTGGGGCAGTAGGAGGGTGCAGGGGCTGTAGGACATCAGGGTGGAGGACAGGGTGAGATCAGGGCCGCAGGATAGCTATAGAGGATGAGGAGGAGGAGACAACAAAGGAGGCATAGAGTGAGGATGGATGTAGAGGAGGAGATGGATGCAACACAATAGGGCGATGAGAGAGGACCAGAGGTTGAGATGTTGGATATTCCTAAGGTGGAGGTGAGAGTTGTGGGATAGTAGACGGGCGTAGGGAGCAAAGGACAACAAAGGAGAGATTGGGTGGAGAGTAGGGCTGAGCAGGAGCATGATGAGGTAGGGATGGAGGTGAGGGAGGAGTGGACAGGGGTTTTAGGACAACTAGGGAGGGTGGCGAGGAGGAGAAAACAACGAAGGAGGGCCTAGGTAGAGATCAGAGCTGAGTAGGAGCCAGAGATGGGGATGGGTGAGGAGGGAGATGAGCTTGAAGAGGAGGGGAGATTTGCAGGATGACAAATGAGGGTGGGGAGGAGGGGACATTCGAGGAGAGTTTGGGTGAGGATTGGGGCTGAGTAGGGCATGATGAGGCAAGTCTGGATGCTATGGATGTTGACATTTGTGTGGTGGAGCCGTTGGTGGTGGTATTAGGTGTGCCAGCTGAGGATCTTGTCATATTGTTGAGAGGGGCCTAGGAGAGGTTACAGATGACAAAGCAAAGGCTAAGGGTTGCAAAGGTTGAGGTGCATAGATTGTAGGTGGAGGGACAAAGGGATTATGGTTTCATTGTGGATCACCTGACTTCATAGGTACATGACGTGGAGAGGGATAGAGATGTTCTGCGATTAGAGGTACATGGAGTACATGGTGAGCTAGCCAAGGTGACCTGGGATTCAGATAAACTATAGGAAGTGATGAATATAGCACATGCCAGGGGACAATAGGAGCTCGAAGGGGTAGTAGATCAGGTCTCGATAGAGGATCGACAACAAGCCGAGAGGGAGATGGAGGAGTTGAGGCTACAAGTGATAGGGCTGCTGAGGGAGAGGACTGGGCTCCAGGATAGGGTGTCTATGACAGAGACAACACTTGGGAATGTGAGGACGAGGGCAGAGGCAATAGAGGCCCGGTTAGAGATTGTGCAGTGAGAGAGGGACATAGTGCATGCAGAGGTGTAGGCCCTTCGGGGTGAGAGAGACAGATCATAGACATAGGTACAAGTGATGCATGAGGAGAGGGATAGGGCTACAAAGCAGGTGTAGACCTTACAGGGGGAGAGGGATGTAATAGTGGCTTGGGTAGAGATCGTGGAGAGAGAGGTGGCACATGGTCGGGAACATGCAACACAAGGTGAGGGGGGAGATAGAGCTAGAGGTGCAAAGATTACAAGCACATATACAAGCTATTTAGGCACAGATGCAGGATGAGAGGGATAGGGCCATAGAGTAGGTGGCATGACTGGGAGTAGAGAGAGATCAACTTAGGTTGGCACAAGATGCATGGACATAGGAGAGGGGAGTCATTACCAGAGATTGAGATAGATATAGGCATGAGTGCAATGCTGCCAACTATTAGGCCGTGGAGAGTTCTGAGTACATGAGGGAGGTGACCTACTAGATGATCGCTTATCAACATGTGGTTCTAGATCTAGTGTAGCACACGTTTCATTATCTGACAGGCTCCTTAGATTCCCATGCCATCCCAGACATTAGGGACATGGACTTGAGGATACAGTGAGTCACAGGGGACACTCCCTCGTAGAGGGCTAGTGCTAGACTCTCTACAGAGGTCAGACGTAGGCAGCTCATTTGGTAGATGATAGGATATCAGATTTTGACAAGTGCAGGGTGGACAGTATAAAGTACTTTATTTAGATCTTTGTACTGGTACTTTATTTTGTGATTATGATGGATACGATGGATATGTATTTTGATGATATTGATGGAAATTATTATGGACTATGTGATGGATATATGATTTTGATATTTATATGATATGTGATAACCTTTATTGAAACCATGTTATGTATATGATGGATGATTCTATTTATGCATATGTGTATGTTTATGATGTTATGATGGGTGATCATGATGATGTAATTATGTTTATGATGTTATGTGTGGATACATGCAACTAACATGTGTAACGTAAGATGTGATGCATGTTTTATAAATTTATGTATGATGTATATGGACTTAACATTTTGTAATGCAGGTGGTGATGCATGTAATATGTTAATGATATAATATGGAAATGTATGGATATAAAAAATGAATCTAAGGTGCTTAGTAAGATAATAATGCAATGAACCTATAATGCAACATGTAATGAACATAAATGTCAATAAGGAATTGCATGGGAATGTGGGTAGATGGTGTGAAATTGTACCTGTCGAATACCATTGATATCCTGAGAAGAATGAAAGAAAGAGAAGGTGAATATTTGCACAACCAAAATCATAGGTTAATGGATAGGGATGAATGCAATGAAATTGATTATGAAATGCAATCCTAATTTTAATTTTCCATCTTTGAAGCACTAATTTTTGCTATAGCATAAGACACCAGGTGTCAAGGTATATGAAACCAAGGCAAGTTGGCATCTAATGCATAAAACAAACACAACAGACAAGGTTATCCCAACACCCCAAAGTCACAGAGACCTTGGTTGGGCTAGGTATTGGGATAACCACAAGCACAAAGGGATGTCCCAATGTAACACAGGATCTTGGAGACCGTAGTGGGTACTATGTGGGAACAACCTAGTAGACAACAATAATAAACAATCAAGCTATGCCCCTATGTTAACTGATCAAAACACACCATAATATGATAGATTATGGAAATCTTGACTAGTTGTAATAGGGATCTCAAACAATAAACAAAAGCCAAAAGCATTGAAATATCACAATCAAGTTTAAATGTCCTTTTCCATAAGATCAAGAGGATGGATGGGGTTGATGAGGTTTGTTGGGAAGGATGCATCCTATTGAGACCAATGATGGATACTAAACTAAGATGACCCACATGATGAAAGATTTTTGACATTAATTAGATCTTCCGATACTAGAGGGTCTCATTTGTGAAGAACCAACGGGAGAAGGGCATACTTGACAACATGACACAAGAGACAAGACATGAGATTGATACATGACCAACACACCCTAATGACCTAGGGGCTCAAGGAATGATCAAAGATTAGCCTTGCCTATGTGAAAGTGTAGAGCCCTCATAGTTCAAGAAAAGACCATGGATAAAATCAGAAAGAGGACCAATGGATACTGATGAGATGACAAAGCCCCAAGGGTGGATCAGAAGATCAACCTTGCCTACGTGAAAGCACAAGGGCAACATAGTTCAAAAAAAGATGAATGACGACTGACTATGGAAAAAAGAAAAAAGGGGATGATGGAGACAGATGATGGATGCCCGAAATGCGACGGTAAAAATGCCTTGGGGGTGAATCAAATGATCAGCCTTGCCTATGTAAAAGCGTAGGGGCAACGTAGTTCGACAAAGGCCAAAAAGACCAACCTGATGAAGGATGAGATCTAAGTGGAGATCGACATGATGAAGGACCCTAGATGATGATAGACTGACAAGATGACTAGATTGGTGACATAAGCTTAGATTAGGATAAAATCTTGGGATGACAGATAGTGTATAATCGTCCAATGCTCAATCAAAAAATATCAATGGGCCAAGGCCAGGATGCAGATGAAGTGATAGGATATGGAGACATGCAGTAACTAGGACACAAGGTAGCTAATGATTAAGCTCTCTATGGATGACACCCGTTACCAGGTTTTCACCAACTGTACTTATCCAAGGTGTCACCAAGGGTGGTTTTCACGATAGGACGAATTTATTTCTTTTTACTATTTTTGGATTTTTCTGATTTTTCTGATTTTTTTTGTATTTTTCTGATTGTGGCAGGATAGGAGAACCCAGCTGATTTAGGTATAAAACCTTTTTAGGTGCATGATGTTGATAATTTCTTCAAGAGCCTCCCCTTCAGGTGTGGCAAGGTGGTATGCCCCTGATCCATACTTTGTTGTAATAACATAAGGACTCAACCAATTAGTTTCAAACTTTCCTTTCTTGTCTCGGTCCTATTGTGTACGCTGATTCTCTTTAAGAACTAGATCTCCAATGTTAAATTGGCAGGGATAGACTTTCTTGTTATAACTCCTCTTGAGACAATTTTGATACACTTGAAGGTGATTGTATGCTTTGATCCTCTTTTCATCTAGGAGCTCCAATTGAGCTAGGCGGGCAACCCATGAATCTTCTTCAGTGATGAGATTCTTCAAAGATATTCTTAGAGATGGGATCTCAACTTCAATTGGCAAGATGGCTTCAACACCATAGACAAGGGAATATGGAGTGGTGCTAGTGGGAGTGCGGATGGATGTACGATAAGCCCAAAGGGTGGGGTGAATGTGGAGGTGCCAATCTTGACTAGTACTATTGACAACCTTTTTCAAAATTTTGATCAAATTTTTGTTAGTGGCTTCCGCCTATCCATTACCTTGAGGGTAATTGGGTGTGGACCACCGATGTTGGATATGAAAGGTTTCACATACTTCTTTTATAACTGGTTTTTGAATGGTTTACCATTGTTGGAAATGATGGTGGAGGGGATGCCGTATCTCCAAATAATATGGTAGAGGATGAATTTGGATATCGAGTACCCATTATCTGGGAGAGTGGTATGGCTTCCACCCACTTAGTGAAGTACTCAGTGGCAATGATAATGAAGGTGTGGCCATCAAAGGATGGAGGATATAGCTTGCCAACTAAATTGAAACCCCACTGAGAAAAGGGCCATGGTGTTATGATAGGTTACAAATCTTGAGCAGGAGCATGTATTAGGTTTGCATGTTGTTGGAAAGGTAAGCATTTATTCACAAATTCACAAGTCATGTTCCAATGTAGGCCAATAGTAACCAACCCTGAGGATATTCTTTGCTAAGGCCATGCCATTTGAGTGGGCCCCACAAACACCACTATGTACCTCTATTAACACAGTGTGAGCTTTGGCCTCGTTTAGACATTGAAGAAGAGTTCCATCATAAGGTATGTGTAGGATCATGATGGGCCAAAAAGTGGCAATATGATGGGTATGTGGCTGACGACTTGTTTTTTACCCAAAATTTATGAAACAAAAAGGGTTTTTAAAGGATATTCTCAACTTCCCACCAATATAAATTATGCTTTACTTTGAATTTAATAAATAATTATTATTCATTTTCTATTTGAATTATGACTAAAGTCCTCATTGATAGATTGAAAAACATCTATAGCTTTCAAAAGCGGTCACATTTTTGAATCAAAACATGTGTCATATTATATGCTTCAGATACTATAAGATTAAAAAAAATTGACTTTCATGAAGTTTTGACTAAGTTAAGGTGGTTAGACATATGAGTTTTATATTTTTAAAAGCGTTGTAATAAAAAAATCATAATTAATTATTTACTTGGAAAAAAATTAAAATAAAATATGCATCACATCGGTACATGAGTCCTCTACTTATATCTAAAATATTATAAAAAAAATTATCATTTTATTGTGGTTAGGGTGGTGAGACAGACACCTACTTCTTATTTTTTCCCTGAAATTAAGTACTACTGTATTGAAATTTCAAATTTTCACCAAATAGATTTCTATTTTTAAAAAATAAACCTAGTAGTTTAGAAACTAAATTAAATTTTCTATAGATTCTATTCTTACATATTTTTGAAATAATATAGATAACTTATTCAAATTTTTATGTCAAGTTGCCTAACTTTGATTTTTCTAAATTTTTTGCCACTTAAGGGCTTATTTTTTCTATGATGATCCTACACATACCCCATATCCACGACGATAAAGAGTATCACCTATGATGGTGTAATGGGATGTACATTGGATGAATGATTTATGTTGATTGTGGGTAAGGTCAGTGGGTAGGATGTTGTCGTGAAGATAAGCATAGATCTCATGATACCATGGGGATGTAGGACCTACGATTTCACACACCATCTCACTCTCAGGGATATTGTATGTAGGGATTAAAAGTTGTTCAATCGGGAATTCACACTTTTTGTAATCTTTGGGCATGTCAATTGAGGAACTAATTGTAGCCATTGCATCAACAAATTTGTTCTATATTTTGGGGAACTGGTCAAACTGAATAGAGGTGAAAGATTTCTTAAAGTCATCAACCATGCGTTTATAAGGTAGCAACTTCTCATCCTTTGTTAAGAATTCATCATTGACTTGTTTGATGACTAATTGTGAATTGTCGAAGACCCTTAAGTGAGTGATATTCCATTTGATTGTGATTCTAAGGCCAGTGAGAAGAGCTTCATATTCTACTATATTGTTGGTGCATGAAAAGGCTAGCCTAAATGACTTTGGGATATAATTGCCTTGGGGGGTGACAAACAAGATGCCTGCCCCCGATCTGCTATGTGTGTATGATCCATCAAAATATAGTGTTCATGAAGTGGCTTCCTCTACTGTAAAGACCTCTTCGTCAGAAAACTCTATTACTAAAGGATGTGCATCAACCAGGGGAGCGTCAACTAACTGATCTGCTATTATTTGTCCCTTAATAGCTTTGTGGTCCACATATTCTATTTCAAACTTGCTCAGCAACATGACCCATTTGGCCATTCGACTAGTAAAAGTTGTTTTGGATAGCAAATGCTTCAGTGGGTAAACTTTTGATATTAATTTAACCAGATGGCTAAGCATATAATGTCTAAGCTTTTGTGAACATAAAACTACAGCAAGGTAGGCCTTCTCTATTGAAGAATAGTTGAGCTCATAGCCGACTAAGGTTTGACTAATATAGTAGATAGCTTGTTCTCTGGATGATTCATCATGCTGTGCTAGTAGTGCCCACAGTGCCACTGAAGTATCTGAGATGTATAATAAGAGTGACTTCCCTAGGATTGGAGGCATACTGACAAGAGGATGAGCCAAGTATTCTTTAATCTTGTCAAAACCTTGTTGACACATAGGATCCCATTTGAAGGAAGTATTATTTTTTAGGAGGTGGGTGAATGGTTGGAACTTGTTAGCTAACTATGCTATGAACCTTCTGATGGAATATAGCTTACCTTGGAGACTTCTTAATTGTTTCAAGTTGCGAGGTGGAGGAATATCCAAAATTGCTTTGACTTTTGCTAGATCCACTTCTATACCTCCCCTGGAGATAATGAAGCCCATCAGTTTTCCTAACATAACCCCAAACACACACTTTTTTTGATTGAGGCACAACCTGTAGTGCTCTAGCCATTCAAAGATCTTTCTTAGGATTGCAAGGTGTTCTTCTCTAGTTCTTGATTTTCCTAAGAGATCATCAACATAGTCTTCCATGATGATGTGGATAAGATCATGAAAGATGACAGTCATTGCACGCTGACAAGTTTCTCTTGTGTTCTTAAGCCAGAAGGGCATAAAATTATAGCAAAATGTACCCTAGGGTGTGGTGAAGGACATCTTATGTTGATCCTATGGCACAATCCTGATATGATTATATCCAAAAAATCCATCCATAAGGGATAGCATCTTGTGTCTTGCAATTAAATCAACCAACATATTTATGTTCGGTAAAGGAAAGCCATCTTTAGGACAAGCCTTGTTAAGATCATGAAAGTCTATACATATTTTGACATCCCCATTGGGTTTGGCTACTGGCATGATGTTGGAGATCCATTAAGAGTAGTCAATGGGTCTTATAAATTTGGCTTCCAACAATTTCTCCAATTCTTTCTTGACCAATAGGGAAACTTGTAGGTGCATTTTGCTTAACTGGTTTTGCATCAGGACACACATCTAGATGGTGTACTACCAAGGCAGGGTCTAACTCGGGCATGTTTGAATATGCCCATATGAAATTGATCTTGCTTTCCTTAAGGAGCTTGGAGATGGTAGAATACTTGTCTTCTGATAATGCCTTGGCCACATAGGTAATTTTGGGATCCTCTTTAGTTCCCAAATTGATTTCTTGTGTTTCCTCTATCAAGATGGATGATCGTTCAGACCAATGCGTTCCTATAAGGGGAAGATGAACGTCCCCATCTTCTGGCACCTCACTGAGGTTTTCACTGTCAAATATGTCCTTTGTTTTTACTTTTTCTGAGTCAACAAGTGCCTCAAGGAGGTTTTCACTAGGTGACCCTTTTGAATTTTGATTTTTCTTATTTTGGTGACTAGGGAATTCATCTTCCCCCAATCCCATGAGGTGTACATAGGTATCGATTGAGGTAAGTGAGTTGGTAGGTGTGCTTTCACATAGGTCCCAATCTATGAGTTCAGGATGATGTAGGGAAAGGCTGATGGTGCAAACAAATAGGCATTCAAACATGGAGGAAAGATCTACATGGTCTACATCATCGTACATGTGTATGATACATTCTTCTTCTGGTATAGCTTCCAAAAGACCATCCCCTACATTGACATTGTTAGAGTAACTAGTCAATGCTGCATGACCCTTTTTATTTTTGGCATACCCTAAGCCTTTATTCTTTGGATATACAGAAGTGTCGATTGACTGATTTCTTCATAGCTCTTCTAGACCAAGACCTCCCCCTTGATAATTGTGTTTCTCAGCGTACTTAGAGGACCAAGGGTACATCTCTTGAAAATATTCCTTTAAAGGAGGAATAGGTTCAGGTTCTTCATGATATATCCACTGACTTATGTCATCTTCAGGCGTATATTCTAGTAACACGAGAGATACATAAGTACTGGTTCCCACATTTGTGGAGCTCAAGGTGACTACCTTTTGTTCTTTCTTTGGTGTAGATTCAGAGGGTTGACCATATGTGTATGGTTAGGGTGGCATGATTTCCACGTTCAAAGCAATACACATCTCATACTCACCACATCCCTTGTCAATGATTTGGACCTTGGTGATAGTGGAATCAAATGTAGAGGATGTGGCAAATGTGGTGATGGGTGATGAATTTGATGAGGGATTAGATGAGGATGCTGGTGGTAGTCCCATTTCCACTCCTAGACAATAATGGGAATGAGGGAAAGAATCTTCGAGTGAACAACAATACTCAAAAGGTTGGGGATCAGTGTGTATTGTGACTTCCATTCCATTAAACAGGAACTTCAAGCATTGATGATAGGTAGATGGGATGACTTGCATGGCATGGATCCATGGTCTTTTGAGAAGAAGATTATAGGGGAGGTCTATATCAAGGACATGACAGGTGGTGTATTGTATAATAGGGCCAACTTGAATTGGAAGCTCAATAACCCCTTCAGAATCCCTTCTTGCATTATCATAAGCCTTTATAGTGATAATCTAATTACTTAAATCAGCATGGGTATATCCTACCTGCTTTATGAATTTTAATGTATAGAGATTGAGAGCAAAGCCATTATCTATTAAGACCCTTTTTACTTTATGTCGAGTGATGAGAAATTCTATGTGGAGGGGTCGATTGTGGTTGGTGTTGATGGTGGGTATGTTTTTTTGACTAAAATCTAGTTGGTAGGTTGATGAAAGATGTCCCACTAGAGCTTGGAACTATGTGGGGTCTATGTTATTAGAGATGTGGACATCTTGTAAGGATTTTGTCAAGATTTCTTGGTATATAGGAGAAGAATTTAGAAAATCTAGGATAGATATTTGTGCTGTGGTCTTTCCTAGATGGTCAAGGATGTTATACTGGGAGCTCACAGGAAGTGATGGGGCTGATGCCATGGCTCTAGGGATAGTAATGCGAGTGCGGCGAGTGGTAACAACACATTGGGGCTCCTTGCCTTTAGCATGTATCATAGACACACGTGGTTCCACTTTCCCAATATGTGTGATGAGGGTCTCATAGTTAAGCAGGACGTTCTTGTAGGTGATATTATTAGTGTTGTTATCCTAGTTGTTATTGTTACTAGGTCTAGGGTTTGTGTTGGATGTGCTAGGACCTTGGTTATGCTTGGGGAAAACATTTTGATATATTTGTAACTGAGCATTGGATGACGAGGCCTGGTTGGCATCCACATGGATATCTCCTCAATCGATGAGGTCCCAAATGTATGTTTTTAGCCCTTGACACTTATTCAACGTGTGCCCTTTGATTTTGTGGAACTCACAATATTCATTTTATACTAGTTAGGCTTAGGCTTGGATTCGTCAAGGGGTTTAGTTACATGATACATGATCGGATAATTGGATTGTAGGAGCTTGTTGAACATGACACTGAGGGGTTCTCCTAACTGAGTAAATTGACGTTTATTGCCCCCTTGATTGTTAGATTGATGGGGTTGACAAAGTGCTCCTTGAGGCACTAATATGGCATTAGGAATGGATGGTTGTTGTATTTGGGAGGTATTTTCCACTTGAATATGTTTAGTGTCAGTGACACCATCATTGACTGCATTCTTGTTTTTATTCTAGTAACGAGATTTGTCACCATATGACTTGTCCTTATCCAAGTTGTGTAGTTTAATTTTTCCTTTAGTGACAAGCGCTCTCTCAATGATGGGGCCCTTTTCAATAACCTCTGTGAAGGTAGTGACACAATGAAGATTAAGAGCATGTGCTAGTTCGGATGGGAATTAGTCATAAAAAGGGTGACCATTTCTTTCTCACTAAGAGGGGACTTCATATGGCTAGCGACAACTCGCCACCTTTGCAGGTATTTAGCGAAAGTTTCTACATCACGTTGTTTCTCCTTCAAGAGATCTAGAGTATCAATGTCCTTTTCCAAATTAAAGGAGAACTGTTTGAAAAATTGTTCGAAAAGGTTAGCAAAGGAAGAAATTGTCCCCTTTTTGAGACCCATGAACCAATCTAAGGCTGGCCCTCCTAAGCTTCTAGGGAACAAACGTAAGAGATAATTTTCATTATGTTGGACATCTTGACATTGTGCATAGAAATCCTACAAATGGGATTTTGGATCTTTAGTTCCCATATACTTGTCGAACTTAGGTATGTCAAAATGCTTTAGAAAGGGAGCAAGTGAAATCGATGAGTCAAATGGATAAGGGAAAATTTCCTCAAACTTGAAGGATTTCTTGGATGTACTTGCTTGTAGGTCTTTCAATACAACTTTGAGCTCCTCCAGTTCTTTATGGACAGGTGGGGTTGGATTGGACAGATTAAGTGGATATTGCTAATGTGATGCATATGGATCGTATGAAGATGTAGGTTGATATTGATTAGTGGAAGCAGGTTGGGGATTAATGCAAGGCTGATGGGATGATGACAAATTTTGGTAATAAGATGTAGAGGGTGCCTATTGTTGAGATGGATGTTGTTGGTAATATGAAGTGGATGGAGCATTATGTGGAGTTTGGTAGTATGATGATGTGAATACCCCTTGTTGATAAGGCATTTGTTGCTGATAATAAGGGGTAGATTGAGTGTCCTGTTGATGAGGTGGTCATTGTTGCACGTAAGATGTAGATGAGACACCTTGTGTTGGATCTTAGTTGTGTTTATGGTTGTCCTTGATGAAAAAACCACTTTTAGATTGGTTCTTTTTGTTGACAGTCTCAGATTGGATCCTTATGATTTTTCATGGCACTGATTTAATGACAAAATTGATTATATGGCTTATTGGTCTTGGCATTTAGTGGAAAATTTTATGGCTTTGGGTTACATTCAGTTTTGGTTTTCATTCATATCCTATTGTACTGATCAGTTTGAGCTTCATGCAGATACAAGTTATCTTACTTGTCTAAGAAATTGGATTATGGTATTGGTTTTCAGTTTCTGGGCTCTTTTCAATTTCAGAATTATGATCTTGGTCTTCACTCGTTCAGGTATAATATTTCATGGTATACTCAGTAGTATGTGAGTTGGTATATCATTGATGATCATGGCACATTTTTTGTTCAATACTTCGATACATTGCTCCATTTTAGATAGTATGGTTATTGCTTTATTTGACTCAATGGAACTTGATGTCGTATCTGACTAAGGCATATGAATTTAACAATATATATGGAGACTCTATTACACGAGCCTTGATCGACATCTAATGGTATCTTGTCAAATATATAAGTGAACATAATGCACATGGCTCGAAAATAATGTTACTTTGGGCATCATTTTTTTTAAAAAATGGCTAACTTGCAATGATATCGGGCCTTTCTGAATTTGAAAATGACTTTGGTTAAAGTCATCGACAACCATCATACATTTCTATACTTGTCATTTCCTTTGGAGATCATGTGGTCGACATCATTATCTAATAATTTGGTCTATTTTAATAATGAAGTGGTCAAAATCTTTGGGACAGTGTACTCTACAATTTTCTGAGTTGTTTATTATTATGTTTTTGATTTTGGACTTCAAATCATATTACATTTTATCAAAGTCATTGATTACTTTGAATTTTTGAAAAGGTTAGGGCATAATGTGTTTTCACTTTTGCTATCTTTTTGGCTAGGTATGGAACCCTAGCCTTGCCGCCTCCATGAATGGATATAACAATTATCATTCTTTAATCTACTGGCTGTAATAGCTATATTAGGAAGGAAATTTTGTTTGGTTGCTAAGTTTGATTGGTCAGAAGAATGAAGGAGATTCGATTGCTTATCATGCTGGTTCGTAAATGCTTCTCTAATGGTCGCATTTTTCAGTTACTTTCATTATTATTAGGTAACTCTTTTATCATTCAATGGCTGCTCTCAGAAAATGACAAGTTTCTAGTCTTTTCTAGTTCAAATCAACAAGGTATTAGCATTCTTTTTTTGTCAGAAGTTAATGTATGAAGTTATAGCTGGAATAGATCATGGGTTGACATAATTTTGAAGATTTATGTTTCTTCAGCTATTGGGTAGTCGTGCTTTTTGAAAATCTATCAGTTACAATTTGAAATAACTTTATTCCTTTCAAAAATAATGATTTAGCTTATGGGCTGATAAAATAATGGAGATTTATGAATTTCATTTGGTGGGTAGTCGTGCTTTTAAAAAACTCTGTCATTTACACTTCATTCATTTCAAAGCTTCATGATTTCAGCATAATGATCTTCTAAAAATAGTTCAAATGGCTATTTTATTTTAATAAGCATCTGGGTTTTGTAAAAGGCACTTGCAGATTTGAAAAAGGACTTTTATTTATTCTTGTCAATTTATTGATAGCTTGCTATCTAGGCGTTACAAATGATTGATTCTATAGCACATATTCTAAAAATAGCAAGGGGGTTTCAACTTCCTTTGAACAACGCATTCTTTGAAGACTTTTTGATAGACATACTTGTAAACATATATAAATACAGTGTTGCGAACACTGTGAGACTTCTGGTTATCATTCTGAGAGATATATATTTTGGCTGTATCAAGAAATGTATTGGAAAAACTCTGTAATACAAAATCTGAAAAATATGATGCAGAACAGTATTGTAATTCTTCTCTATGTAATATTTTAAGGATTCAATATTTGGATTCTTAGGGTATTAGGTAGACTATAAAACTGAGTTATATGAGCTTAACTGAAAACAAAGAGATCCTCTAAGATATTATTATTGTTCAAAAATATAATTTGAGGGGTTGGCGCTCCTTGAGATTGATATCTCTAAATGAGGGGTTGGTGCTCCTTGAGTAGGTGCTCAAAAATTAGCCTATAAGGCATTGTGAACAGTGGATTAAATTGACTAAGCTTGCAAGGAATTTCAGGAGTGGTTTTTATACCCCAGGAGGGTTTTCCACTCGAGAAAATCTTGTGTCTCTTTGTTCTTTTATGGTCTTACTGCTTTACTGAGTTGTTACTGCTTTGTTTACCATTTGGGTATTGCATTTCTCAATTCTATTTTTGAAT